>CM031243.1:511776319-512019621 GCA_018340775.1 Taxus wallichiana var. yunnanensis | reverse complement strand
AATAATGACATGTCGTTCTTTGTAGAAAATTTACGCCCACACGTTATGATATGCCTAAATCTTGTTTGGCTTGTGATGTTGTTGGTCCCAATTCCTCAAGTGGTACGAACCCATCTTTTCCTATCTCAAGGACAACACATTCCCTCCTAATATCTCCCGTTCTAAAAATTAAATCCCGATTCACCAAATAACCCGTTACACCATCTTAGATGGTACACTTTATCATCGTGGCTACGATGCGAATGCATTATGTTGTCTAGATGTGATGGAGTCAATCTACGCAATCAAAGAAGTACATGAAGGGGTGTGTGGAGCACATACAAACCAAATGGTCTTAGCTAAAAAAATTTTAGTAATGTTACTATTGACCTACCGTGGAAATTGATTGTTACAATTATGTTAGGAAATGTGTACTTTGCCAAAATTATGGAAACATCATCCATGCTCCATCACAACCATTGCAACTCTATCACTACCACATGGCCATTCTCTAAGTGGGGACTTTAATTGATAGAAAACTCTACTCCTACCTCATATGATGGTCATACACATCATCACGGCCTATGAAATACTTTACAAAATGGGTGGAGGTTATCCCTTTAACCTATGTAACAGAGCCCCATTTCTAAATTTAACATTAATCATATCATTTATCATTATGGCATTCCCACAGCCATCATTACGGATAATGGGAAGTCATTTAAGAACAAGAATGTAAAATGTCTTTGTCAACAGTTTGAAATTAGGTTAAAATGGTCCACACCATATTACCCTCAAGGTAATGGACATGCCAAGCCACAAATAAAAAATTTGGTGAGGATAATGGAGAAAATGGTCAAAGAAACAGGTCATAATTGGCACTTTCAAATCCACCTGTACCTTTGGGCTTATAGAACCTCCATTCGCACTCTTACGGCAATACGAAACCGTATTATTTAGTGTTTGGGACAAAATCTATCATCCCCTAGAGATCAAACTTCCTTCCTTGAGAATTTCTCTTGGGGACTATCTAGATAAGGATGAGGATTATTAGGTAGCAAGACTAGTTGAATTTGAACTCCTCGATGAGAGGCGCATTCACACTCTTAATCACCCGAAAGTTTATCGGAATAGAGTCTCCGTAAACTACAACAAGAGAATCATCCCTCATCGGGCTTTGAGGTTGGTGATTTAGTCATGAAGGAGAACCAATTCAACACAAGAGTAGAATGAGAACAGAAGGGAAGTTCGAACCACATTGGTTGGGACCCTACATTATTGTGGTCAAGTATGACAGGGCATACAAACTTGCTCACCCTAATAGTGATGAGCTCCGTGAGCCGATGAATGCCATGCATCTTAAGCAATTCTATACTTAAACATGGCGCAGAAAGTCAAAAAAAAAAAAAAAAATCAAAAATACAAAAAAATCAAAAGAGAAAAAGAAAAAGAGAAAACAAGTCATCCACAAGTAAAAATCACACAATTGTGGCACTTTGGATAAGTCCTTGGGTGAAAACCGATTTCAACACCTCGGGAGGATTCATTTTTACAAGCATCTTGCATCTAAAGGGTAGTTTTGCTTGACCTAGCCTTGATTCTCGCTTTGAGATTCCTTGTGAGATCCATCCTATTAGGACTTGATCCGGCTTTGTCTTCTTTTATTTGTTTGCCAGAGGGTATGGTATTTTCCTATTTCCCATCTTACGCTGGGAAATTCAATGACTTAACCTTCTTGTTCATAATCTTGTGGCTTCGCCTTGTATATTCTCCATCTAATGTTGAGGGCATCCACGCTTTCTTAGTTACCTATACATAACTCTGGAAAATCCTTAGAAAACAACCTAAACAATAGAAAATTGTTTCACAAAAACCTAAACAATAGAAAATTGTTTCACATAAACCTAAACAATAGAAAATTGTTTCACAAAAACCTAAACAATAGAAAATTATTTCACATAAACCTAAACAATAGAAAATTATTTCAAAACACCAAAAACAAAAGAAAATTGTTGCATGAAAACAATCTTACAAAAACATTTACTTGCATTGTCTTGTTTCTTGCTTTTTTGCTTGTATAGTTATTTCATGTTTTTGCTTTTGGGTTGTTTCATTGCTTGGGTATACTTTGTTAGGATTCATATTTTCTTGCTTAGATTAGATTTATTCTTGCTTTTGCATATTGAGGTATTTTTTTGCATGTTGGTGAATCACGGTGCATTATTATGTTAATTCATTGTGTTCTTTATTAGCATTTGATTGTGTTTATTACATGTGCATTGTTTTGTTATCATAACATCACATTACCATCATTATCATCACATCTAACATCATCTATACATCGTATATCAAGAAAAAGCTAAGTATACATCATACATGAATGCTGAGCTAATCATCACATATCGTATCATCAAATGGGGGAAAGAGGAATCGCAAATATAAAAATCTATCCCCCCCACACCCTTATCATCATATCATCCTGTCCACTAAGGATGGCACATCTCATAAACAAAGCACATTTGATATATCCTACAAGATCACATCATCTGGAAACAAAAACACATGTGATACATCAACAAGATCATGATACATCAACATGTCCATATACATGTATAAACTATCTAGATCGATACTCAAAGAAAAATACATCATCGATACAATGTGCCATCAAAAAGGGGCATGCATAAGAAAGAATCAAGCCTTCATCGCGAGGCATCATAAAAAATAGTGCTATACAAAGCTATACATCAAAATCAGCCTTCATAAGAGGCATGTCTACAACATATCTGTACAACCAAAGGAATGTAGAGCTCAAACCTAGCTCGCCCTTGTTGGGGCTCCTGTGTCTGTCACCTCAGTCGATGGAACAACACTTTGCCCGAGAAGGACTTGCACTAGGTGGGCCACCAAACTGAATAGATGGCCCCCTCAGTCTAGCCGGATGATCGGCATGGGTTGTCTCACCGATCTCGTGGACTAGCCTCGATCTCCGTGACCGAGAGCTGTCATGCTCATCTCTCGACCGCGAGGTAAAACCACTCCTACTCCGGGAACTACCTGTAATAGGTAGTCCTATAAAATAAAGCCTCACCACCGAGCCTCGTGGCATCACGAATCAAATCAAGCATCTCTAGAGGTGACGGCTTCACGAAGATAAAAATTTCTTCAATCTTCCTCTGTCACATGCTACTCTATCGTCTCCCTGGCTAGCTCGGGCCTGAGCCTTATCTCGATCTGAAAGTAATGTAACAATATGGGTCCACGCCTCATCACACTCTCTTTGTAGTAGTCACACACTAGCCTCATGCCTCATCCCTCTCCACTCTAACTTTGTCTCTCTCGGCCTAAAGCTTATTGTAGCTCAATTGTACTTGTATTTATCTATGTCATTATTGTGTGTTTGTCATGCCACCAAGATCGGTCCCCAGGGTGTGCTCTGGATGATCGGCTGGCCTACTCTAGGATCCTCGCTCTAGGAGGATGAACTGAGTGCTATCTAGGCCATGCGGCCTTGGTCCTGTGCCTATGTGGCACCCTACCCATCATGCGGAATACCATCAAAGGATCCTCTAGATCCGGCCCCATTTCTCTATCTCTCTACTCGGAACCATGCGGATCCGTATCGTGGGCGAGCACTGCTACCTAAGCTTCCTCTGGAATAGTGAGACGTCGGGGTAACACCATGGCGTACCAAGCTGCATAGTTTGTTGTAGTCCTAGGTCCCACACTTTCTTTGTGTTGGGTCCCATGCAATGGGACCACCTATGTAAAACTATCCCTAGCTCGGGCCACTAGTATGCAAGGCCCCATGGTGTGCCTCTCACGAATATTTGTGTGCATACCAAATGTCCAGGCTATGAGACCCCTTGTACTCTACCAAGCTGCCACTTTGCACTCAGCCAACTTAGTACAACTCTATAATATAGTTGTGGCTGCCGATGATATAGTGCTCACATTGAGCACACACTAAGCTACTGTGGCATCCTTTGACCACTAAAAATGTACGTAACATAGCCATATAATGTCTATTGCTAGCATCTTGTCGAACTCTCACCTATATCTGAATAGGCTACCGAGGTGGCCACTTACATCACCACCTACTACTACCCATGCCATGTAAGATGGCTCATTTGGGTCTTGAACACGCAAGGTGCCTATAGGGCATCCGATGGAAATATGGTCCCATGACCAGATCTATAGTAAGGAGGTTAGACCCACTGTTATTTTGACTATGGTAGGTAATCAAATGTAGATCCAAGTAGAAGTGGGCCAAAATGCACTATCCCTCAGCAGATCTCTCACCATAGAAAATGCCATGAACCAAAGGTAATAATCCTCTCGCAAATGATGTCCTGTCTTATCGGTGAGTAAAAACCCATTGATAAGAGACATAATGTAGAGAGGCCCCCGATGATAGTGTGGGGTCAAAAATGCACTCATGAAGAGCTATAGTCATACCATCATGCGGTATGTCATCCACATAAAAAGATCACTTTGTATAAGGTTGGTTGCGGTATGTCACGCGTGTGTTTTATGGCATAAGTGTCCCCAATGGGATGCATGCAATCAAAACCGACACTGTGCCCTTGAACTAACACTTGTTCTCGTGCACTTGCATGCCAACACGACTTCCTAGGGATAAAAATTAAATTTAGGGCATTACTGACTGAAATTAATGAGCAAGGGTTCAATACTCACGAAGGGGTGGTTGTCTGCATGTTGTTGGTACCCTCGAACTACATCTATGTGCCTCACTTGGTCTCATGCGATCACCATTGTTCTTGTCAGTATAAGAGCCTCACAAAAAAAATTCTATAGGGCTCGGTTAAAATGAATTGGTCGTGATGATTTTACCCCCGTGGGGTATATTAACCATTTTTCACCACGGAGGGCTGGAGGCCCGTTTCGATCATCGTTTTCACCTCTGTTCACTGTGGAATAATTATTTTTATTAAATAATTATTTTTCTCTTATTTTTCACCGTATTAGGGCATTTTTTGCTGTCTAATACCCCTTTCTTCTCCTAGGGCAATTTTATTGCTCCTAGGTGATCTTTTTACTTATCCACACTCTTGTAAATAATTATTTTTAAAATAATTTTATTAATTTTTCCACTAAACAAGGACATTTTTGTCGCTTCTTTCTTCTTTCTTCCACCTAGGGCACTTTTGTTCCACCTAGGCCCCTTCGTTCTATTTCTTGTATTTTCTTCTACTATCCACCACATTTTGGAAAATAGAAAACAAAAACAATATATATATCACGTCAAAAATCCAAAGATAGGGCAAAACTTTTTCACAAAATCCTAAAAAGCAAAAAAACTTACAAAGCGGTAACTTGCTTATTATGGCTAAAACTTGTGTCTTGTGCATGGTATTTTATCCATATCCTATTGGTTTGTCTCACATCTTCCCATATTCATACGACTCATGAGATCGCGATTATTCACAACCATCTACAAAGCTAGTTGCTTGTTTCATCGGGTACTCTAGGGCACGTTTTTTGCCTAGTGTTGTTTCGTTCGCAAAATGCTTTTCTTGGACCCCAGTGTCTATTATCATTTCCCCTTGCATGTATCCTTTCTCGGGGCATCATTTTTAACCCTTGTCATCAATAACAAACTTGTGGATCTCTTCAAAGACCGATAACAAAACATTTGTGCAAGAATCAACTGTCTTGACCGTTGTTGGGTTAGGCATGTGTGTTCATACTTGTTTTCCTGTTAGATTAGCTTGTTTCCTTCTCATATTGCATTGCATTGTTGTATGTTGCGTGGAGTTGGTATTTTCAGCAATGGACAATTGTTCATAGTATGGCTTTTCATGTCATTCTACCTTTGTCGTATGCTTATATTTTTCATAAGGACTGATGACGTAGCTCTTATGGTAATATGATGACATCAAAATTGTTCCAATACACAAGTGGCTAGAGGCTAAGCTCTTCTCTCCCCTCCTCCATATTTCTTCTGAATCACTTTCTTTCTCACCTTTAATCTTCCATCTAAGCTCGGGCATCCTACCCTTCCCATTCTTCTATCTCTCTCTCACCTTTTTTCGATCATTGATCGTCTTCTTTCATCACCCTATCAACACTTGAGGGGGCATCTCTCCCTCCTACTAATTTTTCTTCTATCCATTCAAAATTTTCTTTCGTCTACTATTTTTGAAGTGGTGTAAACTTACGCCACCCCAAAGTGGGGCAAATGTAGACACCCATAATTACGCCCAAGCAATTTAAATTGTGCTAATTATCTCCTTTCTCGCAAATCGACGACATATCCTCGAAAGCACTCATATTCCCTCTTATTTTCATTTATTAATTATAATAAACTAATTTATTAAGTCACCTATCCAGCTAACATACCGATTAACGATTTTTAGTTAATTATTCACCCCTTCTATCCGGACTAATTAATTATTAATTAGATTTCCCTTCCATTTAACCAATAAATCAATATTTAATTGATTTAATCCCCTTCTAATAGCCTAAATCGTACTAATATTCCTCTAATTAGCTTCTATAAGATTACATCTACCTATTAATTAATTATCTTTGATTAATTAAAACACCCCCTAACTCGCATGACTTGCTAAGCATAAATTAAACCCTTTTAAATTAAGGTTACCTTTTATAAAGCAACCTTATCCATTCTTAATCATGTTTTACCTTTATCCCACATGCAAAGGGATGAAGTGTTTCCTTTATCCATTGGGCTATATAAGGAGCCCTCCTTCTACCTTTATACCTACACCTAAACCTCTTGAGAAAGAAAATGTAAAGTATTTAGCAAAATAGACTAAAATCTTTCCTTTGTTTTCTTGAGATTTCATCATCTTGAAGAGTTTAAGCCTCGTTCCTAAGTGCTTAGGTCATATGGGTGGTGTCAAAAGGGTCTTATAGCCGAACTTTGACAAGCTCTCATTCCTAGGTTCTTGAAACATCAAGGACAACCAGTTTGATAGCCATAGAGCCTACCTAGGTTCCTTCATTTATATGTTGTTAGAGAATAGATGATTTTTACATGTTTAAACATTGTTGGGTTCAAATTTTTGTATTAATGAATGTTTAGCAACTAACCCTTGTTTCAATTCTTATCATGATGGTGCTTAATATGTTGTTTGATTATTTCTAATTAAGACTATTTAGGTGTTAGTATTTCATTTAAATTTAGCATTAGTTTAAAAACAACACATGCACACATCCGGATACCCCCTTCTTAAATTAATCTACAAGAAAAGGTTATGCTCTGCTCACCCCCAGGCTACCGATGGTGTCCTTGCTTAACTCCAGATGGTCCATCAATTCTAGATGTTCATCCTGGGAAGATAGATTTTATATCATTTCAAAAGCCATTCTTCATCCCAAGCTAGCCTGGTTTGCTTGGTGTCTGCTTTATTAAGGCCTTCCTCTTGGGTGCAGATTAGCTCATTATAGGATTGCTCCTTGGATATGCCCTTTTGTGGGCACATTGAGAAGCTCATTTATCGTGCAGTACTGCCCAAAGCTCAAGCTATTTGGGCTTGGATCCATAATTTCTTTCGACTATTTACACCATCTCCATTTCTTTGGAAACATGCTTTATTAGGGGATTCTATTTCCATTCCCCATGATTTTGCACAAGTGTGGCATACTTTCAAAGTGGAGATCCTTTTTTTATATGGAAAGAATGTAATTCTATTGTTTTTGCTAATTCCGTAGTTTCTTGCATTCTTTCACATTATGATAAGGCCATGCTTATCTCAAATGTGTTCTTACAGATCCGGACTAGGCCTCATGGTGGATCTCGGAAGTGTGGCACCTCGCACCCTTCGGATCATTGGGCCAACACTCCTTGCACTATGGCATGGGAACCTCCTACCTCCCCTTCTGGGAGTGTTCATTCAAGAGGGCGTCATGGCCGAGGCCAATCACCGACCGTGCTCATCGTCATCACTCTCCCAGGTGGCAACCCAAGAATCAGCATAACCTTGTTAACCACGGTGGTCGGGAGTCCCCGCATCATTCTACACACACATTGGTTGGGGCTCCCACCACCACTCCCCACCTCCTGTGCAGAGGGATGGGTGGGATTCTAGAAAAGTCCCAGTTGGCTCTTGCCATTTCTCCTAATCAAGAGGGACGACAAAGAAAAAGAAATTTATTTAGGCTGGCCGCCCCTTCCAGGATGTCAAAATCTTCCCGTAGTAACTTTGGAGGATAAGGGCCTCCATCGCCCCCTTCCTCTATGTTTGTTATGGTAGCTAGTTTATTTTTCCTTTCATTTTCGGCATTGTTGTTATGTTTGTTTGTTGCCCTTGGGCCTAATATTTTAGTCTCCTATCCGTTTGCTAGTTTGATCGTAGGGGTGTGCCTTTTAACACCCATATTTTTTTGTGGATACGGCTCTAATATTTTATAAAGTAATATAGGCTATTTCATCAAAACAAAAAGGTAGTATTACTACATTAATAAAACTATTAGCGTAAACACTTACATATTAAGACATTAATAATAAAATAAATATCGATACATTCTTATATACATTAAGAACATTGGATGAACTAAAATTTTAGTGCAGTATTGATAAATGTGCATGGGTTAAAAAGTGATTAAGTGTTATTAAATTTTTTTATTGTTTTGGCCATAAAAGGGCCACAAACTGTAGGAGTTGTTTTTATTAAAAGAAAAGGTGTGGGGAGGGGTGCTAACCCCAGCCCCAACCCTTATTTTTATAGAAGGGGTTCAAGTGGGATGGGTGCCCCTCTCCCCAATGCTTATCCTCCAATGTAACATCAAACCCCCTCCACTAAACTTTTAAACCGATCAACCTTAGCATGTGAGCCGCCAAATCTCGGCATGTGCGTTAACCAAACATAAACTTTATATATATATATATATATATATATATATATATATATATATATATATATATATATATATATATATATATATGTATATGTATGTGTATATATATATATATATATATATATATATATATATATATATATATATATATATATACATATATATATATATATATATATATATATATATATATATATATACATACATATATATATATATATATACATATGTGTATATATATGTGTGTATATGTGTGTGTGTGTGTGTGTGTGTGTATGTATGTATGTGTATGTGTGTATGTATGTATGTATGTATGTATGTATGTATGTATGTATGTATGTATAAATATATACACACCTAAATGATAAGAATACAATGCTTATTTACAAATTAAGAACCCAAATCTCAAAATAAACCAAAATATATTGCGAAAATACCCACGACCCGATTTCGTCGTCAGTTTCTTTACAACCGAGATGCTAGCAATACAAAAGAAAAATGTCATTTAGAGGATAAGAGAACCTAGGAGAGGAATGCTAAAAATGTTACTCTTACGGTGAGTATCCATCCAAGGGTTTGAGTCTCCTTCCATTGCTTCATCCTCTTACCCTCTTCCTTAACCTGCAAAATAAACAAGAGAAAACGAGAGAATAGGTTGAAGAAATGAATGTATGGCATTCCATAAGGATTCCTAGGGTTAATTTTGCCAAACCTAAACCTAAGTGCTAGGAAAGATTAGATCCAATGGTGTAGGATGCACCCTACATCACTTGAGAGATGGGGTATTTAAGTGTGAATGTTTTTATTAAAAGATGTGTATGTAATGCTAAATGGGGCCTAAGAGGGTTTTGATTAGTTGTACACCTTGAACTTATAGAAAATAAATTTATAACAATGCACATGTCTTTAACAATGCAAAAATATTATCCTAGTATGATTTAATATAAAATCATTTTTGTACCTTAAATAAAATTAATTTAAAAGAGATTAATGGAGTTATGTTTTGAAAAGTTAATGAATATTATTTAAATAATATGTTGGAGATGTGTTAGTGAAATAACTAAAACATAATATTAATTTTCGAAATTGGGGTACAATCTAAATTAGTTGATGATTGTTTTATGATGCCTTGTAATTGTTTAAAATTTTATAATTTCGATTAGATTAAATCTCGGCTAATGTGTGGTAACAAAAAAAAAGAAAAATTATTCCATAATTTTTGTATTTTGCTGTCAGGTTTAGCGTGAGTTCTTGTTGAGAAAAATGTGGACATTACAGATCAGACCTATACATCGTTTCTTTCTTATATTATTTGCATACCTTAGCCATGTGACTCTACATTTGTTATAACTTTACATCATAAGACTAATTTTTTTATAATATGTCTTTTGTCATTTTATTTCAAATATTTACAATCCAATTTCATTATATAAGACTATTTTAAATTGATTCATTGTATGGATAACTAAATAATCTCCGACATTAACATTGTGTTGATTTCCTTGTTCTATAATTTTTTTCATCTTAGTGGATGATACCATCTACAGTTTACTTTGAAAATAATGATTGAATAACAAATCATATTAATAGAGCTTAATGGTAAGTAGTCATTTTGATAAATATGTATATAATGGACATTTTGTACTATGGAAGGCTATGGAGGGCTTTGCCTAGTTGAGAAAACAAGTTGATTTGTAATAAAGTTTGCAAGGTAGTCATTAGAGATTGGTAGAGTTGAAACATTATATGGAGATCTCTTCCCTGCCTTGTGAATACAATCATCCACAAAAATGGATATTAAGTTGTAGTACATACTTACATGTACAGAAAGGATTAGCTATCTTAAGGTAATATCTCAAGAAAATAGAAAAGATTTACAATTTAGTTTAATTATTCCAAATGACAGTTGTGTTGGTATCCAGATTTAATATCCTTCACAACTTGAACAGCATCATGAACTTGCACAAGACACTCAAGGATAGATAGATGGTTTGTATGTCATTTGTAGCCAGGGAGAACACCTATCTACTTGTTTGCATTCAAGATTTGAGGGAGTGGATAGCACCTTCATAAGGGTTTTGATCTAACCCTCACTATTTTAGGTTGTGCCTATCAACCAAGGCAAGAGAACCTATATTGCAGCCCCTATATGGTAAGGAGATGGAGATATCCTTGTGTTTTGCATATGATGTGGAGGAGGATTTGTGAAAACATGATCAAATATCCATTATCCAAACTCAAAGGAGTTGTCACTACTAAATGATGGAAATGTTCTCAAAACAAAGCTAGAGCTGCTAAAGACATGATAAAACCCTGATCAACTTTGTGCATTTTTGTGAAAGGATTGAATTATTTTGTGGACACACAATGTAGATGCAGGGGTATTGTAGGTAGGATGAGTTAGTTTAAAATGAAATTATGATGGGAGAATTTTGGACAAGACAAGATAAGGAATTACCCACTTCTTTGGGAAACTTTGCAAAAGAATTGCAACACCTAAACAACAGAAATGTTTCAATGAGTTTGAAGTGCTCTTTCAACCAGGATGTGTGCACAAATGGAGGCCCAAATCTGCACTATTCCACACAAAATTTGATAACCTGCCACAAAGGCTTGAAGCAAAATACCAATGAAGCATTTAGAAACCCTTGTTAGATCATGACTTAAGGTACACCCAAAAGTTTACAAACACCCTCAATTTACAAGGAAGGTAAGATGAATTTAAATTTGTTTATCTTCACTCAAATGAATGCTCTTCTGAATGGAATATTGTAGATGCCTTCAAACCCTCTACTGAGAATGAGACCATGTATGACCAATAAGATCCCAAACACAAGATCGCAACATGAGCATGAAACACAAATTGAAAACATACTGAAATACAAGTGCATGCAAGTTTTGCCAAGAGATAAAACCAGTTAATCCAAGAATTTGATCAAATATATCAGCAAGGGAATGTTATTTAGACAATCTCAAATCTTGTTGATGGCTTTACAGCTGAAACCAACTCAACATGATGAACATTTGATGCAAACAAAATCAAAATGGCTCTCGGCGCTTTTCCCAAAAGGAAATGGACTTCTTCTAGTTTTCCTTGTGAAAATTCTTCTCTCTTTTTCCAAAAATCTCAACAGACCTACAAAATGCTTCCAAATTACATCATATACCCTATGCCAACTTGGATCCTTGCATCCCAAGCAAATAATATGCCAAAGGGATCAAATTTGTTACAAAACCCTATCCATTTGATGAAAAATGATATAAAACTATGAAACAGCTCGCCAAATGCCAGAGATGCACAAATATTTTAAAATATTACATGAAATTAGATCCTTATCCATCCCAGGTCCCATTTTGGCATTCCACCATGCCAACATGCATTTGTAATCATTTTTCAGCCTTTTCCTTTATCGTTTTAACTCTGCAACTTTTCATTTTTTACCTTTCACGTGTTTTTCACGGGTGAGAAAAATATCTCACGAAAAACACTATAGGGCACTCGAATCAGCTCAAATAAATGATTCCATTGTGTTTAGAAGGCCAAAGGGATGCGATTCATATAAAATTTCATGTGATTTGGTGTAAAATGATTCCACACTTCTTGGAGCTCCAATGGCGCCCAAAAACAAAATTGCACAATTGCCGTTGATTAAAATCAACTTTAAAATTCCACCCTCCACGTGTCAGATGATATCTTGAATATTCTTCCTCTTTGTCTTTGGATGGGGTGGGACACGTGTCCAAATATGATTGGGGGGCCCCCAATCCTAAAAATGCATTTTAAACCCCTTTTTGATTTCGGGAAAATTCTGAAAATTTTCCCCGCGAGCCCCCTGACGCGCCACGTGTCCTCCTGTGGGTCCCCACCAAAACCACCAGATAATTTGACAAATTTTACCACTTTTTCGCAAAAAGGAAAATTTTCTCAAAATTCCCAGCGGCCCGAACACCCGCTGCCTCTTCTGCCACGTGTCTCCGTCTCATTCACTGTCGGGCCAACCCTCCAAATTCTTCCTTCAAACCTCTGCAAGCATCAAAACTTCATGCTTGGCCGGACCTCTCTCTTTGACATTTGAAAATGCTACGTGTCGCCCGCCGATTGGATGTGGGGGCACACCTCCAAATTTTCCGCGGATCATCCTTAATATTTTTGCCAAACTTTGGAAAATTTTCTACTTTCTCTCTGTGTTCAATTTCCATCAAATGTTGGACACGTGTCCGTTGTTCATTGGTGGTGGGACCTTGAACCAAAATTTTCCCTTTTACCCTTGAAGTTTAAAAACTTCAAACTCCTCCAAGCCTCCGCCTCTCATTTCACCCACTGCGCATATGTGTCATTTTGCTATTTCTTTCGGGCCTTCGGGCAAAAATTTGATTTTGGCAATTTGAAGTTAGAACTTCAAAAATTTAAAACTTCGCCTCCATGCTAACTCTCCTGGACACGTGTCGCCATTCCATTGGGCAAGGGCTTTTGGGTTCAAATTTTTCCTTGACATTTTGAGCCAAAAATTGAAAAATTTCAATTCTTCGCCTCCTGCTGATCTCCCCGTCCCACGTGTCACCTTCCCATTGGGAGTGGGCTCGCGGGCCAAATTTTAACTTTAACATTTTGTAGTTAAAAGCTTCAAAAATTTCACAAACTCCGCTCCTTCATGCTAACTTTCTTGGACACGTGTACATTTCTTATTGAGGTAGGCCTCCAAGTCAAAATCTTCCATGACATTTTGAGCAAAAATTTGAAAAATTTCAACTCCACCGCCGCCCACTTGATCCTCCCATGCCACGTGTCACCTTCCCATTGGGAACGGGCGCGTGGCCAAATTTTTCTTGACGTTTTGAGCCCAAAAAATTGAAATTTTTTTAACTCCACCGCCGCCCATTTGATCCTCCCATGCCACGTGTCGCCATACCATTGGGCGCGGGCCCTCAAGCAAAATTTAACATTGAGAAATTTTTCAAAAATGAAGAAAATTTTAAGTGACCCCCATCAACCGCATTTGTTTCATCGACCAATCACATCGTGCTCACGTAGGCACATCATTGTAGCAACTCTGCGGCCACGGTCAAGAATTCTCCTTCGCCAAAATTTCAAAATGACAAGTTAATAATGTTTTCCCACACATCACCGATCGATAGTAGCTGCCACATTAGCACAAAGGTTGCAACGATAAATTTGACGGTCCGAGAGCACGTCAAAACGTGAAAAATACAGGGAATGCCCTAGAAACCAAATTTTTTGACAGGGAAGGCAAAATTCTTCATTTTAAACCAACTGAATCATCTTTTGACATCATTTGCGACCTTGGGATTGGGGAAACACTTGCACAAATTCAGGATTTGATCAATTTTGAGTTCATTCATGATTTGACAAAGGAGAAAATGGTACATCCGTGAAAATGAATAAATTAGGGCACAAATGGGGGAACTTGGATTTTACTTCAATTTAGGGTAGAATAACAACATTGAGGGCAGTTTGAAAGCATTAATTGAATAAAATGAGGCACGAGATCGCCCACTGGTGCAAATAAAATGTTTTTGAGCAAAAATGAAGCATGGAAAATCAAAGCAAAGTGTGCAAACCCAGAAATTGCACCAACATGTGATTGGTTTGCTAACCACATGCCTATTGGACTTTAACGTTGTACATATATCAATGGCGGCTAGGTTCATACCAATACATATTTTCTTCATAATACTATTTCTATAGCTTATCTCGCTAAGCGAGCATCATAACATAATTGTTTGTATAAGTGTGGAGTCATTTTGTTTGAAAAATATTTATAATCCAATTTCATTATATAAGACTATTTTAAATTTCTTAATTATATTAACAATTGAATAGCCCATGTTATTAAGATTTTTGTGATTTCCTTGTTCTTGGTTTCGTGTTAGATAGATTCGAGAAATTTTAAGTGCACGAGTAATCACACAATAATTTGAACTAGTCTAATAATTTTATTTTTTTTGTGTGCTTGGCTTGATGAAGACAGTGAGATCAATGGAGAAGGTTCTCTTGTTGGAGAAAGGATTTTGAATTTTATAGCTTGTGCTACTATGATTTCACATCTTGTAAAATATATTAGTAGCAAATTTTGGATGTAATTTTATTCATTGACTAAATCATTAAAAGTTGTTTATTTTGAGTTACTTTACCTTGTATGGAAGGTAATTTTTGTAAATGTTTTTTTTATGAAAGGAACAATATTCCTAAACCTATTTTTTTCTTAGAAGTTGTATTGCAATTTTTTTAAAGATAGTGTTAATGGGTGGAAATTTAACCTTACCTTCTTGCCATATTAATAAATTATAAAATGGAAAATGATTAAAAAGCATCAAACATTTAAGTTGATGTATCACTCCCTTCCACCTAAGAAATTTGCAAGAAGGAATAGAAAAATAAAAAATAAAAAAGTTAGTTTTGCAATCCAACTTTCCATTTGTAACAATAAAGATTGTCTTAAATAAATGAACAATTTACAATGAATTTACCCTTATAATAACTATGTCAAAGAAATCGGAAGTTGTAATTTGTTATAATATCTATTTTTATCTTAAATTGATATGTTACTTTGATTGTATCGTAACATTAATAATAATGTTGATATTAGTATGCTAATGAAAAGGTAGTATTAATACATTAATAAAAGTATTAGTGTAAACACTTATATATTAACAAATTAATAATAAAATAAATATTGATGCATTCGTATATACATTAAGAACATTGGATGAACTAAAAATTTAGTGCAGTCTTGAGAAATGCGCATGGGTTGAAAAGTGATTAATTGTTATTAAATTGTTTTTTATTATTCTGCCGAAGGCAGGTATATTGCCTTCAACAAACCTATTAACTTTTTTTATTTTTTGCAATCAACTTTTGACATGTGGAATATTTCACTCGTAGACTATAGTTTTAGAAAAATAATATTTTTTTACAAGTTGTAAATATCACTTATCTTTCATTCTATTGGTCTACCCCTTTATTTGGAATTGTAGATGGAAAAAACAAACCCTGCCTTTCTTTAATGAAAATCAATGTGCATGACACAAAAGTGTGGTTGTAGGGCTCAAGGTTCCATCTTCATTGATTTTTAATCTTTCTGTCACACTAATTGACAGATTCAGATGAGATTTCTTCCACCAAAATACTCGGCTCAAACCGGGGCAGGTTAAGAACTCCTGAGAGGCAAACATACAGTACTTTTTTTTTTGGCTAAGCAAAACCTGTTTTTCACTATACTTCGATCGCCCTTCCTTGAAATTCATTGCACAATTTGCGTTGTAATTTACACTAAGGGGGCCATGGGGGCAACAATAAAGGGCTACTAACATCCTTTCCTTCTCAAAAAATACCAAAAGCAGGACTGTAATTGTTGTTCGTGCTCATGTTTCCTTGGGCGTTGGCTCTCACATTTTCATTGTCAAGAGGAACATTTTCAGTCCCCTTGTTATTGCTATTTCTGTGGTGTGTAGGCGTAGGTGTAGTAGTCTTCATTGGGGATCTTTTGCCTACCATTTTGCTCAATATCAAGCTCATTCTTGACTTCACCGCCAAGAAATTTTACAAGGATTGCAAAGATCTACATATCTTGAATGTGTATCTCACGTCATCATAAACATATTTGAATGTGTATTTGACGTTGTCATAATCTAAATATATCCAATCAATGGCCTTATCTTTCTCTGTTTATATGGTTAGGGAACGAATCTCCTTCATGGTTGGACCATTTCTTCTGCGTCAAATCGCAACTCGATGTGTATGTGCCAATGATTGAAAGCTTCGGTATTTGGAAAATTTTTGAGCATAGGTGCATTGCACGTGATATGTTTGACAAAATGCGTATATGAAAGAAACTAATACTTGTTTTAAAGACATGGAGGGGACTGTTCAACGTGTACGACAAGCACTTCTTATGGATGCAGAATCTATATTTCATGAGCAGGGCTGGAGAGGACAGTTGCATGGGCATCTAAGGTTATACTGTGTACTCATCCGTGCAGGTGACTTACAGCCCACCCACGAGGAGGTGAACTTTTACAACTATTGTATGCTTTTTGTAATTTTCACGATTATAATATTCCTCTTTCACTATTTTCTAGTTACCATCTGTTAATGACGGGAATAATGTATTCTTTGTAGTCTGATCATGACTCCTACTAATATTAGGTAATCTTTTGGCTTCATGCGTTAGGAGGTAAAATTGTTTCTTTAAATCAAGTAGCAATTAGCCAACCCCAGAAAGTTGCTGCTCATTGTATGTTGCAGTTAGGGATTGCATTTCTATGTCTGGTGCCTGGCCTTGCGAGCTTATTGACAAAAATTCTATATGATGGTTGCATCTTCTTTCTACTGGGGCTTGTTGTTTCTTAGTTGGAATCATTGAACCCAGAAGCAGAAGTGGTAGTGTGGTTGGTTGTACAGCTACTATTATGGCACTACCCTGATATCTCCATGGTAATATAAAGTAACTACAAGCCCACAGGGTATATTTAGTGCTTATAGGAAAGTTAGCAAGAATAATGTTTTCTTGTTTTTTGAAACAACATCAAAATTATTTTGGTTGGTAAAATCTTGCAAATGTTATTATATTTTTGGAGCAGAGTACAAAATGTAGACTTTGGAAAATAGCCTGCTTGTTAGCTCGATATGCCCGTTGAGAAAGTTTTCTTTTAACTAATTACATCTGAAAATTGTTGGTTGGGCTGTGGTCTATGGGGAAGTTGGAGTCTATCCATGTCAGTGGCTTGGGTTCAAATTCCGACAGGCAGGCTTCTATATTAAACTGATTCTTAGACCTGGTTGAAATCTGGGTTTTTTTGGAAGCCCAGAGAAGCAGCTAAGTTTATAGAGAGGGGGGCTTGCTCCTGAGAATGGAGTTCTTTTAGCAGTAAATGCAATTCTTGAGAAGTATCTGAGATGAAATTGTAAACTTTATATCTATAGAATTATATACTAGTCATGCATTCTTATCTGCAACTATTGTTCTATAACTGTACTTTGTGCCATTTTTTTCCGATGTACTTTATGTTTTTTCTTATTGTATAGAAGTGCTCATTTAAATGATTTGATACATCTTTAGAAGGCAATATTATTATTTCAAAGTGTTTACTATTGAAGCACATATGCCAATTAGAAAAAAACTCGAGCCTATTTTCTTGTTGTCAAAATTAATAAAATGAGATAAAATAAATTGTTTACTATTTTTGACATAAAGCTAACATTTGTGTCCTTTTCTTGATTTGGTACAGTTTGTTAGGGATGCTATGGGAATGGATGTTTCAGTTAATACTTCATCTTTGGAAGATCTTCGTGAGGCTGCCGTTACTACTGGAATTATCTCTGATGCAACTATAGTTGTAAAAGCCACCGCCGCTCTCCGACCTCTTTGTCCAATCAATAGAGCTAAGTATGTTTTGTTTATATTTTACCATGATTTTTATTATGTTGCCTCTCATTGTTTCTGATGCTGTATTAACCAAAGGTTGAATATATAGTTTATGATATTTGTGGGAAATCCTTATAGCTAACTATTATTTGCAATCGACAAATATAATATAGATACTAGATTAAGAATAAAATCACAATTTTTTCTTGACATATAAAAATGGAATTTTCCTTCTGATACAAAACTAATGTTCTAAAAATCTGAAATGTAGCTTTGTCTTTGATCTGGGCCCAAGGATGAGATCCGGTGGACTAACTCACTTAGTGGAAATGGGTTATGTATAGAAGGGTATGATGAATGAAAGAGGTTGGGGGATATATTAGAGTGCTTATGCAACATAGAAGAAACAAATAAGACAATTAACACCAAATGTAGATCTGAAACGCATCTAAATAAGGGCTAAAATGCTGTAAAACAAATCCTTATTATCATATACTCATATATAAGAAAACCTACAAATCTTGAGCAAGATAACAATGCCTAAATAGGCCATAATAGTAAAAATCAACTTGGAAGCAAGTGAGAAAACTCCATCAAAAGAATGTAAGTTCCAAAGCAAAAACAAAATCTTCCAGGGATGAACATCACTCCTCCAAATTGATCTTAGCTCCTAAGCTCACTCCACGATTTGGCAAAAGACCCCACATGCTAAAAAGACAACCTTTTATAGAGAACCTCTTAATTTCCCACCCAATCATATCTTAACACTTGTCTCCTTGGTCTCTCTTTTGCTCGTCTCTTTAGACATTTTCAAACTTCTAGCCCCTTTCTAGACACTTCTAAGCATCTTAAGGGCAAAAATGTACTCACAAAATAAGCCCACACATGTCCCATGCAATCGAGTCCATAAATATCTCAAAGGCACCTCTCGAGCATGGAGTAGCTCGAGGATGGCCTCATCGTTTTTGAATATAGGTAAGAGACCTTCGTATTCAACATCAATTTCAAGGAGCACGTATCCTTCATTGTTACGCCTCCATTGGGATCTAATTTATCGACACCTATTATACGACAATATAGTTGTAGAAATACCGCAGAAATAGTAATTTTGATTACTACTAATTTGAACTCAGTTTGACTGCAGTATCTTTTTCTTTTGGAGATTTTTTTTTCCTCTCCAAAGAACCCAAAATAATTGAATTATTATCTCTTTTTACATTTTCACGTCAAATTTCGAGGTGTTGTTAAACGTTGAAACTCTCTCACATTTATGTCAATTTTAGATGTCGATCTTTTAAATATTTTTGTAATCTTTAACTTGTTTTGCAAAATTTCCTGTTAAAAACGATAACATAGATTTTTTCGTATTGTGAATCTGCAGAACATGAGGTGAAGAATGGAAATTTGATGTCAATACCGTTATAGGGTTTTAAACATTCTGTAATTTATTTAAATTTTAATAGGTATATTTTTTTGGATTTTGTTTTTCTCAAGTTACAGCTTTGTGTTTTCTTTTTGGTGATACAAATAAACAACACTTAGTTCTATGTCTCTTGTTTGGTCCGAAAGTTTGTAAGTAGTTTACTGTTTTTGAATACTTTTGTATACGAGAATGAACTACTTGTAGGATCTTTATTGCATATTTGGTAAATCTTGGTTGTTCATATGATTCTTTAATTTTATTGCATATTTTAGAGAGGAAATATGCTACCAAAGTAGAGCAAGGGTATTGAGGAGAAGGCTTTTTGACCAGTCTTGTTTCAATTGATATTTCAAGCATTGAAAAGGTCGTAAACCATCATAAACCAGAAACGTTATACCTATTTCACAGGTAATAATATCATTTTCAACTGACAATATGCTCCATGTTTCATTATGTGGTTTGTGAGTAAAAACAATGAAGTTAAAATTAGAGCAATATTCCTTAATATCTGTATGGGCTATTGTGGTTGATCTACCTTTTTGCACATATTGTAAATTTCAGGTTGCATACGAGTACAACGGCTTTAAAATAGTTGTTTATAGTATCAACAAACCATACCAACTCTGAAACCCTAGAGTAAATAAATGTATGACTAAAATGGATTGAACATAGCTGAACCGGATCTATTTTTCTAAAAAAATACCTGTGGAAATGATCATACAATTCTAAATGTAGGACTACTTCTTTGCTGTTACTTTGATATCCGATGGTCTTTTGCGACTATTGTTGTGTTGAGATAAACCAATCTCCTGCTAGTTTTAATGCGAGTACTTTGCTGTAATGTTATACGGTATAAACAAATAATGCCACTCTTAACCCCAGTGGAAAATAAATGCAGCACTTTCTTTGTCGTGAACTTTGATATCCGAGGGTCATTTGCATGACTATTGTTGTATTGAAATAGATGAGATAAACTACTTTCTACTAGCTTAAAATAGAATCTAGATTACTTTCTTGTAAGATTTTACGTATCCAATTCCCATCAGACAGAGGTTATCGCCAATGAGGATAGAGGTCTAAGCAATGAATGCAACATAGTGGCTGAAGAGAGCCGATGTAGATGTTCCAAGATTCATGTTCTTGAGGTCGAGACGAAACATAAGCTACGAGATCAGACTATAGAGATTTGGGAAACTATTATTCTAGTTAGTGTATAACTATAATGTCCTAAGGCAAAGTATTTCATTATCTTGTGTTTAGGTGTCGGGTTATTATGAGAACGCCTACGAGAATACATGGTTCTACTAAACATATGATGGCACCGTGATCATCGTCATGTTGAAGAGTTTAAGGTCACTTTTATGCCTTTGTGTCAAAAGGCTAGTCTACGTGACTTTTTCTAGTTGTTATCAATCGAGATAAGTAACCATGGCAATATTTGTTTTTAAGAAATCCCAAAACACACAAAGTTGCATAGGATGACAGATGTCCCTACATTGTATGGAATTAATGAATGAAATATTTAATTAACATCCACGAGACCAAGCGGTCTATGGGACCAAGAGCTGAAACAAAGGTGTTTTGTGCAAACACAACTATCTCGCCACAAGGGTTGTCCTGTTAGTCTTGCAAAATTTGCAATCCCTTTGCAATGTTAGATCTTCTATTGTGGATCTTGATCAAGAAACTTGTTATTTTATCTAGCCTCGCTTCTTCAAACAAGTAACGTAGGTTGTTTATCCTCAAGCTATCTTCATAGTCCATAATGTAATGCCATTCTGTCTCCACCACGTCTTTGTTACAAAATAGGCATGCTCTTATCGGTACTTAGTGATTTTCGAGTTGAGATTATAGCTTGCTTGTACTACAATAGCTGCTGCTACTTATGATTGTAGAATTTTCCTTGAGTTTAAACTCAAGCGTAAGTAATCACATCTGAAACAAGATTACTAATAATTGCATTGAGTCAACTTTGAGCTTAGCTTATTGTAACATGTATCATTTTTACCACATTCATGGTGCATTCGCTAAAAGTTATTCATTGCATGTTGAATGCATTTTTCTCTTTGTAGATTTATGATGTATAACACTCCGTTGATTAAGAAACAAGAGCGACATGATATATTGCATTGTGGTTTTCCCGAAGTCATTCATACAATGCTCAAAATCGGGAGCACAGGTAATCTATTGATTCTGGCTTTTCAATCCTATTTTTATTTCATCATATGCTTTTCTTTATTACATAGCATAGATATTTTGTGGTTTCTCATCTTGATTTAGCATGACAACAATATGGGGAGAAATCTAGTACACTGATTGTTATGATCATTTTAACAGGGTGATCGATTATTTCCCACACGAAGTGCGATCAATTTTGATATGGCCAAATTTACCTTGAGAAGATAAGTTGAGGAAAATTCATTAGCAAAATTGTCTGCCGGCAAGGGTTTTCTGAAATTTCCTCGTTATTAAGTCCCATTTAACTAGATTTGTTTACATCAATTTATTGAAGCTGATTTTCTCAATTTCGTTCAAGACTTTTGTCAAAAACATACCTACCACTGGAAACAAATAGAAATTACATGCAACTTTTTTTTTGCAAACAAAATGTAGACTGGAGATGAAGGAATTCCATGAAAATGACCTTCCCTCTCTATTCAAATTTTAAATGCAACTTGGTTTGTTTTTATTAGGGTTCATCAAATGGTTTTAAAATATATTTCATTTGGCAATGATTTGTGGTAGGAAACGTCAAGAGAAAATTGGCGAGAGGCTTTGCTCTATGATTCAAATGGAATAGACCAGAAAATTTTGGCTTTCAAGAAAAGATCAAAGACCGCTTCTGAATTCAGTAAACATTTATTCTTGGATACATATATTGACGATGACAATTCAGTTCGTAAATCTTATCACCATATTCCCGAGGTATGCAGATCACCACAGTTGAGGCTATTGAGTTCATATTTTCTTCGTTACTTCTCGATACAACAAAGAGTATCCACTAAAATTATATTATATAATTTGAAGGGCATAGATTGAATTTGGCCCTTGGGGATAAATTGTGTTTTACAATTTCAGTAATTGAATACAATTATTTGATGGCCACATCTATTCTTTGCATTGATTAAATGAATTAAAGTAAGAGAAAACAATATCATCTTCTAAAAAAGTGATTGACCCCTTCATGATCTGTGGGTTTTATATTTTATCATGCCATGAATTTTGTGGGCCAAATCATTGTTTCAGTTGGCAGTCCTCCAATTTTCTCATTCTTATGTGCTTTATCTTCTTTTTCCAGTCACCAGAGAAAGTCCTGGATGCACAGGATTTGTTAGATGATTATTACCTAAATTTTTTAGATTGGAGCTGCAAGAATGTTGTTGCTATTGCTTTGGGATCAACCGCATACCCCTAGAATGCTAGTAGTAGTTGTATTGAAATGTTAATGCAATCTGAATCAATTTGAAGTTTGTAATTGAGTTCAAACTGCTAATTTTTGGACTCCAATTTCCCACTTGTTTTGTTCTGCATCTGTGAAATTTCATGGTGCATATAAATTAAGGCATCTTCCTTACTTGATGTACTATTCACACATATCTTTGTAAACTTTGACCTCTTCTTTGTGCTCCTTTTACGTCTCTTATTTGGGTCTGTTTGTTTTCTTTCTATTAGAAAGCGGTTTGAAGAACAACAAGTGCAAATGCCGTGATTCCTGCACAAGAAAATGTTTGCAACAAATTATTTATTTGGCAAGAAATTTGTTTCCCGTCTATCCATTGTTTGCCATGGCTTATGTTTGGTTCTACTACGCTTTCCCTTTTGTTGATTGTTGGTTTCAATTTTTTCAAAGTTACGGACACCCCTGTTTACTACACTTTCATCACCATGCCATTTAAATTCATTTCTCAATTCATGCTTGAATTAACGTTGAGGGGTCCAGGGCAACACTCAAGGGTATAGGATTACTAGTATTCATTGGGGTCTTACGCCTGCTTTGTCGTCGCTCGAGATCGAGCTCATGCTTCACTTCACCGCTAAGAAAATTATAAGGATTGCAAAGATATGCATCGGGCTTAGAAGTAAAATAGCCTAAGTTCCAACTTGATTGACGGTGATATGTTTCCATTTACAATGAAACTCGGCATATAGTGAAAAGAAACAAAAGACAATGAGCACGAAAGAGGGACCAAATATATGCATTTAAAAACATATCTCGATTCCAATGTGCTTTGGAGGATGGTTACAAATGGTGCAAAAAGTATTAAAAGCCTAAATTTAGAACCAAAGAATAATCGATATCTTTAGGTCAACCTACAATATTGCAAAAAAATGTCCAATAGATTATTGATCCTAATCACTTCATCTCAAATCAATTGAACCCACATCCATGCTTGTTGATGATTGTCTAGAAAATTATTTGGGATTACGACATTACTCATTATTCATTACAATTTGAGTTTGCAACATTGCACATAACACTAAGCGCATATCCAACTATTGCATCATACTAGTTTTACAACATTGCTTTCAAATCCAATGCATTTAAATAATCTCTTGACAAATTGACCATACTCATTGCTTAATAAATTGCTCCCCCACACCACAAAACATCATCTTCGACAGGATTTTCCATATCATGGCCTTGTTGTTTTAGCCATAAGAGGGCCACAACGTAGGATTTGTTTTTATTAAAAGAAAGGTTGGGGGAGGCGCTTACCCCACCCGTAAGGGGTGGGAGTTGGGTGGCACTCCTCCCCCAATGCTTAGCCTCCACCGTAACAACAAAACCCCCGTCCACTAGACTTTTAAACCGATCCACCTTAGCATGTGAGTGTCTAGTCATCTCGGCTTGTGTGTTAATCAATAATAAAATCTATATATATATATATATATATATATATATATATATATATATATATATATATATATGAGTATTATATAAAATAGAATAAAAGTATACACACACACACACACACACACACATATATATATATATATATATATAACCTCAATTAAAACCTCGATCCCATACATTACAAACACAAATCCATATACGCTTTCAATTTCTCTTGGCTTTTTCCATTTTACCAAAACAAAACATGGATTGAACAAATGGTACAACCTCACATTAGTATTCCTATGGTAGGGCAACTATAATAACATTAACCAGTGTTCAAAACCTGCGGCCATGATCCCAATAAAGCGAGATGAGGTTAGAAGCAAGTCCTAGGTATTTTCAAGAAAAAATACCTATCAGACAAGCATTTAGGCAACAAATCCAACTACTTTTGTACATTCTTTCAACACATGGGACACTTTTGGTTTAAAACAAAATAGCACACCTTTGTTTAAAACTAGTATATATATATATATATATATATATATATATATATATATATATATAAATCTCAAGATGCTTACCTTGGATTTGTCACATAATTTTGCCCATTGAAGTGTTCCACATTGATTAACATCTCCATCACCACATCTGCAAATTTCCTACTAACGGGCTTAAGAAAATGTGACACAAAGGGGGCTCTATGGCCTCAATTCATGATGGTCAAATGGACATGAAATTTAAGGTCATCCATTTTAATTGTTATCACACACTATTACAGTGTTAAACTCCACCAACCCTCCTACCCCCATTGCCATTGTACAGTTGCACTCATAAGTGTAGAATTAGTCAGGAAAGTATTTAAAAATAATGTCCATCTCCATCAATGTTAAAATGATAATAGATTTGTAATTTGATTTGAACATATGCACCACACTTTTTGTACACTATCGAAAAATAAGACTACAGATCAGAAAAGTAGAGAAAAGTCTCTACCTAAGTACGATTTGAAATGAATCAAGGATACGTATCTTAAAAATAATATCTTCAACACAAACACCTACACCCACACACAGACACAGTAAGAAGAGTATATCACGGTTTTGAAATACATGGGTGTTCCATAGAGAACCCACTTGTGATTTTCCTCACCCAACAAAATACCTTAGATACCAATACAACGGTAAACAGGGTTGGATACAAATACGACCAGGATAGTCTGGATATGGATGTATATGCCTAAGACATATCTAGACCATCCGGTCACATCCATATCGATACGTACTATATCCCTATCCAGCCATGTATACCGCCATATGGTATGTTGGGTGTATCCATGACCAAAATATAATTTTTTTCATTAAAGCACATTCTTTTAGAACACTAAGCATAAATTGGCCCGGTTATTCTTTTAGAACGCTTCATGAAACTCTAAAAAATAGTAGGGTCTGATTTGGGAACAAAAACTAGAAAATAAGATTGGAACAAGCATAATCGTAATGATCACATGAAGATTGAGAACTGCTGCATTTTTATATAATAATTAAAAATTAAAATGTATTATGACATTTGTGACATTTCATTTGGGCATTATATAGATTATCGGTGGCATTTTGTGGTTATTTTGTTCTTGACATGCATATTATGTGGTTAATTCTTATTTATCAAGCTAAATTTATATTTTATTTATCAAATTCACAATCTATTATAACCTCAATTGGAAGATGGGAATCTTAATTCATCCACTTTACAAGTTTCTCATATATTTTAAATATTTATATGAATATATATTATAATATTCAATTTCAATATACTTATAACAAATATAGTTATTTTGGTTAACTAATATTTAATTATAGATATTAAAATATTATAATATCTTTTAATTACACTAGAGGTGTCTCTTTTGAGGATACCTTTCTTTGAATGTGTCAAATTCCGTGAACTTTTTCCGGCTACCCTATTCCATCCGTCTTGTTGTTTACAACACATGTTTTTCATTTTTTCCTTTTTAATATTCCCCATTGTGAGACAAAAATCTTACACATATGGTATAACTTGTAACTCATGTGCAAAATCAACTTTTAATATGGGTTTAAAATATGAGTATTATATAAAATAGAATAAAAGTATGTATACACACATATACATATAGATTTGTAGGAGAATATATATAAATATATATACACACCCAAAAGATAAGAAAACAATGTTTATTAACAAATAAACAACCCAAATCTCAAAATAAACCATAATATATTGGGAAAATACACTCGACCCGATTTGGGTAGCTTCTTTTCAAATGAGATGTTAGCAATACAAAATAAAAATGCCATTTACAAGATAAGAGAACCCTAGGAGAGGGTTGCTAAAAATGTCACTCTTCTTGTGAGTATCCATGTAAGGGTTTGAGTCTCATTCCAGGGATTCATCCTCTTGTCCTCTACCTTAACCTGCAAAACAAACAAGAGAAAATGAGAGAATGGGTTGAAGAAATGAATATATGTCAATCCATAAGGATTCCTAGGGTTACTTTTGCCAAACCTAAATCTAAGGGCTAGGAAAGATTAGATCGAATGGTGTAGGATGCACCCTACATCACTTAAGAGATGGAGTATTTAAGTGGGAATGTTTTTATTAAAAGATGTGTGTGCAATGCTAAATGGGGCCTAAGGGGGTTTAGATTAGTTGTACACCTTGAACTTATAGAAAATAAATTTATAACAATGTGCATGTCTTTAACAATGCAAAAATATTATCCTAGTATGATTTAATTTTATAAAAAAAAATGTACCTTAAATAAAATTAATTTAAAAGAGATTAGTGGAGTTATGTTTTGAAAGGTTAATGAAGATTATTTAAATAATACGTTGGAGACGTGTTAGCGAAATAACTAAAATGTAATATTAATTTTGGAAATTGGGGTAATCTAAATTATTTGATGATTGCTTTCCGATGCCTTGTAATTGTTTAAAATTTTATAATCCCGATTAGATTACATCTCAGCTAATGCCTTTTAACAAAAAAAAAAAAAAAAAAAATTATTCCATAATTTTTCATAGTTTGTTTGTCGGGTTTAGTGTGAGTTCTTGTTGAGAAAAATTTAGGCATTACGGATGAGACCTATACATTGTTTCTTTCTTATACTATTTGCATATCTTAGCCATGTGACTCTACAATTGTTATAACTTTACATCATAAAACAAATGTTTATAATATGTATGTTGTCATTTTGTTTCAAATATTTACAATCCAATTTCATTATATAAGACTATTTTAAATTGATTCATTATATCGATAACTCAATAATCTCCACCATTAACATTGTGCTGATTTCCTTTGTTATTTAAATTTTCTCTGTTAGTGGACGATACGACCTACGGTTTCTTACTTTTAAAATAATGATTGAATAACAAATCATATTAATAGAGCTTAATGGTAAGTAGTCATTTTGATAAATATGTATATAGCATACATTTTGTACTATGGACGGCTTTGCCTAGTTGAGAAAAAAGTTCGTCTCTAATAAAGTTTGCAGGGTAATCGTTAGAGATAGGTGGAGTTAAACATTATATGGAGATCTCTTCCCGGCCTTCGCGAATACAATCATCCACAAAAATGGATATTAAGTCAGTAGTACATACTTACACTTACGAGAAAGGATTAACGGTCTTAAGGTAATATCTCAAGAAAATAGAAAAGATTCACAATTTAGTTTAATTATTCCAAATGATAGGTTGTTGGCTGCTAACCACATCTATTGGATTTCAGCGTTGTACATATATTAACGGCAGCTAGGTTCAGACCTATACATATTTTCTTCATAATACTCTTTGTATAGCTTATCCCGCGAGCATCATAAAATAATTGTAATATATTAACATTGTAATATGACTAGAATATATTTAAGACTATAGAAGGGTCTTCCATAAAAATGGAGGGTAATTTGGATGCATTTATGAGACATATTGAGAGGTTATAGAATTGAAAGAACCCTCATCTTAATATTTATTCTGCAAATTTTTGAAAAGGACTTCAAATAAACGAGTGTCCTACAAATATTTTGGAAAAAAAAATTTGTAGTTATAGGTGACACATATAAATACTATGATATTTATTACAGAGTATGGGTGATCCTCCAATGAATTATCATCTAATTAAATGCTATTTTCTCCTTCCACAAAGTATATTATTTAAATTTTGCAAGTCAACTATGCATGAATTTAAAGACTATAAGACTTTTAGATGCAATATATGAAGTAATTAGAAGTGCATTTGCAATCTTAGATCAATTTTATCCCTCTCCAATCACAATGTCATACAAAAGATGTAGAAATTGTGCTCGCAATAATACAGCCCCTCCTTAACCTTAAAATGTAAATAATGAGGCTCCACGTTTTCTATAATACATGATATATTAGATCCACCATATCCCTATCATTTACCACAATGAACTCCAATATCCTCTACAAGGCCATATGCACAATATGAAAACCAAAAAAGGATATGGGGTGTTACATAGAGACATGAAGCGCAGAATGCACAAGGAGTATATTAAAGAACGTAATAAATATGAAGACAAGGACTTATACCACAATAATAACTAATTCTTAGTTACCTTTAATAGGGAAGTGAACCACATTGCATATAATTTCACAATAAATCTCCAATGGTAAATGGATTGCATATATTATAGAGTGTATACACAACATAATACTTGGGATTATCCCCAATTGAAAGATAATATATAAACAATTATGTAATGTCAAAATGTTGAATATAGTTCTTAGAGCATCTAGAACTATAAATGTATTGGCAATGTTGTAAAGGAAGGATAAAGATTCAGGATCCAAAGAATTTTTTTAAAAAAGCCAATATTAAGGAAAGTACAATAATACAAGTACCTTTATTCCATTAGAGAATAATATTTACTCGAAGAGGCCTCGACATTGTTGAATATTACTTAGATTATGGATTTATGTCCTAAAATGGCGCGGAAATTTAATCATTTGTATATGGCCAAATCATAATATTCATTTCAGCCATCAAAAACCTATCATGATTATATGGCCAAATCATAATATTCATTTCAGCCATCAAAAACCTATTCATGATAGGTAATGTAATGTGCAATATAGACATCGCACATAATGTGGCCAAGTTACTAAATGTTCTTGTAGAAAGTTAAATAAGAGGTTCTAATAAAAGTAATAAAGGTGTCCTTCTATGCCAAAATGAAGAAATTATGGGATATAGATTCATGGTTAAATATCATCCTCATCGGATTTTAAATTAGAGATTCCATACATAATTATAATAAGTTGAAATTAGGGTGGAAGATCTCAACCTTTGATGCTCTTTTAATTTAATTGACATAAATATGGATAAGAATAAACGATCCATTATTGATTAGAAGGAAATGTGATTATGATGGGAACATGAAAATTAATGTTGTATCTAACTAGATGGAAGCTCGAGTGGAAAACTCAATTATTATGATTCCTATAAATGTAATAGAATAGAGTCCTTACATAATCCCTAAATAGTTCATTTAATTATATATCTAAGAATAGGATATTTAATTCAAGGTGCACTATCAAGTTAAAGAGTACTAACCAAATACAATGATGACATAAGTAGAAATTCAATACATAAGGAAATATAAAGATCTATACAACCGTGTGGAAATTCATTGAGATATGAAAACCTATAATATGTTCGTGAATGAAGATATTTCATATGTAATCAATTTGATGTGAATCCACCTGCAAGAGGTTGAAATACCTCCAAAACACACATAAAAAACTTTGCAAATAAAAACCAGGAGTTTCAAAATAGCTTACTTCTCATTTTTGAATCCACACTAATATTTTACATCATTATAATCCTGTTTTTCTTTCACGTCTATTCTAAAAACCTTAACATGCCAAGTACCCTAAAATGCCAAAAAAACCTTAAAATGCCAAAAATTACCTACTAGCAAAACAACTCGGATGTGCGCCAAAGTTTGCGTGCCAAATATGCCTTCATAAATTAGTGCTCAAACGAAATTGTGACTTATTCTAACAAGCTAAACAAAAGTTATTAAAGTTCTAAGACCTAGTCAAAAGCGAAAAAAAACATTCGGAGCTAATTTGAGGCCACTATATGAAAGACTTCGGGCCCAAAAATGTGCCAATGTGGATACAACCTTGCAAGCAAGGTTGCCCCAAGAATAGTACCAATCTATATCTACCACCCTGTAAAATTTCAGATGATCCAATGGTCAGATCAAAAGTTATGGTCTCTGCAAGTTACGCTCCTGCATCATTCTCCCTTGGTTGAAAAGAATTCAGCTCCTGCGAATTCGCTTGATAGAACTCATCTAATTTTTCACTGTTAATCTTCTTCAACTCCAACTCTAGAATCCAAGTATTTTCTTCTTGTTGCAAACCTTTGCACTATATCAAATATCTGTTGTAGCTCCCACATGTCTAGTAGTAATCGTCTTTTGGTCCAATACATGCATTACCCTCTCCTTTTCTTCTTCAACATCTCTTACTTCCAATTTATTTCTTCCTTATCTATAATAGTTTCATCATGAACTAGAAACTTATATAAGTCAAACATTAAAAACTAGCGAGATAGAAAATTTGTCGGGTAGCTCCACCTTGTGGCATTATCACTCATTCTCTTCAAAATACTACATGGCCCAATATTTTTATACTTGAGTTTATTATATGTCCCTTTTGGAAACCTCTCTATTCTAAGATGAACCATCACCATATCTCCTTCTTCAAATACACTTACTCTCCTACTAGCATCTGCAGCTAGTTTATATTGTGGATTACTCACTTTAAGATTTTCCCTCACTTCATCTTGCAGTTGTAGAATGTGTTTTGCAAATGCTTCTACACCATCACTAGTTTCATCTTCATCACATAGAACAATCAGATCTAGGACCCCCTTGGTATTCTTTTCATATACAATCTAGAAATGAGACCTCCTGTTGACTGTTTCTTCGAGCTATTATAGGAAAAAATAGCTTTTGGTAAAGCTAAGTCTCATTGTTTTGGCTTTTCACGAACTATAAAACGTAGGAGATTTCCCAAGCATCTGTTCACTACTTCCCTCTACCCATCAGTTTGGGGGTGATATGCACTACTAAACTCTAGCTATGTCCCCAGTTTCCTCCACAGAGTCTTTCAAAAGTGACTCGAAAACATTGTGTCCTAATCTGAAGTGATCATTTTTAGAACTCTATGCAATCTAACCACTTCTAAAAAAAATAAATTTGCAACTCTTGAAGCATCATTATTTGTTTTACAAGAAATGAAATGTGCCATCAAGAAAATCTATCAACCATAACAAAGATAGAATCATTCTCTCATTGTGTGTTTGGAAGACGTAACACAAAATCCAAGCTTAGATGAACCCATGGCCCTGTAGGGACAAGTAATGGCATATACAACCCAATATTTTGTGCATGGCCCCGAGCCATTTGGCACTCTCTACATCTTGTTGTACAATCCTACTTAGGTCCCTCTTTACCTTTGGCCAATAATAATTTTCTACAACAAGATTAATTGTCTTACTTATACCAAAGTGTCCACCAACCCCCCACTATGCAATTCTTTTTAATATTTTCTCTTATTGAACCAGCATGGATGCACAATTCTTTCCCCCTAAACAAATAACCATCCTGCATCAAATAATTAGGAGAATCACTACCTACTGTAGGCTCCTTAAGTTGTCTCACAACATCACCAAAATCTGGATCATCTTCATACAATTCCTTAATTGCCTCAAACCCTACTACTTTATTTTCCGTTGTTGTCAAAAGGGCAACACGCCTACTAAGAACATCAACAACTTGATTCTTCTTACCCGACTTATGCTTAAAAACAAAAGTTTATTCTTGAAAAAATGAAACCCATTTTGCATGCCTACTATTCAGTTTCTTTTGCGTGTTTACATACCTCAAAGCTTCATTTTTTAGTGAATAGTATAAATTCCTTCCCTACCAAGTAGTGTCTCTAGTTCCTTACTACCTAAACAATAGCATAAAATTCCACATCATGATTGGAATATTTCCTCCTTACTTTAATTATATTTTCACCGAAGAATGCCACAGTTGTCTTTCGTGACTTAGTACAGATCCAATCTCGACATGTGAGGCATCACAGTCAACCTCGAAGACCTCGCTAAAATCTGGCAATACTAAAACAAGTGCTTCTGACAATTTCTTCTTCATAAATTCAAAAGTATATGTTGCTACCTTTGTCCATACAAATTCCCTCCCTTTTGTAAACTCTATTATGCGTGCTGAAATGCTACATAAATTCCTAATGAACTTCCTATAAAAAATTTCCAATCCATGAAAACTACGAACCTCTGTCACATTCCTTGGAATACGCCATTCAAAAATTGCCTTCAATTTTTCCTCATCCATCCTCACTCCATCCTCTAATATGACAAACCCCCAAAAAACAAGACTCTTCTAAAGAAATCTATACTTCTTTAATTTTTCATATAGACTCTCTTTACATAACAAGTCTAACACAAACTTCATATGTAACAAGTTTTCTTCCACTGTCTTATTGAATATCATAATATCATCAAAATAGACAATAACAAACTTACCATTGTATTCTCAGAGTACTCTGTTTATTAGCCTCATGAATGTACTGGGTGCATTAGATAGCCCAAATGGCATCAACATCCACTCGTATAATCCATATTTTGTTTTAAAAGAATTTTCCCATTCACCCCCTTTAGTATTTGGATCTGGTAGTACCCATTCCTTAGGTCAATCTTGTTAAAATATTGGGCTCCCACTAGCACATCTATCATATCATCCAATCTTGGAATTGGGAACCGATACTTAATTGTGATATTATTTATGGCTCTGTTGTCTACACACATTCTCTAGTCTCCATATTTTTTGGGAGTCAATAGCGCTAGAGTTGCACATGGACTCATGCTTTCTCTCACTAACCCCTTTTGTATTAGATCTGTCAGTTTTCTTTTCAACTCTTCACTCTGTGTCAGACTCATCCGATAGGCTTCTTGGTTTGGAAGGTTTGATCCTTGAATCAAATTAGTATGGTGTTGAATATCTTGCTTTGGAGGTAACCCATCTGGTAGCTCATCTGGTATGACATCTTTGTATTCTTTTAATACCTTTTTGTAACAAAAGGTATATTACAATCCTCTATTTCCACCTTTTTTGACATTAGTGCATAACACCATCCATCTTCTTCCATTTATGTAACAAACTCTTTTGTATCCAATAAGCCCTCACTCTTCTCTTCTTCCTTGAAGGGTAACAAGACCACCTTTACACCATCCTTCCAAAAGGTATATTTATTTTTCCCTCCATCATGTGTAACCTTTCTATCGTATTTCCAAGGCATCCCTAGTAATATATGGCATGCATCCATTGGGATAACATCACACCACACCTCATCCTTGTAGGTATTCCCAATTGAAAACTTTATAAGGCATATTTTATCTATGGTTACCTCATTCCCTTTTTTGAACCATGATATACAATAGGGATATGGGTGTTTCTCACATTTAAGATTGATTTTATCAACCATTAAAGTTGAAATCATATTTTTACATACCTTTCCTCCAGAGGTGCATCTTGTTTGAAATATATTTGTTCATAGCCACGAATAAGCACAAGTAGCATCATGTTCTTTCTTCTTCGTTGGGACAATCATCATCCTCCTTATCATGATGGTTTTACCCAAGTCTACAACAACCTCCATTTCTTCTTCCTCTTTATCTTCAACTATATTTACTCGTGGTTGTTCTCCTTGCAATCTATCTTGTGTAGGATAGTGCAGACACTCAAAATATTTGTGCCCCTCTTCACCACATCTGTAACATGTATATTTCCTTTGGGGGATATTCCATCCCTGTCCTTAATTATAACCTCTTCCCCTCTGAAACCCTCAACCTCTTTAGTAGTTACCACTACTTTGACCAAAATCTTCACGCCCTTCTCAGTATTAGAGGATTCAACTTTTGTAGATTAATATCTACCCCCTTGCCTCTCATTTGAGATGATGATGGAACTCTCTTCACACCTCTTCTAAAAATTTTCCTCTTGTTCTTTACTTCTTCCTTTGATGTGAGTTGATAAGCATCATCCAAGATATGGATTTGGAGCATAATCAACTCATCTTGTATAGTGTAACTAAACCCATTTATGTATCATGTAGCCTTTTGTTCTTCAGACTCTCCCTTTTCCACCCTGATTGATAACTTGTAAAATTCATTGATATACCCCTCATTGCTAAGATACTTCTGTCTTAGGTTTTGGAACCTTCAAAAGAGTGTTTGAGCGTAATCTAGAGGAAGAAACTTTTCTTTATGCTTCTTTACCATTTTATTCAAGTTTCAGATCTTTCCCTTTCCCTTCCTTTGTGTTTCACTTTGTAGGTGATCCAACCTGATCAATGCATGTCCAACCAACTTAGTGCATGCAAACTTAAACTTCTTCTCCTCTGAAAGGGTTTTCCACTCAAATAATTTTTCCATGCAATTTAACTAGTAGATCAACTCCTTTGGTCGTAACCCTCCACCATAATAAGGAACATAAATCTTGGCATCATCATTCTTTCCCTCTAAATCCTAGATCAATCTCTCCTCAAATGGTCTCACATTCAAGGTTTCTTCATCTCTCCCATTTTATTCTTCATCTCCTCCTTCATTCTTTAATGGAGGTTCTTCTTCAAGATCAATGATCTGGGTATGCATCCCCATTTGTATGTCTCCTTCTAAGGCATGTAACTTCTCCTATGAGCTCTGCAACATGTCTCTCGTAGCTCCTGTATATGCCTATTTATCTGGGCTTAACCTCCCCTCTCATGTATAGACATGATTATATAAAATAGAGGTTAAAATTACACAGAAAAATATAATATGTTACCTTAACTATTTACGTAAGATCAAAATCTTGCTCTGATACCAATTGATGTGAATCTAGCTGCAAGAGGTTGAAATACCTCCAAAACACACATAAACAGCTTTGTAAATAAAAACCAGGAGTTTCAAAATAGCTTACTTCTCATCCGGAATCCACATAATATTTTACATCATTACGGTCCTCCTTTTATTTCACGTCTACTCTAAAAACCCTAAATTGCCAAAAATTACCTACTAGCAAAAAAAATCAGATGCACCCCAAAATTTTCATGCCAGAAATTCCTTCATAAATTAGGGCTCACATGAAACTTTGTCTTATTCTAACAAGCATAAAAAAATTTATTAAAGTTTTAGGACCTAGTCAAAAGTGAAAAAACATTCGAATCCAATTTTAGGCTACTAGATTAAGGAATCCGGGCCCAAAAATGTGCCAAAATGGCCACAAATTTTCATGCAAAAATGACCCCAACATAGTACTAATCTATATCTACCACCCTATAAAATTTCGGATGATCCAAAGGTCGGATTAATTGTTATGGTTCCATGAGTTATGTTCCCGCATCATAATTCATCTACCGAATCTAATATAAGGAGAATATATGATTTCAAATAATGCACCAAGATTACAATTAACAAATTAGATCATTGTGTTTTCCATGGGGATAATCTTCTTCAATTAGCGGAGACTTAAAGGAAGATACAAAGCATCATATTTCAAAAGAACACAAATATATTACAAGAGGATGGTAAAGTGTTGTAAGTGTGTGTCACTTGTGTTTTCATTGATGTCAATTCCATTGAATTCATAGTGGTCTAAGTGATCTAAGTATGTTGGCTAGGTGATATAGAGGTCTCCAAAGGTGCATATGTGTGGCCCGAGTCTCTCAAATGTGGTATGAATGTAAAACAAGGTCCATGAGGTGAGTGATAGGTTTTAATGATTTTGTAACATGTTCAAATGGTCCTGTCACGAAGTGTATGGGTCAATTCAATTCATTCTATGCCTTGGTCTAGTGTAAATACATGGTGTAAATCAAGAAAACATGAGATTTCATTCAAAACAAAGAAGGGAAAGAAATTTTTAATAACGTTAAGGTAGAAACAAAGGTGTAGAAAGAGATACATGAGACAAACCAGGTTCATGAGATTGAAACAAGTTAGTATGGAGCATTCTTAAGCCATTTCAAAAGCAAACAAGGTGTAAAATTTTGACCCAAGGTGTGATGATGTAAACTAATCATGGAACGAGCATGGAATGGTGATATCTCGGTGTGTAAAATATTTAGTTAGTTATTGAATTTTTTTAGGCACTTCAATTGGTCAACATAGCTCAACTGATGAGAATTAGAGACCAAAGGGAACCTGGATGAGATGGGATGGAAAGATGAAGGCTGAACCCGAGAAAAATAAAACTTGGAGGTGTTATAATTTAAGAATGGTTATTTTGCCACTTGTGCAAGTTTTTCCAGAACCAAGTTTTTCAAAGTATGCAAATTAAGAACCTAACTTGTTAGCATTAAATAAAATTGTTAATCATCCTCAAGATAAATAATATGAAAAAAATTAATTAAATTTTGATATAATTATGGTGCAAAAATTATTTCAGTGATTGGTTTAGTATTTTAAAAGTTCCATCCATTTTTGTGAGCATGTTTGTAACCCTCCAAACCCCAATTTGGACCAGTTTTGGAAAATTGAGTTCGGTAGGTGTCTTAACTTAACTTTTTTATTTGGAAACATATTTTAAAATGTATATTATTCCTCAGGGCATAATTCCATGATGTTTTGAGTTCATGATGCTTGGTGGGCCCCACTAGAAAACAAGTGTTTTGTGAAGATTTCAGTGTACATGAGAAACTTGCAAAGGTAAGCATTATCAAATTTGATGTGAATGATATTGGTAATATTTTATTCAACTTCATGAAATCACTTTGGTTACTCATTTGGAGAAAATTTTAGTAATGATTGAATATTTGAGCTTACTTGCAAAATGAGCTTGTTTTGAGAAGCTAGTAAAGAAGAATGACGGTAAAAATGTTTAATTGCATAGAATTGATGATATTTATTACCTTTATCACTCTTTTCATATGTAATATGATGTGTTGAAATTCATGTTTAATTTTGTAAAATTCATTTCTTGCTTAAATATGTTTTAGCCAAAATTGCTCTATTATACCTATTTGAGAGGCATGTCTAAAAGAGTATGAAGGTGAGAATTTATCTATTTAGACTATGGTTATGAATACTTGAATGTTTTTTTAAATCCTAATTGAATATTTAGATGTGATATGTATCTCTGAAAAATTCTTTGGAGGTTTCGACCTCATTGTGCAAAGACTAGTTTTGTGTCTTCAAGACATGCTAGACCAATTACAAAGATCCAACATTTTGGAAGCCTTTTGCCATGTATTGAGATTTTTGAGAAATATCATAATTCATTATATTTATACTAATATTTTACTTGCCTCATGATGAAGATATTTGATGTATGTATCAACTCAATTCTTGAAGACCTAATTTAGAGATGTTGAAACTAGCCAGAAAAGTTATGCAAAGTGGTATTTATTCATGTGTTAAGTCTTGAGTTGGATATTTTTGGTCAATTGTAATCAAATTAAACCTCATAAGGTTCATTTAGATATATTAATTGGGTCATGAATATGAGTGTAAGTGGTCTAGTTAGATGGTTTTTTAGAAATCTATTTGTAGAAGTTGATTTAAGCACACCTAGGAGCCTAAATGAATGTCTTGGATAATATGGTGAGTTTATAAGAATACAAGAGAATTATTTTGTTTGATGGGAAAATTTACCAATTTAATTCAAAGTTTTAATCCTTGTGGACAAGTTTGAGAGATAGAAGACAAAATATGAGCTCACTTGGAGAAGAAGATAAAATCTGATTGGTAATTACAAAAATCAAGTCAGAATTGTCATTTCAAGTTGCAGGAGGAATATTTCATATATGTAAATAAAATATTTAGTTGGTAACTCCTTATTATTATTCCATTTAATCCTCAATTCTAATTCAATTCTAGGGATTTGAATAGTTGAGTATAAAATGAAGTGTAAGGGTGATGTTCATGAAGGTTTTCTTCTTAAAACGGTGTTCCAAGTTTATGTTCTATTGTTGATGAAAAACTCCCTTTATCTTCTGTTGAAGAAATTTTTTCTACAAAGATAAACACTTTGGGAATGACCCAAACCCCTGGAAGTCTTTTCTAGGTTAGCAAATTTTTCTAGTGGAATAAAGATGTTGAAGTCTTTGTAATATCAAGGTGATGAAGGAGAGCAATATTTTGGTGATTTCTAGATGAATGCTAATGAGATTTTCGCTCTCTCATTGTACTCAACATAGTGATAGATCAAGTGAAATAAATGTTGACGTGCACCTTGACAAGTAATTTCATTCAGTATCTCCCTAATATATATCAAGATAGAAAGGGAGATAATATAATGTTGAGACCAAAGGGTATATTGAGATTTATGCCCGGGCTTATTGGTTTGTTATTTAAGTTTCTTACTTAAATAAGACACTCTTAGTGTGTTATAGGGGAATGTTGTTTAGTAGTAGAACCTTCAAAACACTATTAAAATGGGAACCTATGTAACACCCATATTTTACACAAACAAATATGACAACAAAAAAATCAGAATAAATTTTTTGACTTAGATTATAGTATACACAATGCTATAGGAAATCACTATGGGAAATGCACAAGACATGATATTTTTGCGCAAACATTAGCCAACATAGATAACATGAAAAAAACATGATACACATCAAGGCCACCCTTTTTTTCTCAAATGAAAAGACACAACATAATAATTCAGCTATATTATAAACTTATAGATCTAGCGTCTTCCCACGACACGATATTTTTAGGATTACACATTTATTACAATCATGTTTCAACCTTTAAATCAAGTTTTGGAAAGACTCATAATATGTCAATCATACATTCATTTTCCTTTTCTATATTTCCTTTATATTTTTTAACATTTAATTTACGATGTATCTCATTTGATAAGGATAATCTACATTATTTAAATTACTTGTTTAATATGCTTGTTTGTTAATAGGGTATATATTTACAAACAAGCTTATTTACATACACACAAGGATACTGGGTCTTAGTCCTAGGATTCACTCTTAAAGGAATGCATCTTGATCTTATATCATACCTTTGTTACACAAAGGAACAACTGCAAGTCTAATTGAGGTGACGTTCACATTTTTTCTTAAGGATTTAGGGTCGTGTTCCTTTAACTCATTTATAGATTGATAATTGATTTAGTACACAATAAGTATTATATATGAAATAGGTTATATATCCACAATAAGGGTGTTTAATCACATTACAAGAAATATCATGTTTCACTTTAATTGTGGAATAACATCTCATGATTACATTTTCCAAGGAAAAACATCAATTTTATTTTTATTATAGTTATGCTCCAACAGTTAGTTAAGGATTCGAAGGCACTTAAAATGGAAACATGCTTCCTTATTTTTGTTTCTAAATTAGGTTTCCTGAGCATCATTTTACATCTGACTTAAGAGGTTTTATTATTCCCTTGCTAGGTTCATATTCCTTTTGTAATGAATTTTTTAACCTATTCGTTAATAGGGGCATTTGTATCCTCATGACATTACTCGTTCATGTCTTAAGGGATTTTTCTCTCAGAAAATTATCACATAGTTTCACATCATACATCCACTACATACTAGGACAAGTGGGAGAGAAAGATGGAGTAGTCCATTTTTAAAGGGTTAAGGTTTACATTAGAGTTTACACAATGTGGATCCCTTTTCTCACCACAAGATGGTTTAAACACATTATATGAGGGATCTATTTTTCACATTTTTTTAAGGACATCATTTTATGGTTACATTTTCACCAAATAATTATAAATTAAAATATTTATAAGTTTCACAATTAACTCTTAATATTGCACCATAAAACAAAAATTACAAATGAGATTGGGTATCGAGATCATTTATGATCCCAACTCTTAAAGGTGACTTCAAAGGTTAGTTGGCGGTCTTCACCACTCAACACGAGTGTCATTCCAAGAGGAATTTACACTATGTTTAATGTTATTATCTGATAAAATACTACCTTAAGAGAACACATTCTCTTTACTACATGTTGGTGCCCATTTTGATCTTGCACCATTTTCTTTAGTTTTCCCTTTAATATGCATGTTTTGAAGAATTCTTATCTCTCCAATGGATGAAGTAAAGCTTTTGCCTCTATTTTTATGCCTTGAATGTTTTGTAAATATCTTTGTCATGTCCTACATCCAAACGGAGATTTTTTTCCTTTTTGGTAAAAATGAACAAAAAACATCAAAATAAAGCATGTCCTCGATAACGGCACCAGAAGCGTGTTGGTAGCAAAATTTACTCTTCTTCACAAATCGAGCCACATCATGTATTTAATAAGAAACTCAGAGGAAGATAAATGATTATGTATGTCGTTTTATAACCGGGGGATAAATTTATCTGACTTTGTAGGACTCGAGATTTGAAGAAGTCGGTAGCACCTTAAGAGTATTTGATCTTATCCTAAATATTTTAGGTTGTGCCCTTTAACCAAGGTAAGAGAACCTATTTTTAACCTCTGTTTGATGAAGGAGATGAATATGTCCTTCTTTTTGCATTAATTTTATGAAGAAAATCTTGGGAAAGTATGATCAACACTCCATGATTTAAATCTCAAGAGTTGTCACTTCTAAAAGATGGAGATACTTTCAAAACAAGGAAAAGGTTACTAAAGACATATTGAAAACTTGATTGCTCTGCATATTCGACGACAAATGAATTTAGTTTTGTTGTTGATACAGAGGGAAAATAGGGGTATTATAGGTGGGATTAGTTGTTTTTGGATGATTTTTGTGGGAGATTAAACAAGATGAACTTGAATTTTCCAGATCTAAGAGGACTGCATTGCAATGAATGGAAAAATTAGACAATAGAAAGCATTGAAATAGTTAAAATATCCCTTTAACCAGAAGTTGTGCTTCAATGGAGGCCTAGATCCACACTTTTTCACACAATATTTGAGAATTTATCACAAATTATTGATTTAAAAGACTCAATAAAGCATTTAGAAATATTTTTTTTACCATGCCTAAGGTACACCCATAGGCTTACATGCAATCTCTATCGATTGAAGGTAAAGTGATTTTGAATTTTTTTATTTCCTTACAAGATGAAAGCTCTTCTGATAAAATGAAATTGAAAATGCCACTAAACTATCACAGGGATGAGATTTTTGTGTGATTCATAGATATCTTAATACAAGATTGCAATAGGAATAAGAAAAAGAAAATTTGAAAGTGTTTTGTAATACAAGAAAACATAAATCATTGCCAAAGATTGACACAATTTAATTCAAAATTGATCGATTTATCACTAGGGGAATGTTTCAAACAATCTCAAAGCTCATTAATGGCTATATAATTGTAACCAACTTAACATGATAGGTATCTAACAAAAATAATTTAATCGGGTTCCTCTGGTGGTCTCTCAGAAATTAGCTCTTCTAAAAAATTATCTTGTGAATTCTAACCATCGACCTCTTACACATCTAAAACATGCATTATATAATATTCCAATTACATCCATGTTTTTCCCCAAGAAAAGAATATCCTAAGCATCATGTTTGTTAGAAATTTCAATCATGATTTACAAAAGGGGCGTTTAACATAAAAATTTCCAAAAGTTGCCAAGTGCTTCAAAAGGTGAATCATTTCAAAAATTTCATCATTGTTCTTATTGGAGGCATGTTTTTCATCTTTCATGCTTGAGGCATCCTTTCCCAAATCTTTCCATTTGTAAATTTGATCCTCTACAATTTTTGGATCCAAGAATTCGTGTTTTTGGCAAAAGCCCAAGAAATTTCATTTCAAAGGCTCAAATTTCATACTTAGATTCTCAAATTAGGCTCTAAATCCACTTAATTGTATTTTTCCAATAAAACAACAAGGAGTCATGAAGAAACGATGAAAAATGATGTAAAATTTCATCTCCGGGGTCTTTAAGGAAAAACATGGTAGAAAATCAAATGCACTGCACAACCACTGTTGATTTGCCCCTTCAACTTTGAATTTGGACTGTCCACATGGAAGATCCAAGTTAAAATGGGCTTAGGGGTGCTTTTATGTCTTTTTAAGACTTTTGGAAAAATGCAACATTACACAATTTACTTTGCCCCTCCGCCCTTGGAAAACAGGCTTGACACGTGTCCCAATGTGAGTCTTGGAGGAATCGTGACTCGATTCTTCTACTTTACCCCTTTTTTGGGAAAAGGAAAATTTTCCAAATTTTCTCCAGAGCTCCGCATTCCCACCTTTACCATATTATGTGGGTCCTAGCAGGACCGCACTCCATTTTTTTACTTTATACTTACTTCCCAAAATAGAGCCAAAAAATTTCAAAGTTCTCAGCCTGCCATGCCCCCCACTTTTGATGTGAACATGACATGTGTCCCCCTCTGATTGGCTATGAGCCTCAAGAATGTTTTGACACTTTATTCCCTTTTCTTGAAAAAGGGAAAAATTTCCAAATTTCCCTCAATGCTCCACTTTTCGCCTTGATCTGAAAGCTGCCATGTGTCCTCCTCTGGTTGGCTGAGGGCCTCAGGAATTTTCTGACACTTTATTCCCTTTTCTTCAAAAAGGGTGAAATTTCCAAATTTCCCCCAAAGCTCCACTTTCCTCCTTGATATTTTAAATGCAAGCTTCAAATGCCCTTTCCGGAGTTGCGCTCAATTTTGCAACTTTAACCCCTTTTAGGAAAAAAGTTAAAAAAGTTTCAAAACCTTCCGACAACCCACCGACACACTTTTGACCCCTTGAACAAAATTCGAGCAAGGCATTAATAATTTTTAGTGGGGTTGCAGCCCATTTTAAAACTTTAATGTTTATACCCAAATAGGAAAAGAACTTCAAAGGAACCCAAAAAATCCGTAAATTCCTCCTTTGATTTAGAAGCCGCCACGTGTACATCTTCGAGGACTGCCAGAGTCTGCAGGACTAATTTGAAATTTTTGTCAAAATAACAAAAAATGCTAAGTTCATAGAACAATCCTGCCACTCCTCATCCAATCAAATGCGACCACATATTAGAAGATGCTTGAGCTATAATTTGACAGGAAGAAATGCCTGTCAAACCTTAAAAACACGAAGAATTCAACATTTACACCCAAATTGAATTTTTCTTCAAGGATGAGACATTTTTGCAAGTAAAACAAGGAAATTCATGGTTCCAAGCATTTTACGATCATGGAGAAGGATTTTCAAAGGCATATAGGAGGGAATTTTAACATTTTTGAGCATCCATGATCGGGAAAATAGAAGAAACGATAGAGTTGTGCGCAGAAAGAATTTTAGAGAAAAAATTGAGACTTTTCTTCAAAATAGGACATGACAAAGAGTTTTGCAAATAATTCAAGTCATACAAAAAGAGGAATTTTTTTTAATTCATCCATTAGAGAGATAAGAATACTTCAGAACATGTAGATCAAAGGGAAAACTAAGGAAAACGGTGCAAGATCAAAATGGGCACCAATACTACACACACGATTACCAATCCTAGGAGGGAACCACATACTCAAGTCAAATTCTAACCATGTTGCTCCTAACCATCGGGTTCATGAATATGTTGCTAAACATAGAGGTATGGTGAAAAACTCAAACTTGGCCTCTTGTTTACTTAAGCTACAAGCTGTGTTGTCATCTTCCTAGAAACATGTGTACATTTACCTCATTCTTTCAAAAAAATTGGCAAGACACCTTATCCATTAGGCTTATGAAGGTCTTTGATAGAAGAAGTATTTCCTAACAATTAGTCTTTCCTAAAATTTTGAGTCTTTGGGACCGTTCTATATGTTTTGTGAGCATTACGGGTTCTAGTGCCCCTTGTGTCCCATGTTCCCTTGGGAGCTATGTTTGTTGATTCACCACCTTCCCTGTATCCCTGCAATCTTCGTAAACCTCAAAATAACTAAGTCCTTGTAATGTGGGTGTTTTGGCATTGTGGATAACTCACGTCTAATTTTCCCCAAGGCTGAAAGTGTGAGATATTTCTAACCTACCCAATTTGAATGCACTGTGGAAATTTTAGTTTTTCACGCCCCATATGTCCTCAGTGCTTCCTGCCCCCCATTTCCCCATAAGCCCATTTTTTCCACACCTCATTCACTATTGGTTTTTTCACTTTTCGCATCCCAATTGTCCAAATGTCGATGGGTTGGTTTTGCATATTTTCCTCACCATATCTGCATTCCATTGTCTTAAGTTTGCGTAGTGCATTAATTCTTGCATTTAGTTTTCCCCACCAACCTACTCACAAAGAAATGTGTATAAAAACAAAGGATGACCATTATTTTTACCATACTCCCTAAATTTACTACTATTTTATGTTCCATTCACTTTCTCCACTATTTTTAGCCATGTTAAGGTATTTTTAGAGCGGCTTGAAAATTTTTAAGGTGCAACGTGCTCCAACAGAGGTTGAGAATTGTCGAGAGAATATTTCAGAGGATCAAGAAGTCCATTGCAAGGTCTTTCTTCCCTTGTTGCATGAACTTGTTCTATAATGTATTTTGTCTAGTAAGTTGTTCTTCACCATGAAAATTCATTAAAAAGGACACAAACATCTATCTTCATTGGAAATAACCATATTCGAGATAAGAGATAGTGATGCTCAACACCTTGATGTGGATGATATTTTAGAGCGGCTTGAATACAAGAACCCTACTCCTATTACTCAATTAATTAAGGAAAGTCAAATTTCTCACACAGGGGGTTTTCTAGTATCTATTCAATGTGTTGATATTGTGTTAGCTTGTTGCTCCTTCTTGAACCCGATACAAAAGAGATTATTGATTCTCACAAGAGGGTAGTTGCTCGAATGGATGCTAATTGTATTAGTATTGCCCTCAAAATTCTAGTAATGGAAGATTCAAACTCACACAAAGGCTCGGCCCAACTTTTGTTTGAACAAGATAGTGAATAGTCCAAGAGCAAGATAGCCAAGTCATGGTTCAAAACCCAAAGAAAGAAGCCTCAAGATTGTCTAAGACTATGTATAGAATTGAATTCAAGGAAGAGATGTCATATTTAATTACACTTCTTACAAGAATTGAATTCAAGGATGCCCTCGACTAATGAGTTCCACTTTTGGATGTTTCCTTATTTTAGACACCTGTAGTTTGATCAAATCACTATTATTCCTAATATTACACTCAATATTCTACTCCTCACAAATTGATGACATATCATCAATTAGACCAATTTAACTCCCCCCTCATGACATTATTTTGGTCACATTCCTCGTGTAAATCAATTAAATGGACTAATATAGCCTTTTATTGACTAAACCATCTTCTCATTCCCTTCTAGACTACTTTTACTAGCTTCCTAGACTATCAATCCATTTCATTGAATTGATTAGACCACTCAAAACTCTCTTGAAACCCTAACTCCTCTCTAAATAGGATTAACCAGCATAACCTAGTTTAACTAATCCCAAACCATGATTAACCTCTTCTAACCTAGTCAAATCTTACTTTGACTCACTAAAGTGCTTTTGGCTTATTAATTTGTCCCACATGGACCAAAAGTTTTCCACTTTCCCAAATGGAAAACTATAAATAGCCCACTACCCCTAGACCATTAAAAAAGAACACTCCTCCTTTCTAACATAAACTATAGCATTTTGTTTAGGGTTAGAGCTTATTTCATTTGTTTTATTGGGCTATTGCTTTGCCATTTCACTAAACACACAAGCATTGAGTAAATGGAAAGAACCATTTTCCTTAAAGCCATTAATGGTGACCTCCCATTCTTATAATCACAAACCGATTTCTTAAATCCTTACTAGGTTCATTTTTAAAGCTTTCAAGAATAGAGGATAACTAGATATGTTAGTTTGCTTGTTTATTTCAATTTTAATATATGCAAAGTAATGAATCCTTACTTATTTCTTATCGATGGTCCATTGACTAGTTTGCTTAAATATTTTGGGGTTTCTTAAGTGTTCTTACCCCATTTCCATAGCTTTTGCAGCTTTTCATTGAACACATTTTGCACACCCGGTGGGACCCTTAGTCCATCCTCCATTAATGGAGTCATTTTGAAATTTTTTTGTTTTAGTTTGTAACTATTTCTTAGTTTCAATATTTCTAGGTTAGTTTCAAATCTTTCTAGATTAATTTTTCAACGTTTTTTAGATTAGTTCAAATTTTTGATTTCACTAACCTTTTTGTATTAATGAATATATATCAGTTTCTTAACTAGTTTAGCTAGGATTGTCTTGATTTTTTGCTCTTTACAGGATCAAAGGAGGTGAAGTGCTACCGAAATCGAACCAAATTGATGAAATTTTAATATTTTTGAGATTTTTAAAAAATCCCATCTTTTTTAGCCACCTATAGGGAAGGGCGTGCATACACCTTTCTAGAAGTGAAGGCACCTTTGGACTGTCATCACTTTAATAGAGGCGTGTAAGAACCCAAATCCATGCGTAGGTACCCAGACTATGGCACATATGCCCAAATCATGGCACACATGCCCTTATGCTAGTGCAGACATCCTATAACCTGTCATTTTGACTAGGTGCACAGGTACCCAAATCCATGCGCAGCACCTTGTGCACTTTTGGCCCTCTGTCAAAATAATTTACTGTGTTCACACACACCCAAACCATGTAAAACACACCTAAACCTTAGCGCAAACACCCTACAGACCTAACTGACTATCATTTTCTCAGTGGCGCGCACATACCCAAATCAACGCTCATGCACCCTTCGGCTAGCAAGATGCATGTACGCACTTCGACTATCTTTTTATAGAGGCGTGCAAACATCTCTATAGGAGGTGCGCACATTGTTAGAGTAGGTATTTACCTTAGCTCATGTTCACCTAGGTACTTTATTTACCTTTATTGTATTTATCCTCACGCACTTATTTGTCTGGATATTTATTTTATCTTATTTATATATTAGAAGATATTATCTAGTTGTTAGGTATAGTTCTTTCCTTAATCTATGGTATTGACTAGTTCTTTCCTTGATCTATGTTATTGAGTAGATACTTGATGTCTAGTTCTCTCCTAAATATATGGTCCTGACTAGTTCTTTAATGAATAGTTATTTCCATGATTTATGGCTTGCTCTACGACCTTGATTATTTCTTAGATTTTTATTCCTTTCCTATTTAAGCAAGGCCCATTCTCATTATATTGCATTGAGTTCCATAATAATATATGATATTGGTACTCATTTGTTTGCAAAGGTTTATGTAAAGTTATTCTAGAAAATTTCTTTCATCTTATTTATTGTTGTGTTTGATTAGCATCTGTGTTCTTAGCTTGGTTCAATCTGGTTATCATTCCTTTTATAGTATCAAAGCTAGAGATTTCCTATTACATCCATCTCGTAAGTTTTATTTTGCAAATAAATTCTTTATATATTCATATATTTTGGATTTTTTGATATTTACTTGTTGTGTGTGGTTTTATGCAAAACAAAGGCTTCCATTGGATTCGGAAGGTGGGTAAACTATAAGATCGACTCTAAAATTTGCCAAATCATAGAAATCTTTAACCCTTGATCATATGGTATGGTCATATGAGCGCTTAAAGCTTGTGATTCCTACTAGTAGGTGATTAAGTTCAACCCCCTTAAATTTTAGTTGTGTGGTGAAGGAAATAAACATTTAATTTTGTTTTAGTGGCAACTAAAATAAATAGTAGAGAAAAATATTGAAAAGTTTGTATCTTTTGATCGGTAATTGTGTTAGTTTTTCGTGCTCTTTCTATTGGCAATATTTATTTTGAGAGCTGCACTATAATTATAAAGTGTCAAATATGGAGGATTGTTGTAATCAATTGTACAAGAAATTTCGGCCGAGCCCGACGCGTCCTAAAATTATAGGAGTTGCATTTTGTATCTATCATGGATTTTGAGAATGATATCCTTTTCTCTGAAGTGTGTGGACTTCAAGTGGATATTGTAAAACTTCTGGAAGAAAATAGATATCTCAAGAAGTGAAATTCTCTTCTATAACCAATCATTCATGATAAGGATACAATAATACATTCCCTTCAGTAGAAACTTGCTAGCCTAACACATCACCATCATATTGTGGAAAGCCATATTCATGCTCGTAGTCCACTTGTAGTTGTTTCTCCTGTATCCACTGACATTGATTTGTCATTCTTTGAGCCTACTCCTAATTTTGATGCTCCTAAACCTATGAGGCTTTTTACTACATGCTCTTCCACACCTGTGCCTATTACAGTACCACATGTTGTGTATTCTATTTCTGCTGAACTACATGGCCTTTTTGAGAAGCATACCACTGCATTCAGTTCTCGCATGCTCCATTATATTGGTTTCACTCGCGAAGGTATTGGAAGACATTTGCAGGGTATTGTTTCCTCTATTCCACATGTTAAGTGGAATTCTCACCATGACATTGGTTTTCAAGAAGATAATTCATTGGGATCACACCTTGACAGAGCTCCATTTTTTGTTCTCTCGACTCTTTTCTAGGATCATGAGCAGCACATGAGTTATGCACCTTCACTCAAGCTTGAGAAACCTAATATTTTAGCTATCATACATGATCAACCTGACACACATTCTGATGTTATTTTTCATGCACCCATTGTGCATTTTACACCAAGTCATATGTAAGTATCTTCTTCATCCATCCATGTTGATTTGGGGTGGATATCTAATCACTCTTGGTAATGACATAGAAATTCATTGAGAGGACTCTATAGGCGTGGCTCCTCCACCATTCAGCCTCTTTCTCCACTTTCTATACCTTTTACATTGTAGTGCTCCTTGTTTTGAAAATTTTTCTTTACTAGGTGTAGTGTATATCTCTTGTTTGTTGAGAGATTTTGTATATGTATTTTTGACACTTTTGACATGTTAACAATTTGTCTTGTGGGGGATCTATTCTAGTGCATTCCAGTGTTATTTTGTCATTGTTTGAGTAGTTGTTTTGACAAATCATACATATGTGTAGTGTCACTCCACCCATTTAGCAATATCGGAGGGTGTGGTGCGATACTACTTCTTCGCATTTTGTGTCCTTGCCTTAGTACCATGGATTTTCTTAGATTGTGACACGCTGGATTTTGTATCCTTGCCTTATTTCTTTGGTTATTGTTCTTGGATCGTGGCACACCTATTTGCAGTAGTTGATCAAATTATGTTTTTTTTTTCCCCTTTCGACATCACTCTGTTGACAGTCTCTTTGTGTGGAGATATTCTTGTGAAGGCTAATATAAATTGTTTTTGAGTTTGTGATTGAGCATTGGATTCAGACCACAGTGCATGCCAAAATTCTTCAGCATTGTATGATTTTTTTGAGTTGAGCTTCTTGGGATGCCATGGAACGTGTTTTTAACTCTCTTTACTTTATTGTTACTAGTTTTGGGTACCTTACAGTGTCCCTTTTTCCTAGTTATTATACATGAGTACCTCATGAAGCCTAGTTTTCATGACTCATACTATGGATAAGCCACTTCTATTTTGGCCCCTAGCTTCAATTGAGGAGGGGAGGGTTAGAGTAGGTATTTACCTTAGCACATGTTCACCTATGTACTTTATTTAATTTTATTGTATTTATCCTCACCCACTCATGTGTGTGGATATTTATTTTGTCTTATTTAGATATTAGGAGATATTATCTAGTTGTTAGGTATAGTTCTTTCCTTAATATATGGTATTGACTAGTTCTTTCCTTGATCTATGGTATTGAATAAATCTTTGATGTCTAGTTCTCTCCTAAATCTATGGTCTTGACTTGTTCTTTTATGACTAGTTCTTTCCATGATTTATGGTTTTATCTATGACGTTGATCGGTTATTAGATTGTTATTCCTTACCTATTTAAGCAAGGCCCATTCTCATTATATTACATTGAGTTACATAATAATATATGATATTGCTACTCGCTTGTTTGAAAATGTTTATGTAAATTTATTTTGGCGAATTACTTTCAACTTATTGATCATGGTGTTTGATTGTTATCTATGTTCTTGGCTTGGTATGATCTACTTATCGCTCCATCTACACATACATGGAAGCATGTGCACACACCTTAAGAGATGTACATGTGTCTTTCTTGATCCAGATTTATTCATACTATTTTTAGTGCTCCTTGTTTAGGTCATATATTTTTACCCGTTGACCCATTTTCTCGAGTTTGGATAGGCGTCGGAAAGAGAACGAGTCTACAAAAATCTTGGCTTTTAAGCCATCTCAATGTACCAAATAATACCCTACATAACTACCACTAGCCTACGTCGCTATACTAAATATGGTGCAATAAAAGAATCAAAAGAATTAGAATCAAACAGAATGGAGGTAGGAATACCACCAATGCTACTTATCATTTCAATCACGGTACTCGGTGCTCACTGACAGTTCTCGACCACTGCGTAGATCTAATGAATACACCCCATGTCACTAATAGTGGTCTCGAGATCTATGTTTTACCCTTATTACTAGGGTTATGTGGGTAATCTCTCCAAAAATTCTAGCAACACCATAACCATAGAAACGCTTGGTCCCCTCCCTTGAGTAGTAGGTCAAGTCGGTACTCTTGAATTCTATTTTATTGACCCCGATGATTTAGATGTGGTCTACTAAGGTCTCTGCTGGTGAGCTCCTGCTAACTGGGCTCGAGGTGCACCCTTTGTCCGAATGGGACCCCTAGGAGGAGGCCCCAAACTCCGACCCCTCTGTGCATCAAATCCCTATGGAGGTCTGTAAGGTAGGTGGGGATTCTGCTACTACTATTGTGGTCTAAAAGATGACTGTGATAAACCCTATCTACCACAAGGAGGATGAGGTGACCCCCTTGATCAGTTGTCTTGTATCTGCTGGATGTGGCTATGGACTTGGTCTTTGGCCGACTGTGTCTTCCCCCGAGTCTCCTCTGCTATATAGGCCTTCTCAACAACCTCAGCTAATTTCTATGGACAATGGAATCATACCCCAATCCAATGTCTAGATTTAGGCCCTAGATGAACCTATGGATCCATACCTTATCCTACATGTAATCGACATACTAGAGTAGATCCAGAAATTGACTCTCATACTCAGCTACTATAAAAGATGCATGTCGAGGTCATGAAACTCATCTATCCTTTAGTGAATGAAACTTCGTGATAAGTAATTGCTCCTAAACCGATCCTAAAAGAGATCTTAGGTAACCATCTTTGAATCAACATGGAGCTTCTACTCCTCGATCCTCCACTAGACACCTACTCTATCTCTCCAAATATGGATCACAACACGAACTTTCATGTTGCTAGAACAAGAGTAGATATTGAAGCACCCACTCAAGCTCACCATCCAGGACTCTACCTGAAACCCACCCATGTCAATAGAATAATGGGATGGTCATAGCTTTAGGATCTCCCTGATGTGATCTGCACCTATAATCTGGTGATTCCTAGGCCTCTTTGCATGCTCATCTCTATGCCTAGGGCTCCGAGACCTATCCCTGTGTCCTAAAACTTGATCTCCCTATTCCCCATATGGTGACTCTACTCTGGATGACTCCACGTGGGAGTTATCTACTCTTTTCTCCTCACTATGTTGGGAAGGGGTACAAGCCTCTACTAATGGCTCCCTATCATGTCTAGCTGAACATCCTCCCATAGACCCTCCATGTAAAGCGGCATTAACGTCCTGGAGCATCTGTAAAATATGGGATAGGATAGCTGCTACAACATGATCTAGTGGTGGCAAGTTTAGATCTATGTGAAAGGACCCCTCGTCTAGTCCGCTTCTCCTACACAGACCAAAGTGAGATGTAGTCTATTATTCTAGGTTTTTATTCAATTTATTTTTTCATGTTTGATAAGATATATAATTTCAAAACAAAGTTGTTTTCAACATTTAAAAGTGTGCTAGGTTTAATATTGCACTAGGTTTAAAGTTCAAGTCTCACGTTTTCTAGTGTGCTCAAGTGTCTAAGCTTTGAACCCATGGATCTAATACCAAGTGTAACGCCCTCTAAAAATTCCCACTTGAGACACAAGAACAACCTAGGTTTAGTTAGAAAAAAATTATGGAATTTTTTTTAAAGTGTGACTACAAGCGAGCCTCAAAGCAACAAAGTGGTCATAAAATAATAAGAACAAATATGTTTAGTAATAAATTTTTCTGTTATAAAAAATATTAAAGATCACATTACAAATTAATGAGTGTAATTAAACCAAGTATAGTTTAAATTTCTTTTAGGTGTTAATTTAATAGTTACTTAAATTAACACTAGGGTTAAATATTTCTTAATTACACTTAGAGGGTTATAGGGGCCAAAATAATAAAACAAGGCTCTCATAACAAGGGGTTAGAAAAACACTCTCGTACCCCACAAGGTGACCCCCACAGGGTCAACCCATGCTTAAGAAATAAACATTTAAATTAAGGAAGGTAATTTTCCACTTGCTCACCCACATACTGACTTAAACTATTCAAACTAATTTTTCACATATTTCCTGCACCTAAAAAACTCTTCAAAAAATTCCCATTACATAGGAAATTTCTTCCCCTTTTAAACGATATAAAGAAGTCCTTCTAACTCTTTATATTTCTCAAATTATGGGCTGGTGGGCCTTGGGAAGAAATTTTTTCAAAAGTAAGGTGGGGGCCATGGGGAAGAAAATTTTCCCAAAGGTGGGCCTGTGGGCCTAGGGAAGAATTTTTTTCCCAAAAGCAATCCTACGGGCATAGGGAAATTTTTTTTCCCAAAATCAGGCCTGCAAGCCTAGGGAAGAAATTTTTGCCAAAAGCGGGCTTGCGGGCCTAGGGAAGAAATTTTTCCCAAAAGCGGGCCTGTAGGCCTAGGGAAGAAAATTTTCACAATAGCGAGGTTTGTGGGCCCAGGGAACATTTTTTTCCTCGGGAAGGTTTCAATCCGGTGGAGCTAGGGAGAAAATTTGGCACTTTACACTTTTTGCAAAAAGCACAAATTACTCCCGCGCTCCAACAAGCCCACCACGGGGCTTTTTGCCAAAAGACTAAAAATATAAGCCTAAGGCTATAAGGGACACGTGTAGAAAAATATGAGGCAATGTGGAAAGGCGGGTTTGTCATCACCAATCCGGAACTATGATAATTCTTCACCGGGAACTCCTCGTGCTATGATTATTTGCTAATGCACAGCCTTTAGTTTGGTGGATGTAATCCATGAGGTACTTCAAGTGTTATTGACTTCACTTGCCTTTCACCAAGACTATGGGAGAAACTTTACAATTACACCTCTTAATGGCTTCTTCAACACACTTTTAAACCGATGACTTCCTTCGCACACTTCCTACAATATTTCTCACTACTTCCTTCTATGCTAAATGAGGGGGTGGCCTCTCTATTTATAGAACTTCCAGGCTTATCCATCTTATCTCTAAGATAGGATAAGAAATCCACTCTGACGAATCATATTCCATACCTTAACTCTTATCTCGTACATGTAAGCTTATCTTAAGATAAGATAAACCTTATCATTTTACATGGGTTCCACATTTTTAGACTTTTTACAAATAAAATACACAAAATATTTATGACCTCACTCCTTGTCTTTATTACCAATATAATATTTCTAATTCCTAATCATGTAGACCCTACTTCTCTAATTACCAAACTTTGACATTTTAACATTACCGGACCACTTACGACAAATATTTACTTTTTACAACATTCCTATTATACTTTGACTGTTACCGTACTCCACATTATTGGTGGCACCGTCTTGTGGCGCCGTTATCTTCTATCAGATGCTACTACTAATTATACTTAACAACATCCTACATTAATGAAATAGAAATTACGGAGGAAAATTTTAGTGTCGACATCTTCCCCCTTCCTAGCTTCTACTCCGTCCTCGGAGTAGACTATTCTGGTGCTTGGAAAATCTTCAACTTGTCATGGTTGACCCATTTTGTAATGGGAGTGCCATCCAATTCCTCCAGTCGGTACGTACCATTTTCATGCACAGCTACTATTTTGTAGGGCCCCATCCATTTTGGAAGAAATTTTCTCTGTCTTCTTTTTTTGTATCTGGAATCATATACTAGAACCAAGTCATTCACATGAAATGGAGACCACCGGATCTTTTGATCAAAGTATTCCTTCTGCTTCATTTTCTTCTTATGGCTTGTATCCTTTGCTATTTCTCTCATTTCCTCCAGCAAATGAAGATGTACCAACCTTTCTTTTACTGAATCACTTTCATCCATCCTTTCATTTTTCATAACTCTCACAATGGGAATATCAAACTCAATAGGAAGAACTGGATCAATGCCATAGGCCAACTAAAATGGGGAGTATCCTGTTGCTGACTTTGATGTTGCCCTATATGCCCACAATGCTGCATGAATCCTTTTATCCCATTTATGTACCTGCAAGGCTGCATCTTTTGCTAGAATTTGACACAACACAAAATTTGTTCGTTCCACTGGCCATTTGTGCTTGGCTTGTATGTTGTTGCCTTCCTGTGCTTAATAGAAAACTTATTGACTAGGGCTTCTACCACCTCATTAATGAAGTGGCTTCCTTGATCTATTACAATTTCTAATGGGCAACCAAATATGGTGACAATGCGTTCATACATGAACCTTGCCACTTCATCCATGGAAGCTGTTTTCAATGGCCTAGCTTCAACCCACTTGATTAAATAATCTATGGCAACTACAATATACTTATTTTGGCGTGATGTAGTTGGAAGTGGACCTACAATGTTTATTCCCCACTTTTCAAAGGGACCAAGGGGAAGAATAGGACATAATGGAGCTGATGAAGTCTTACGGTTACCATGTGTTTGAAAAATATCACATGTCTTACAATAATTATAACAATCTTTAAAAAGAGTGGGCCAGTGATAACCTGCATCCAAGATCCTTCTTTTTGTAAGTTGTCCAGAGAAGTGCCCTCCACATGTACCATTGTGGAATTCTTGTAGCAGCTTCCTTCCCTTGATCATGTCCAATCGCCTCTTGATCTTGTCCATCGTGTCCTATTTGAAATAATACTCCATGCACGAAATAGAATATGGACGATGACTTGAGTAATCTTTCTCTTAGTCTTTGCATTGGCACCATCAGGAAACTTGAATCATTCCGATAATTCCAAAATATCTATGTATTCATTAGGGATTGTGTCAAGGGATAACAATGTTGCATCGGGGAAATCATCATCATCACAAGATGATCCTAAACCATCATAGGCTCGAGAGAGTGCATCTGCATTGACATGCTTCTTTCCTGGCCTATCTATAATATCAAATTCAAACTCTTGTAGCAAAATTATCCATCTTGCTATCCTCCCTGATGGGTTAGGCTTATTTACAATATATTTTAGAGCCTAATGATCTCATGACAACTAGAATTTTTGCCCTAGGAAGTAATTTCTAAACTTATTTACAAAGAAAAATGATAGCGAGCCTCTTTTTCGATTCACAGATATAATTTACCTCAAGATCGCTCATTTGTCTGCTCCCAAAGTAAATTGGATGTTCATTCCCATTTTCATCCTTTTGGCTCAAAGTACTTCCTAGCGCTGCATCTGAGGCATCAGTGTACACAATGAATGGCTTGCTCCAATCTGGATTCTTCAAAACAGGTGAAGACACCAGGGCTTCCTTCAATTGTCAAAAAGCTACATGCGCCTTATTTCTTGGTTCATAAGTAACATCCTTCTTCAAGAATCAAGTTAGTGGTCAGTGCAATATTTGAGAAATTCTTGATGAACCTTCTATACTAACCCACATGGCCTAAAAATGATCTCAACTTACTTCTATTAAGAGGAAATGGTAAATCTTTGATTTTTGAAACTTTATCAGGATCAGTACCAATACCATCTCTGGATACAACATGCCCTAACAAAACGCCTTTAGAACATCCAAAGACACACTTTATAGGGTTTAGTGAGGCTTGTGTTTCATCTAACCTTTGAAATGCTTTGTCTCCATTTGGTGCAGGTGGTCCAATTTGCTCCCATAGATGCAAAAATCATCCGTAAATACTCGATGAAGGTCCTAATGTAGGGTTCGAACACCCTATTCATCAAACGTTGGAATGTTGCTTTGAGCATTACACCACCCAAAAGGCATAACTCTATAAGCAAACATTCCCAAGGAGTGGTGAACGTGGTCTTCACTGATCTTTCTCTCGCTATACGAACTCCTAGTTGTAGCACATGCTATATCCATCAAAGAAAACTATAGCACTCTGCCAGCCTACTTCGTCAAGATCTGATTTGAAAATGGAAGAGGGTAATGATCCTTTTTTGTTGCCTTATTGAGCTTCCTGTAATCAACACAAATTCGTAGCTTCCCATTCTTTTTTATTGAGATCACAATGGGAGAAACCCATTCTGAATTCTCCACAACAAATATGAATCCTGCATCAAGCAACTTATCTATTTCTTCTTTTACAGTCTTGGAAAAATTAGGATTCATTCTATATGGCATTTGCTTTATGGGCTTAGCACCATCTACCAGCTCAATACAATGTTCTACCCAACTTACTTGACGGAGTTCCTTGTAATCAAAAGTGAATAGGTGTATGTACCTTCGAAAGAGCTGGAGGTAGGATTCCTTCTCACTCTCCATCACAGCATCACCAATCTTTATTTGTTGGATATGATCATCAACTTCTTCTTCGATAATTTTATGGGGTCATGAGTTGGTGTGATCGAAGGATATCCATGATCAAACATCCACCTCGCTTTCTTCATCTTCGTGTCCACTTCACCGGTACTAGAGTAATCGAGGGATGTCCAATCATCGGTTTCATCACTTGAATCCACGGGTTCTCGCCTTATGATGTCGAGGATCACATTTATCTTCACCCTCTCTCTACCACGTCCAAGTGTCATGAAACCTTCATTCCGGTAGTTTCTTGCATGAACTCTCCTTAGCCATGGTCTTCCCAAAGAGCATTGGGTACGTAATGCATTCCATTTTTCATCACCTAAAAGTCTACCACACATACCACACCCATAACAGATATTGCCACATTTGAAACTAGACCTTCTAGTTTAGTTTTTCCTTTATTTAATGACCTTAACATAAGTGTTGAAGGGCGATAAATTTTAAACCCAACATATTCATTACAGACTCGGTCATTACATTAATTACAACACCTCCATCAACTAAGACATCATGAATTGAAATACCATTACATAATACCTCACCTTATGGAGCATAGGGATCCGCCCGCCTCCAAAACAGGGACCTCAACATCCTTCCTTCTTCGAGCATTGAGTCCACCTCGCAACTTCCGCCTCTTCTCGGAGGACATAGCCAAGAGTTGACCATATGTAATATTTGCAGGGCCTTTTGGACATATCTTCCAAGTTTGGAGTATGGTCCTTCCCCTATGAAATCGAAAATCCTGCACACCCAACTTTCTTCTCCTATGTTTCTTACTAGTTTCTTCTTTCATCTTCTTAGGATCATTTCCATCTTGATTATCTTTTTTTTCTTTCTTTTTTTACAAACACATCTACTTCATTATTTCTGCTCTTATCTACTACATCAAAAGAATTCACAGTGCTTTTCCTTTATCATTATCTCCTTTACCGATGTAAGCTCTATCTGACAATTATACTTATAATGACCCTTTTTATAACAACCATAACAAACAACTTCAGAAATATTTCTTTTTGGACCTCTATCTCCTCCCTGAGAACTAAATTCCTTTCCTTGAAGAAGATTAATAGTTAACTGACCCATCTTTTTGAGCAGATCTTCATACTCAGTAGATGTACTAGGAGAAATATTTGTGCTCACCGGGAGTGGTTGTGGATTCAGGACCAAAGGTGCTGGTGTAGGCTCTACTTTAGCAACAATTTCTTTGGGCTCCTCTTCCATGCTTTCTTCTTGCCTTCTTGCAATCTCCTTTGCTTGTTCAATGGTAGCTGGGCGGTCATACTTCACTCGTTGTCTGATCTCTGGCTTCATCCCAAGAATGAAGTGCTTACAGAGGAGATTATCCACGCCATTCATCAACCCATCCGCTAGTCCTTCCTTCCGGATCTGGGCATCGAGCTTCCTCCTTAGCTCTAGAACACGAGCATGATAATCCCTTATCTTCTCCTTCTCTCCTTGGGATAGCTTTGTGATCTCGATCATGAGATCTGCATATTTCTGTTGTTCACCAAATTCTTCAAGAAAACTTTCAGTTAATAAATCCCATGAATTTTTCACATTATCACCTAGTGTTTCAAACCACCTAAGTGCTGAACCATCCAAAAAGGTAGGAAAAAATTCAGTCCATTGTTCCCTTCTTATAAGGCCATTACAAATACAAGATCGCTTAAACTCTTGAATGAAAGAAGAAGCATCTTCATTAGATTGAGCTGAAAAAACAGGAATCTTTCCCATTTTCAAAAGTAACCACCATGAAATACCAACTCACAAGTACAATCAACAAGACTTATGTGTACAAATAATTGGAATCACTATACTAGAAAGTGACTTTACACCTTTCTACAATAAAATAGAAATGACCACGGTAAACTATGGTAAAACTTGACTTACAAGCGTAAAAAACTGACTTTTATTGTGGTAAACACTATTCACGGTAAAAGTGAAGTTATCTTGCGGTAAATACTATTCACGGTAAAAGTGAAGTTCTTGTGGTAAATACTATTCATGGTAAAAAGTGACTTTCTCATGCGGTAAATACTATTCCAAAGAAAAATGACTTTACCATGGTAACTACTATTCATGGCAAAAATGACTTTACCATGGTAACTACTATGCACGCAAAAAAAAACAAGGTTATCCTCTAATTAATTTTTGACTAAGTGGGAATATCTCTCCGTAAAATCCACCAACGAGGAATGGTCCCTGAACGGAACCAAAATGTCATCACCAATCCGGCACTATGATAATTCTTCACCGGGAACTCCTCGTGCTATGATTATTTACTAATGCACAGCCTTTAGTTTGGTGGATGTAATCCATGAGGTACTTCAAGTGTTATTGACTTCACTTGCCTTTCACCAAGACTATGGGAGAAACTTTACAATTACACCTCTTAATGGCTTCTTCAACACACCTTTAAACTGATGGCTTCCTTCGCACACTTCCTACAATATTTCTCACTACTTCCTTCTATGCTAAATGAGGGGGGTGGCCTCTCTATTTATAGAACTTCCAGGCTTATCCATCTTATCTCTAAGATAGGATAAGAAATCCATTCTGATGAATCATATTCCATACCTTAACTCTTATCTGTTAAGATAAGATAAACCTTATCATTTTACATGGGTTCCACATTTTTAGACTTTTTACAAATAAAATACACAAAATATTTATGACCTCACTCCTTACATCTTTATTACCAATATAATATTTCTAATTCCTAATCATGTAGACCCTACTTCTCTAATTACCCAAACTTTGACATTTTAACATTACCGGACCACTTACGACAAATATTTACTTTTTACAACATTCCTATTGTACTTTGACTGTTACCATACTCCACATTATTGGCGGCACCGTACTGACGGCGCCGTTATCTTCTATCAGACGCTACTACTAATTATACTTAACAACATCCTATTCCTAATACATTCATTAATGAAATAGAAATTACGGAGGAAAATTTTAGTGTTGACAGGTCGCCAAAGGCACTTAGGATTATTAGCCTTTTTTTCAAAAGGCCAAAAGTTTCAAAATGAACCGCGCCTCCACCAACGCCTTGTGAAGCCACGTGTCAGACAATCATTGGCTGCGGGGAGGCGCGCTAGCGGGGAAACTAAAGAATTTTAAATTTTATTAAAGAAAAGCATTAAGGGTTAAAAATAACTTGTGCCTCCACCAATACCCTGTGAAGCCATGTGTCAGACAATCATTGGCTACAGGGAGGTGGGCTGACGGGGAAACTTAAGATTTTTAAACTTTGGAAAAGAAAAGTGTTAAGGGTTAAAAATAACCTGCACCTCCGCCAAAGCCTCATGAAGCCACTTATCAGATAAACATTGGCTGCGGGGAGGTGGGCTGGTGGGGAAACTTAATATTTTTCACCAAATTTCAAAATAAAATGAAAATTGAAGGGGCAATCCCATAAACCCACGTAAGTGATTTTACAAAGCGAAAGGCGTGGTTATGGGGCATGAGGACTTTTTTGACAAAGTTAATTTTTTTAAACTTTATACATTTTTCACCGAAGAGAAGAATTTAGGACAGCAGAGTAGTAGGGAATTTTGTGTCTTTTTACCTTTTTCAAAAAAGAGAAAAAAGTATCTTTTGGTGCCGCGAGTTTTCTTAGCAAAATTTTCCTTTTTGACAATTAGTTTATTTTCTAAACCAAAATGAAGTAAAAATTTCAGATGGTCATAAATTTAAACTGAAGCTCGATTTGGGCAAATGATGACATTTTGGAAAGAGCTCAAATCCCTCTTTACATAAGAAATATAATATTTCATTTATAACAAACTTAAGTTGTTGAATTTTAAGATAACGTCCTTTCGCCATTAAAAAGTGAACTCGACTTTTTAACTTAACAAAATTAACTGAATCCACCATCCTATCTCCTCAATAAATCAAAATAACATGGAAAATCACAATTGCAGGGATTTTAGATCAGTTGCAAGGGTTAATAAATATTAAGTGTTAAGGCTCAAAGTGAAGTTTTTTTCTTTTCTGGGAAAAATTGTAGGATTTGGCCTCTTTCCCGATTGATGGGGTTCTGAATGATTTATTTAGGTGATGCAATTGTTTTATGATATTATGTTGTTAGTCCTTAGCCCATTTTAAAGTTTCATAACATCTTTACTTATTATAGGGTACTCTGTATGGATTTTTGATATTTGTTTTCCGGTCTTACAGCTTAATCCCAATGGGAAAACATACTTAATTTCGAATTGAGATATTTCCTTAGCCATACTTTAGACACTTGAGTTCATTCCATTCCCATTTTGATCTGTTGAACTTTACTTCTTTCAATACGTGAAAGCAAGAATGTAAATCTATTTTCAAACTTGCCAATCAAATAAAATAGAGGAATACCATAATTTTAATATAGGCATTTCCACCTTGAACAAGGAGTTTGCACTGATATTTAGACATTGATTTAAAACAATAATAACACCACTTGTAGAAAATGAGTCAACTTCCATTGAATGAAATAGTAATCCCTTCTTTTACAACTTCCTTATTAGTTCACAAAAATATTCAAATTACAAAATAGATCTTTCTTATTCCCTTTCACATTCAACTACAATTTTCATATTAAAAAACAAATTGTCTTTTCACTACAAATATTATCACAAAGTCATCCACTCAAAGTGGGAAGTTTTACAATGAGGGACACAAGGAGAACAACAAAATATGTCTTCATACAAGCTCCATGTACAACAACAAGAGAATCCTCCATGTTTCAAGTTGGTCACAACAAAGAAAGGGGAGAGGAAACTCTCTCCACCCAAACCCAAGAATTCCAATGAAAAGGAGAAGTCGTCCACCTCATTGGCCCTTGAGACTTAACAACATTACAATAAGAAATGGATTCAAAATCATGGCAATAAACAAGATTCCGCAACACAAAAAAAAAATTCACAAACAAAATACATCCAAATTCATACTGCAGGTTTGTAACCACATGAAGAACAACAACCAATACTTACGCTTCATCATGCATAAGCCAAGGAGCAAGACCTATGGGGTAAGTTGCTTATACCTCCCAATGGGGAAATGGGTGTCCACCTTAAAATAAACCCGCCAATATATATATATATATATTCAAAACCCTACATGCCCTTATGCCTTCCCCAAGTACCCCTTTTACCTTCCAGTCTCTTATGCCTCCCCACAATCTTATCGCACCCCATATTGAGTAAATAAATGCAAGTTATTTCTTTTACAAGATGGAACCCAATCCCAAACTCCCTCAACAATAAAAATTCTACCTCCCAAAATCTTACACCTCCCCTAAGAGGTCCCCATAGTCTTCTCCTACACCATACCCGGAAATCTACCCAACCACTAATAACATACCAAATATTCAAAGCATTCACATGAGCATAAATAAAATAATAACATTTTAAAGAGCCAAGCTCCTACCTCTCCATAGTAGAGCTTTCTCCAAAATTTCAACAACAATTTTTTTTTTTCCAATCCAAATGGTCCAAAAGCCCTAGCAATCCATAGCACTCAACAAAAATCTCTCACTCTCTTCCAAATTACAAGAGCTCAAAACCAAAATAAGTAACCAAAGGAAGTCCCCAAAAGAAGTAACCCCAAAACAAGCCAAGGAATTCAAATAAATAGAAGAGGGAGAGAGGAGGATGAGGTGGATCCATGTAGGATGCCACATCACACATCCTTAACTCCACCTCACAAGTCAACTTCAAACTCCAAAGAATAATAAATAAATGGGTTAATAAAATGACAAATTACTTGCAAACACAATCCAAGCTCACACCCCTTAAGGAAAAAAATTAATTTCATGTAAGAAAGTGCGATTAAAACTTACAAGTTGTCTCTCAAAAATACATAATTATGCCTAATTTTGACCTTTCAACCATAGGTAAGGTTTGTATGTAAATTTAAGAGGTGTGGGACAAGTATAACTTGTCCCACAAGCCTCCAAAATCAACCCTTAAGGACAGATCCGAATTTCAAAGGAAGGTGGAGTGTTTCACACTCAATTTTACTTACACATCTCTTACAACACTTAGTCCAAGATACATCAAATCAATTAAATGCCTTCTTTTGACACACTTTAATTAATCTAACAACATGATTACTCACTAATATTGATACCAATTAAATAAAAAATAAAGCGGAATACATTACTAAATAAACACATACAAAATTAAACAATGGAACTAATTAAAAGAAAACACATAACTCCTTGGTCACATTTAAAGGTGATCCCCCATGGGAACCCCTAACAAAAATCACACATTCACACAAAATACATGTTGCCAAGGTGACCCTTGTTGAATTAATTTATAATTCTAATGTGGTTGGTCTACAATCCCCGATGTTTGTTATGACACGTTTACTTGTAAAACACAAATACCTCCTTCACCTCATGGCCGCATCAAAACATCTAAAACAAATATCATATATAACTCCAAAATTATATATATATAAATCAAAACATCATCCAAGCAAGTAACGATATCGATTACAATTTCTTCGATAGCCATTTGATCACAAGATTAGTTCAGTTTTCTAGGTCTACTCAATATGAAAAAATAACACATGTCCAAAACACACACACACACACACACACACACACACCATGTCAACATCATTACCACATCAGTATAAATGTCTCCAATACCACATGCATCAGATATGAGTCAACATCAACAATAGTCCATGATCTCGTAATGTATAACATCATACCGAATCAAAAGCTACCATAATGTCTAAAAGTATAATCAACAAGATCATAATCAATATCAAAAGGTGTCGAAGGGAAGTAGCCACTACAATTTCATTGCTGCATATTTGTTATCTTTTGACAATTATTTGTATTCATGCCTATTTCAATCAATCTTTACATGGACCAGTACAACTACACTATAACCAGATAATTTTAGAAACAAATAATATGAAACATTTATTCATATCCTAAACCATTACATACCAATCACCCTCTAGAGGAATTCATCCATTTATAACCTCAATAACATGCTTCCTATGGGTAGTCACCCAACCCAAATGAGAAGAAACAATAAATTTTTCCAAAAATTAACAAAAGAGTGGTTGCAATAGTGAATGCTACAAACATAAATCTTGTCATTTAGGGCTTCTGGCATTGACTTCTTAATATCTAAAACAATAATATGCTTTATGAATTAAAATTCAAATCTTTCGTCTTCAATCTAAATGGTAGTCTTTGGATATCACCTCATTTAAAACACGGGGGTCCATTAGCAAGGAAATATCCTAGCATGTGCATTCATATTGAGGTAATTAAATTTGATAAAAACAAAGTCAATATACCGGTAGACATTAGGGGATGAAAGGGTTTAATTTATTAATATTTTAAATTAGGTATTGGGGGTAGGTTAGAGAGGTGGGCTAGAGAAGAGGTAGGGTTAATTTTAATATAAAACTAAAAAATTTGAACCCTAGTTTATAAAGATAAATACCTTAAAATTATAAAAGGTTCATGGTCACAAAGTTATGTTATAATATATTTTTAAATAATGACATTCTTTAAGAAACAAATAATAAGATGGTAGAAAACTAGGATTGAGTATGATTTTCAACACATGATATTATTTCACCATATTAATTATTTGAAGAAATATTGATAAATGGTTAAAGCTTAACATTAAGGTAATTGGTAATAGGTCTTAAATGGATTCAAACTCTCTTTCTAGAGAAAAGACATATTAAGAAAATAATATTTGAGTAGGAAACATGATATATTTTTGTTTGATATATTAGGGTATAAATAAAAAGGGGTAAAAAAATTGTAATGGAAAAATGGGTAAGGAAGGTACATGAAAGAATATGGGGTATTTTCATTATAATAATATAAAGGGACGAGGTATTATTAATTGAATAATTAGAGGTAAAAACTAATATTGACAGTATTCATTAATACCCTTTGAATGAACGTGTTATACCATACTTTTACTAATTGAACCCCCCATGATTCAAATCCACCCGACATGAGAGTGGTTTGCGAGGATATATTCCTATTTTTAAAAAACATTACTATGAATTTATTAATATTTTTATGTTATTATTATGTAGTGAAAAATGTTCTTATTGTTGGTGTAGATTCACAACAGCCCCAAATTGACCTTCAGATCTGCTGTAGACAAATGGTCAATTTGGTGTGAATGCACAATATGGAGTTTTCCCATAGTGTGGGACCTTTGCAAATAGGGAAAACTCTCCATGTTGACGCCGGTTCATGTTCCTCTATTTAGGTGTATGCATGCAATTTTTGCAGAGGTTTTGAGTCAAAATTCCTACTCTAAAATACTAAGGGGGTAGAGTTAAGAAGAAGCATGGAAATGGGAAGCAAACTAAGCAAAAAAAAAAAAGTGATACACCAGAGGAGTGTTGAACTTCTTTTTTTGCAAACTAGACATAGATCATAAGAATGCAACACATAGCATGCACATATTTCCAAAATGTAATGAAATATCAGAAGACAATAATCAACGCATGAGAGAATTTGAAAAATCAATCACATAACATACATTATCATTCCCAAGTTTAATACAATGCATTACAATGGAAGAGAGGAAAAACTATGCATTATAGCCTATATGGGAGGTCTGAAACTCCATTAAATCTACCAGCTAAGGAGAAAAGAAGAGCTTGTAGAAGCAACAACATCCAAACCTTACAAAATGAGCCAAATCTGGCTTTTAACAAAAACACAAAAGGTAGGGGTAGGAAAAAATGCATGTCAGGTGATTAGAGAGCTCAACCACAAATCAAATATATCAAATTAACCTTCAAAATGATGGGCTTTATGGAAAAATCAACACTCCAAAGGTACATTTCTTCGCAGAGCCAAAAATGATCCATACTTCATTGATTTTGGTGGTTGAATGTCAATATGTGTTTTTTACGTGCCAAAGATGTTTTCTCATTTTATCCTACCAAACTTGACCAAAAATAAAAATTAAAGAGTCCATGCTGTAGATAATTTTAACATCTTTCCAATGATACCAAAATTGTTAAAATCTGAGCTCTGGTGCGAGAGATGTGGCCTTTGTAAGATTTGGTCGAAAAATCGATAAAATTAGGGAAAATTTTAGGTTCAAGGGCCGAAATGCTCCTTCTTCTCTCTTTTTTCAAATTGGGAAAATTTCCCAAAAAACCTCCACGCCCTGCTTCCCTGATTACATGTGGAACCTACTGATTGATCCGCGGGTTTCGAATAACATTCTGCCCAATTTGCCTGCTTGGGAATTTTTTTGAAAAGTCCCTCGCGGGCCCGACCTCCACCGCTGATGTGGACGCATGGCACCTTCTGATTCAGTGTGGAGGTGCAGCTCAAATTTTCACTCTTCTCCTTCGTGGGCTCGTGGATGAATTTGGACTTTGAGTTTTAAGCCAAAAAGGCTTAGTGTCAAAATTTCTCCTTGGCCCTGCGAGTCCACTTCCTTCTTTCATCGGGCCTGTGGGCCAAAATTTTCCTTTGACCTTTTAGCCCCAAAAAGGGCTAAGTTCCAAACTTTTCTTTGTGCCTCTACCAACCCGCCAATTCTTTGTGACAAATTTTCATTTTCCGCTCCGCCGACTCCGAGATTCCCCGGCAAAATTTCCTCCTTACCTCCATGGGCCCGCCTAGGGCAAATTTTCACCGTTAACTTTTTCGAGCCATAAATAAAAAAATACAATGAGTTAGGATGAGTTTTTTACCTTTCGAAAGGTGGAAAAATTCTCTACCTGATGAAATCATACCCAAAATCATTTGAGTTCCTAAAGCACACAAAAAATCCATTTTAAGTACAAACAAAGGAAAAAGAGGAGTTAAGAAAAATGAGCATGGGCTTATTTTGGATAGCAATTTTGGCAACTCGAAGGGGTCATCTTCCTGCTAGATGAAAGGAACAGCTGCCTTAAAGTATACATTGGGCATGGAGTCCTGAATGATAGCCTGATAATTGATCTTTACTTGAAAAACTACCCCTTTTAGGCCTCTTGGAAACCAATGAAACTTAAACCGATTGTGACCAAATGCCAAGACAATGCACTGTGCAAGAGCAAAACCAACACCACAAAAACTATGTACAAACTGAAAATCATACATATCCCAAGTGGGATATGCACAGTGTGCACAAGCACTTCTTTTTTTGAAAACAAGCCTACCTACACTACTCTAACCCGAAGCAAAAGTGAACTTAACAAAACCTGCAACTGGTTGTGCAAACTAGATTCCTTTCTTCAAAATGGGTAGCCATGCAAATTATTTGGAGCTGATCATGGCTAGTTGGGTGAGTGGAAAATCAACAATGAGCTGGTATTCTACCAAAATTAGCAAGGTGTCAACTAAAAATAAATTAAATACCTCTTTTAGTTTTTCTGCATTTGGATTGAAGAGGCATTGTAGTTGATCCTTGGTGCTTTGATGCTCATACTCATGCTTGGAAGTAAGCATGACTGTTGGAAACTTCTCCTTTGGCTCCAATGAAGCCAAATACCTGATTGGGCAAGGTCTGATCCGTTGAATTTTCCCATAGCTCTGAATTTCTACTCCATAAATGGAGTCATCTCATAGACCTCCTTACATGAATGGTGTGAAAGAGATGATGGAAACCTCTTTCTCTTTCCCTTCCTCTTCCCATGAAGCACATGGAAGACTTAAAGCTTCCAATCTTGGTTCTAAAAGGCATTCACAAAAAATAGGTTGATGTTCTTCAATTTTCTTCTTCATGGCAGTAGGATCTTGATGCTGAAGAATGAATGGTGGTGAAGAAAATGTTGTAATTTCAGTTGGCTCCTCATCCAAACATTCTTCTAAGTCTAATAAGCAATCAAACTCTTCAATGTCCTGCTGAAACAAAGTCTCTTCCTCTTGCATGGTGACTTTCAAATCTACATTTTCTTCACCATTTTTAGCTTCATTTTCAAACATGAAACTTATCAATTCGAACTCATCCAAAAAATCATATTTTTGGAGAGATGAAGTGGGAGAGAAACATGAAATTTCTTCTGCCTTTTGCTTGTGATTTGGACATGTTTTGTTCACCTCCATTTTTTAAAGTTCCTTATTGTATACCAACCTAGCTTATCCCATTATTGAACCTCACTATAAATCACAATGTAAGACATGAACATTGTTCATTTCCATTAAATGTAGTGTTAGTAATTAATTATTTCTTCAAAATTTTGTTATTAGGAAAATCGAATAAAATGAAAAAGTAGTTTTTTACGTACTTTAGATGCTTTAATTTTATATAGAACATATTAATTTCATGATTCTATTTTTTATAGATTGTTTAACACTTTTTACTGGAACTTATAACTGGGGGGTTCTTTGGTCCCCTCCCTTAACAGGGTCCATAGACCAGATAATACAATTCAACAAAATCCAAATGATGTAAGCCAAATAACCACCAAGGTAACTCCCATATGCAAAAACAACCAAGAATAACGATTTGAACAACCATCCTAGCCTGAATCATCGCTATCCCGGTGCAGCATCGCCAAAGAAAAACACAGGTCGCTACCACTGGTGGTGTGTTAACCAACCACCACTGATAACCACCCCAGAAGGGGATTGTGCCCAACAGATTTGATCCTGTGTGGAGTTGGACCCAACTATCCATCTTAACCGCTCCACACAAAACCCATTGAAAAAAATGGTTTGAGATAAATCTCGTTTCATGATGCAAGAATTGACTTGTTGCATTGAACACAGGATTCATGCATGACCCCAATCCATGTAACATTGAACACCAAGTCGGCTTGGCACCACATCAAGAGACCGCCTCTTTCACCGAATCCGTTGACCCACCCGACGCTTCCTAGCCAAGTAACGATGAGCTATAGAGGTGGCCATCCCGAGGAATGGACCTTAAGACCTTCCACATATAACCCACATTCCCCACCGCTAGGGTAAACCCGACGGGATATTTCATGATTCCTATTATTAGGAATAATAATTAAAGATTAAAGTTTGTTTTAAAGAATGTTTTGTTTTAACAACAATTTATTTTTAAGAATAATCTATGAGAGGCACATGTAAGCATTGTTTGTATGAAAAGCGGATAGAGTTGAAGCTTATGGAAAGTATGAATAGTAGATATACAACAATGATGTTATTTCTAATTTAATTTATATGTTTTATTCAAAGTTATTAATTAGTATATGTACTATTTTTTATTTCGATTATTCTAAAAATTGGCATCAGTGTATTTTTTTTCAAAAAAGGTTTTTGATGACATTGTTATAATGGCTTCTACATTTGGAGCCCTTTTTTATCATGTATGCAAACTCCTCAATGCAAAAGAAAAATATTAATCTTGGTCTTTAACCATGAAGGCGCTACCATAATTTATGGAAAATCATTGAGAATAGATACACAGAGCCTCCATATCTAGATTCATTCAATGCACTCTCAAAATAAGAGAAATATATTTCAAAGGAATTAAGAAAGAAAGATGGAAAATCCATATTCTATATTAATCACACCATACATGATAGCATCCTTCCTAGACTCGGTAGATAGTGAAGAAAAAAAAATCATGTGACACTCTCCAAGTTAAGTTTTAAGGTAAGGAAAATGTTAAAATTGCAAAAATCCAATTATATAGCACATATTTTAAGAATATGTCAACAAGAAAATTAGAGTCCATAGAGCCATTCTTTACATTTTTTGTTGGATTAGTAAATTATAGTAAATCTCATGGAGAAAAATTAGATGATAGAAGAATTATTTAAAATATGTTTATAATTTTTCCAACATAATATTATCGTTTGGTTGTTGCTATCAAATAAGGATCGACGTCAGATTTCAATTGATGAATTGCATAAATCACTAATAAATCAAGAACAAAGGTTGAATAAATGACATGTAGTTGTAGAAAAAAAAATTTCATATGAGACATTTGGAATTCATGAAAGAGGAAGTGGAAGGTTCAACCATAGAGGTAGAGGAAGAAGATCATCAAGAGGATACATCAATGGTACATCAAACTCAAGTGTAAGAGGACATAATCAAGAACATGGTCGAATTAGTTTTCGGTCATAGAAAGGATAAGTCTCATATGCAATGTCACTATTGCAAGAAATATAGGACTATCCTTATGATTGTAGGAAAAATTTAGAAGATTAAAACATGTAGAGAATCAAAATAAGTATGGGAGATGTAATCCAACTTCCATGTTAAATGGATGCACAAATATTTCTAAAGCAATAACTTATTTATCTCCTATTGAATCAAAATAAGGATGGGAGATGTAATCAAAGATTCATGTTAAATGAATTCCCAAATATTTCTTTAAAAATATTGTATTTATCTCCTATTGAATGTAATCCATCTCAAGAGATTCCCTCTTATATATTGTATTTGGATAGTCATTACAGTAATAAGATGGCAAGGAAGATAGATTTATTTTCCTATTTGGATGAGACAATGAAGAGTAATGTTAATCTTGGGAACAATATTATAGTGTTTGTAAAAGGAAATGGAAAAGTCAATAGTCTAACTAAAGGGACAGCAAAAGGTTATGCATGATGTTTACTATGTTGTAGGTTTGAAGAATAATCTTATAAGCATGGGTCATTTGGTACAAAAGGGATAAAAATTTTACATTTAAGACAACGAATGTGTAATTACATATGAAATTACATGTGTTCAATTGATTGTTAAAGTAAATATGATAAGAAATAGAATGTTTACTTTAAGGTTAAAACTAGCCAAGTCTAGAGCCATACTTTTGTCCAAAGCCAAGTCCGTAGCCATGTCTAAGTCCAAGTCTAAAAATAAAAAATTTAATCATATTATCATTTACCTATGAAATATGAATAATTGATATGACATCTCATGTTTGGAAATTTAGATTTTAAAGGTTTGAAAATGTTTTTATTAGATAAGGTAATAACATAGGGATTATGGCTCCAGATACATTGTGAGAAACCTAGAGGAGGAAAAGATAAAACATTAAGGATAGAAAGAAGAGATCTCTATCAATAGTTATAGAAGCATAACCAAATATAATGTAAATTTAACTTAAAAACCAGTCAATGAGACTTGAAATGACCCAAAAATAGAGCTAAACATTAAGACTTGCCACTGGAATCCATCAAAAATGACTCCACATAACATAATTGTGTTTCTTATGATGGACCTTAGTCCGCCCTTCATCGAAACACTCAGATGATGAAGAGCTTATAAAGTGTCTTCCTTCTGGCCTGAGGATCACCTCCAACTTTCCATTCAGTAAATTCATTACTAGTGGGGGGTTCATGCCCCCAAGCCAACACCCAACCTTCCCCAAATGCGGCACATTTAGTGTATGACCTACCATGGTAATTTCTTGATCATTCCTTGCGGGGCCCTCACCCCTCAACAATCCTCTATGCTCCACGCCATCCTTCTAGGAGTCAACAAAACACTTCCCATCCACATCAGTCCTCTGGCCAAAAACCATTGACATGTTAGAATGGGGAGGTTTGAATTTTTTACATAGAAAAAATATGGTAAATTGTTTTCCCTTAATTCAAAAAAAGAAAAGAGTTTTTGAATGGTGTATTTTGGGGAAGTAACATAGATCGTCATTCCCAGCTAAAAAATCATTAATAACAAGTGCACCACTTGAAATTGTTCACTCATATTTATTTAGACCTATCCAAACATATTCTATTAGATGTTTATCATATTTTATGATGTTCATTGATGACTATACAAGAAAATATGTGTGTACTATTTGAAACATAAATTAGATGCATTTGATAAATTTATGCCATTCAAGAATTTAGGGAAAACAAAAGCATATATTACATAAAAGTTCTAAGGATAGGAAGAGGATGTGAGTATGTTTCTAATGTGTTTCTAAATTGTTACAAATAACATGGTATCTTAAAACAATTTACTACAAATTATACACCACAACAAAATGATGTGGCAGAGAGAAAAAATGTAACCATAATGGAGATGGCCAAAGTCTGATTAAGGACAAACATTTACCAAATGGGTATTTGGAAAAATATTTAACAACTATTTCTTATATTTTAAGTAGGCTCCTAATAAAAACTACCGAAGATGATGCAGAAGGGGAAGGTGAGACAGGTGCGTATGAGGAATTGGATCTTAACGGTTGTGGTGGTGATGCAGGTATGGAAGTTGCCGGTACTAGCTAGATGGACGTAAAGTTGTGTGTCGTTAGTGATCATTCTATTTGTGATGGTTTGGGTGGGTGGTTTTGGTTGAAGGATTCAAAATCATCCATAAATGCAGCAGGTGGTTTTAATTCAAATTTTGATTCAACTAGACCCTTGACTGGTATGGAAAGTAAAATGACAGTGGAAGTAGCATGGAGAAGGTTCGATGGTTGGAGGGTGATTTGGAGGGTAGGATGAAAGTGGTCCTGTGAATGGAAGTAGGATAGTCTCACGGTGGGGATTTGTTAGGGTTTCTAGACCCCAAGGCCGACGGGGATGGATGGAATATGGTCCTACCCAAGAAACACAAATTGGTGATGTTCTATATAATGATGCAAAGTCATGTTCTAATAAATTTCAGTAGTGGTTATTGATTTTTTGTTATGTCATTTTTCTTGGACAAGTCTCTTTGTCCCAAATTTTATTGTAGTCAAAATTGGCTTAGCCTTGTTTCTTTACGAGTTGTATTCCTAGTTTCCTCTTTGGGTTACTTGTGACATGACTTCTTTTTTGTAAAGTTTTTTTGATCCATTCAAAATAAATTGTTTTTTACTATCTTATTTAAAAAGGATTGTTAGAAATATGGTTCCTTAACAAGCTTGGACTCACAACAAACACATTGTTTCTCATTTTAGAATCCCTACTTGTGTGGAATATGCAAATTTTCCTGATGAGATAAAGAATAAACTAACAAAAAGGATAAAAGTGTTTTTTGATTAGATATTATAAGGATAGTAATGCTTACAAGTTGTTCAATCCAGTCACAAGAAATTTCATGATCAATAGAGACATACTTTCTTAAAAATGAGGCATGAGATGGAAATATAGAAATAATATTAAGTATAACAATAACTATTCTTCAGGATGATATGGCAGAAGAAGAGAAACCACCAAAAATTAATATACCTTCTTCCACTCCTGTACATGTACCTCCAATTTTAGAAAAATCTACACCTCCATCACTAGGTAAGAGGCTTATACGATAACAATAAACTTTAGCTATGTAATAGAATGTTGGAATATTACATTGTAACAGATGTCTTTTGACTATCCACCCTCAAAACAATCCAATTTCCGTGACTATTGGGCTTCCATACCTCCTCAACTTGTGTATAAATAAACTTGTATGTTTTTAATAAAACATCAATTAAAGCTTTATCATTTTCTATCAGTAGTATCAGAGCCAAATGTTTCTTAGCATGCGTGGAAATATTTAGATGTGGAGTTCCCTTTTTCAATCCTGAAGAGTCATGTCAGTTGGGATATAAGAGGGACCATATAACTTGACCCTTTTTTGGCATCATTCTATTACATTGGCCATCCACCTTCCATCTAAGACAGTTCATTTAAGATTTTTGTCTGACCTTTCTGCAGTAAGGAAATTATACTTGCGCCCAACATCGGCAGCGACCAGTGGATACGTGGGAAGGAGTTCCAACCAATGACCAGTATCAAAGACCTCTACCAACGGCCTATTTATAATCCAAGTGACCCGAGGATGTGGAGAAATTGTTGGCGAGGCATCAACCTGTGGAAGAAAAGCGACCAACATAGGAATTTCTCATCCACGTTAGTGTTAAGGAGGAATCCTTCAAAGTAAAAAGATAAGTTATATTGAATTTCCATTTAATGCATTTATTGCCTATAAGAAGTAGCGGTTGTTTGAATTCAAAATATTGTGTGGTGTTTTCTTTCTGAAGACTTACCTTTTCTCCAAGAAAACAAAGGCATCGTTATTTACGTACCCAGCGACTAGTGGACCAACCTATTACCAGTTTGACCACGTGAGAATTTAATAGGTTTTTTCAAGAATCAGTTTTAGTAGGCTCCTTACTTTCTTTCTACAAATGGAAATTATTTTGAAATATGTTGGTTCAAATTTTCATACGCGGAAGTTTAAAATACAAATGCAATTGATGCATAATTATTTTTTGGGGCATTGTAAATGGGGATGAGAAACCACATGATGAAGAGAGAAATTTATTGGAGTGGAAAACAAGAGATGAAAAATAAAAATCTATTCTTGCCCTTGCACTTTTAGCTTTTGAGCTACATCATGTGGATTTAGAAAATCATTTACGGAAATTTCGAAAACGCTTAACAAATTATTTTCTGTAAAAGTGGTATATGCTCAATTTTAACTAAAATTGTAATTATATAAATTTAAAATGGATGATGGAATTACTATGTCCATCCATATAAATAATTTGAGGTCTCTTATTAGGAAGCTTGCTGAGATAAAAATCACAGTTAAAGATCAGGATGCTAAAGCTATTCTATTGAATAGTTTTTCATACAAATATAATAATATTATATTTAATCTTAACCAAAAACCATCATAATCTCTCGATGATATGATTGTATTACTACTAACGAAAAAAAAAGGATGCCCGAAAGATGAGGGTATTTCAAAAAATGAGAGTGCATTTTATTCTCATAATTTCCATAAAAAAATCCAATATTGACAAAAAGGAAATAAAATGCTACTATTGTAAGAAGAAAGGTCATACAATGTGGGACTGTCATGTTCGAGAGAAATATGTTCTCAAACAAAAATTGAAGTCCAATGAAGCTAAAGTTTCTCAAGTATAAGATACATCAGATACAGATAAAATTGAAGAGTTCGTTGATGAGGTTCCCCTCACTTCACATCTCGTGCTATGAATTATGTAACTTACTTGAGGCTAGAGGTTACACAAAGGTTGGAGGATAATTTGCATCCTCTCTTCATTCACTAATGAAGGGGTCACAACATGAATTTGGTGGCATTTTTTTGTTTTTGTTAAGTTTAGTGTGTGTTTTTCAACAAAGATGCAGAACATTTTCTAGTTTCGTCCCTTCTAAATGAAGGACATTGTGAGGGGTGAAAACACTAAAATGAAAATTGGTTCTTATGTTAAGGGTTTGTGTAAATCTAAGAAACCACCAAAGTGTATAGTTGAGAGATCATGTCACCTCTAGGTTAGTGGTAAACCTACAATCACAAAACCATATGGGTTCACGGTAATCCAGAAAACTGAAACCAATAAGGTTTTCTCAAGGATGGATGTGCTAAGGTCACTTTCACATTTGTGGTCAGCTTGTGGGGAAAAACCAAAGTGTGACCAAGACCAAGAAGCTAGAATGTTGGCATGCCACCTCAAAGGTGAACAGGTTACATGGAGAGTGTAATAAACTTTTTACTATGTTTGGAATAAGGGGGGTCTTGTATCTGGAAATATGATGTTTATAAAAATAACATAATAAGGGGAATGTTGGTATATTACACTGTAAATGATGTATTTTGATTGTCCACCTTCCATGACCATCCAACTTCCTTGATTATTGGGCTTCCATACCTCCTCAAGTTGTGTATAAATAAAATTGTATGTTTTGTATCAAATATCAATTAAAGCTCAATCATTTTCTATTAGATAAGCCACAAACAACACTAGAAGTTACTCCCTTAGGAATAATTTCAACTAAAATCAGCCAATCATTAGATAGTCTAGTGAAGTAAAAAAAAGGTCTCAATGAAAATTATAATGATGATACAAGTAACTCTTTTTAGTTTTTACATTGTTATCTCAAGATGTAAATCCAATGTATTTTTGTTGAAGAAATGAATGAATAATTTTTTTATGAAGCCATTTATGATGAGATAGATTCCATAGAGAAGAATCATACATGAGAGAATGTAGATACTCATGAAGGAAGTAATGTGATATGAGTGAAATGAGTCTATAAGACCATATATACACTATTGATGGAAAATTACAAAAACATAAAACAAAGTCGGTTGCAAGAGGTTTTCAACTACATTATTGAGTAGATTACAATGAAATATTTACACTTGGTATCATGTTTGGACATTGCAAGAACAATTTTAGTAATGAAAACTCAAAACAAATGTCCTATATATTGAAACTTTATTTCAAATCAACATTCTTGCATGGATCCCTGGAAGAGGAAGTCTATGTGAATCAAACAGAAGGTTATTATATTGAAGGTCATGAAGGAAAGGTGTATATATTAAGAATATCACTCTATGGACTTAAGGCACAAGATCCTAGATCATGGTACAACGTAATTGATTCCTATTTTCTTTAGAATAGTTTTAGTATGAGAAACAATGAACCTACCTTATACATAAACATAAATGAATAAGGTAAGATTTTGATTGTATCTTTATATGAAGATTATTTATGTTATACCCCTAAAATATACTATTTATATGTCTAATTGTGAGCTAACATATGACTTACATTATATTTTTACTTATATTCATTAGTTACTTAATCATTATGTATAAACTAATTGCGGCGCTTAGGAAAAGACGACGCCACTCACGACGACGACAACGACGACGACACCACGCCACCATCATTCAACCCAAAAATGCGACAATATTTTTTTTTTTTAAGGTGTAAGAGGATCAAGATTTAAGAGGACAAATTTATAATTGCTGTATACTTGAATCGGGTCTCTTGCCATAGCGTCAAGGACTGGACGCTGGAAAAAGAATCTAACTATGTCACTAAGAGCCTCCCTAAAGTGCCTCTTGGCACTAGCGTTGTTGCCAAAGTTCGACGTCATGAGCCAGTTATTATCCAAGGGGTCATGATCGCAATTTTACAAACGAATATTAAGGAGGGAGAAATTACGTTAGTTCTAGATGGTAAAATGGCTCATCTCAAAACCAAAAGGGTCCAAGAGATTAATGGTAGGATCGAATGCACATCTATGCCCATGGCAGTTGCATAATTACCCAACCTCAACAACCAAGGTTTAAAACCTGATGCTGGCTGATATACCTATTCGTTTCCATCTAATAAAAGAAAAACTTCCTCTCACATTTATAGAGGAATAATTACAACTTTAAAAGACAATCAGAGATGTTACCAAAACTTGAAATTATTTAGCTCTTTATATGGGTATTGCATGCGAAATCCCCACCTCCACAATAAGAGAAACCGAAGATATATAAATATAACCAAATTTCCAAATTTTAAGTGATTTATAAATATAACCAAAAACTTCATTGAGTTAATCGATACGCTTGGACAAAAATTTGGAATGTGACAAAAGGAACATAAGTTTTATTGGCGGGAAAGGCACTCAAATTTTGGTTTGAAAAAGTGGTGGAGGTGGGTGGCTATAATGGCCACCTGCCATAGTAATTTAACACCCTCATCCTTGGCGTGCACGCCTCTCCAACCATCCGCAAAAAACATTGATTTCACTTTATTTTGGCAAAACAATCCTCTTACCAAATCGGCTCTTTGTTGGATGTTTGTCCCGGCCGCGTGGAAAGCAGTATGGTGGTTGAAGATGAAGTTATGGCACGTGAGAAGACTGGTTTCCTTCCTTTTTTTTTGCAGTCGTTTTCATTGCTTTCTCTTTGCATTTTTTGCAAATCTAATATCATATTAGTCGGCCTGCTATTTTTAATTTCTCCTGAGCCACGCAGGTGAAGCCAAAGACCAGGAAAGAGGCGTGAAGACCCGTTTTAATTGGCCTGGCCGCGTGGATAGGGGAGGGAGGTCGTAGTCGAAGCTACAGGCGAGAAGGAATAGACTGGAGATTTTTCTAACGGGTCCTGGCCACGCGTGTAGCAAAAAGGAAGGTTGTAGACGGTGGCGGGCGAGTTACCTCCACTTTCATTGGGTGCTGCAAGGTGTGTGCTTGGCAGGGAGTGCTCCCGGCGTGAGTCCTGGCTCGCGGCCTGTACAGAAGTCGGCCAGGCAGCGGAGATAACACAAATGCCCTCCCCTTTTTAACGCCTACATCAAGCAGGTTGTCCAACTACGTTGTTATCTGTTCAGTATCGAATGCATCCTCAAATTCGGGGTTCTCCTTCGTGAGATTTTTATCGAATCGATTGGGGAACAGTGAAAGTGTTTCCCGGAGGACCAGATGATATAAAATGCATTGATTCTCTAATGAGGCCTTACTTATTTTAAAACACAAGCCCGTGGGAAGAAGATCTCATAGAGGTGGGTCTGTATCAAATCAGAAACAAAGTGCAGAAGCACAGTCTTAATACTCGAGGATCATACGAGATATAATCATTGCTTTAACTGTTTTATTTTATAGGAATGTATGAGTTCAGGTATATTTTAGCACCGTTTGCTTTGCATAGGAGACCAGTGCAAACGTAGGTTAATTTGCAGGCCTGTTACGGCCATACCATAGGTTTGTTTTAAATATATATATATATATATATATATATATATATATATATATATATATATATATATATATATATATATATATATATAATTATTAGTGTACTTTGTTAATATGTATAAGAATATAATCAGTATATTGGTATGTTACAAATTTCTAACAGTAATTCCATTAAGTTCAATAATGCCTTAATATGAATTATGTTCAAAATATCTGTTTTCCTTATTATTGAAATATGGGAATGGAGCTAAATAAGCTTAGGAATTTTACAATAACATTTCTTTCTACATATTTTAATAGGAACATTTGTATGAAATTTCAAATAGGTTTGATTTCCTTTCACCTACAAATTTGCAAGAAATTTCACAACGAATCCTTAAATGAAGAAAAGCATAATAGAGCTAGAGCATAGATTTCCTTATTGGCGTATTTAAATCTATTGAAACTTAAGTCTTTTATCAACAAAGCAAGAGATAATGCACTATTTTTTTATTTTTTTTTCACTTCTCAATACATCTTTTTTTTTTTTTTAAAACAACAAAATGAAATCTAGTATGTATATTTTCTTGTAATTTTTCCTAACATTCCACTAAGGAGACCTACAATATTTCCATTAAGTTTTAAACAAGATCTACCAACATTTCAACAAGATCTATACATTTATAAGAGGTTCCAAGACAAGTTAAAAGAGAATGAATGGATTGTCTTTCTTGCAACTTTAAATTCCATCCCCATTACAAGCTTACAAATGAAGTTCAAAAACAACTTTCCTTCAACATTTTGTTACAACATTTTCTACTTCATGTGGAACAAATTTACAATAATAGAGGCTAAAGGAAACAAAGCAATATTACATTTTTCCTCCACTCAAGGTGGGTAAATACATGGTGTTTTTACATTGTCAACAACAAGGTCCCAATGCTCCAAATATCCACAAGGTGGCTCCTCCATAGTTTCGCTTGATTCACAACAAAATAAGAGGAGAGGCAACGCTCTCCTCCCAACCAAATACCCAATGGAGAAGAGAATCCATCCTCTCCATTGGCCCCCGAGCCCCAACTACATCACAATGGGAGAGAATCCAACTCATGGCAACTACAAGCTTCCACATAACAAACATAACATTTCACATGCATTCCAAATTCCTTCAAAACAAGAGAATCAACCATCACAACAAGAGGGAAAACAATCTCAACAATAAGTCACAAGGCTTACCAAGAAAGCCACAAGAGTAAGACATATGGGGAGGCCACTTATGCCTCCCAATGGGAATGGGTGCCACCTAAAAGCCTCCAATGCAAATACAATACCCCTAACAACTCTTATGCCTCCCTCAAGTACCCCTTATCCCTCCATTCACTCTTATGCCTCCCTCAACTCTTATGGCTCCCTCAAAGTAAAACAAGAAGAAATGCAAGCATTTCTCTTACAAGGTGGACACCCAACCCAAGCTCCCTCCTCAAGCACATGATCTCTTATGCCTCCCTCAATTAAGCTCCCCATAGTATCCTCTCACTCCCAACTTAGGCATTCTACCCATTCCCAACAAGCATTTCAAACAACAACATTCAATACAACATAAATATACATTCACATAATAAAAAGGAAACAAAATGCAAAAGAAAGGGGAAGCTCCTACCTTTCCATGGTAGAGCTTGCTCCAAGTATGAAGTCTCAAATCCCTCCAAGACCAAGCAAGCATCCACAAGCTCCCACTAAATTCTCACAAGTATCATCAAGTTCCAAAAATCCACAAACTCCTTCCAATTCCTCTCCTCTCCAAAATACACAAGACTAAAAATGAAACTTCCAACCCCCAAAACAAACAAGAGGATCAAATATATAGAAAAAGAGAGGGAGGGGTGATGTGGCTCCAAGTAGGATGCCACCTCCTTTTCCCTCCACTCCACATCATTTGGTCAACATCAAATCCCAAAGCACCATTAATAAGTGGTTGAAAGAAAGGCAAGCACCTTACACATTTCAACTAAGCCTACTCCCCCCCAAAGGAAAAAATTAAATTTGAAAGAAAGTGCAATTAATATTTTACCCCTTTTATCCCCCCAAAACACCTAAAAGACCCTAAATTTGGCCTTCCAACCCATAGGTAGGGTTGGTATGGGGTTTTAGGAGGTGTGGGACAAGTTTGACTTGTCCCACAAGCTTTGAAATTTGGCCTCCAAGGCCAAATTCGAGTTTCCCAAGTGTGGTAGAGTGTGCTACACTCAAACTCAAACACACATCAATCCACACAAAATCCCAAGTAAATCAAGGTTAATAAATGAACTCTCTTAGGTCACATCTTTTAATTAGTTTAGGACAATTTCACATTAACTTAATTAACCCACTACAACCCATGGCTAACAAAGGGGTAAATCCAAACCAAAGAATAAGAATAATAGCACAAGTAAAATTTCACTTACTAAGAGCAACACATACTAACATAATAAAAGGAAAAATTAAAACAAAACAACACATGATCCCTAGGTCACAATTTTCCCTTTACCAGATAATTCTAACACACACACAATTTACTTGTTGCCATGGTGACCTTAGCTAGATTCCTCTCGAATCCCGATGTGGTTGGTCTCCACTCCCCAATGTTGTTGTGAATATAGTATACCTGCAGAACAGAGAATACCTCCTTCAACCCGTTGGCTGCATTAACACATTCATGCCAATTATACAATATAATCTAAAATAAACGACACATGATTTACCATCATCTATGCAAGTACGATATCACTAATACTTTCTAACACATTTCTATTCCATATTTCATTTATGTCAAAATGATCATCACATTAGTCCAATTATCAAGTTCTACTCAAAATGATTAAACATATCACATGTCATAATTAAGATAAATAACCCTGTCAAAATATACAAATATCGTCATCAAATGTCCACCAGTAAACCATATGCATCATATAAAGATTGAATCAATAACAGTCCAATGTCTATGACATCTACTAGCATGCTAAAACAAGAAGTCATAATAATCCATAAGTGAAGTAATCAGTCTCGAAAATGACAAAACAAAATGAGGTCAAAGGGAAGTGGGCACTACACTAATATTAATGAAGGGCTATGACCTTTCACAATCATATCTATATATAAGGGTGAGTAATTCCTCCCCATAATTGTGAAGAGTGTGAGTAAGTATCTTATTGTAAGACGTAGGAGGTTTTTCCCTCAAAGTGGCTTAATAATATATTATATATTCTGGCATATTTACATTTATATTCAAGTAATTCCATTACAAGTGGTATTGTAGCATCAATTTTTGAAATGACTAGTTTTGTCGATATATCTTAAGTAAAGTTGTGAACTTTTCAAAGATTTGTTTACCATCTCCAGGGATATATATTGTAAAGCTTTAGAGATAATTTTATAATTTTGTTCATTATTTTGTGACAGTTATTGCATATATACCATTTTTCATAAGATCAATCTACATGCCACATTTTTAGAATTTATTAGATTTCTTTATATTTTTAGAAATATTATAAAATTATAAGAAAGTTATATTCTTTGTATTTTATATTTGAGAACTTTTAAATTTATAAATTATGGTAGTCAAAGTTGGTCAAATTTTATAATTAGCTTCTACTGTGTTAGGATTCAACATGTATGTATCACAAAATAGAGGATGGGAAAAAAATCATACACACCATGGAATAATCCTTATAAAAATAAAACCCATTCTATTCTTGAATTACAAGGTACTTCCACCATGAGGGATATGCAATTTTATTTCACCAAAACACTTCAACAATTAGATGAGATTGAGAAGATACTCTATCACATTTTTAATTTTCAACATAATTCAATCAATCATCCACATGTATCTGATATCCAAGGTGAAAATATTATGATTTTTTAAGAACAATGCATTGTGGTAACTGATGACATGGAATATCCCATAACGAGGCATGCCAATTATGACTCTTATTTGATAATTTCAAACATTTATAAGGTTGAACCAAATATGGATGAAGAATGGAAAACAATGGTTTCATATGAATTCATTGAATACATACACTTAAATTAGAATCCTATGACAAGGGTTTAGTAACTATATAAATGGAAACTAAATTTGATCCTAGGTTGGGTGTTAACAATTTATTATACATGGAAGAAGTACAAAAGATACAACCAAAACATCAAGACATTAAGAAACCCATTAAAAATTTAAAGGGAAAATGCCTACTAATGAATGATGTAATCACACCATATTTAAGATGATTAAGATATAACATACACATTTTTGATGTCAAAACCTTCAATATAGTGGTTATGGAGGTCATTTGATTGGAATTTCCACTACTTCCTTGAAAAATCATCTCGCCACCTTATTAATTTGTTTTGGTCAAAGTTATGTGTATCTCCTGAGAAAATGGATAATTCACATTTTTAATCAAAACACAATATATGTCTTCAAATGTGAATTTACCATCAAATATAATCATCATCGCACTAGAGTTACTTACCTGGAATAGAATTAAGAGGTTAAAAATGAAGGTGATCATATTTGATCTCATCAAGGAACATTGCCAAACATACAACGAGGTACAATGGGTGGACAACAGATGAGTACATGTTTTTCCACTACTAACCAAACATCAAGGATGACATTTGTTTGAAGGGGAGGAGCATGTTATACCACTAACATATACCATTTATATGTCTAAGTGTGGGCTAACATATTAATTATATAACATTTATACTTATATTTATTAGTTACTTAGTCATTATATATAACCTAATAATAATGAATGGGTATGACCTTTCACAATAATACCTATATATGGGTGAGTAATTTCTCCCCATAAGTGTGAAGAGTGTGAAATAGTGTCTTAGTATAAGACTTAGGAGGTTTCACCCTCGAAGTGGCTTAACAATATATTATATATTATGGCATATTTGCATTTATAACGAATTTATAATTACATTACAATTTAAACATTACTTGATACCTATCTATACATTATTTTAAATCAGCCGTGAATAAAGAATTTGGAATGATAGATCTAGGTCTAATTTTATTTTTTTGTTCATTAAAGTTAAACAATTAGATGAAAGAGTTTTAATTTCACAAGATATGTATGCTAATGATGTATTGAAATGATTTAACATGTTGAATTATAAGCCATTGTGAACACCAGTTGCAGTAGTTCCAAAGTTAAGAAATGAAGACAATGGATACTTTTTAGATCCAATATTGTTCAAAAGGTTAGTTGGAAGTCTCATGTATTTGATGACCAAAAGACCTAATATAATGTATGGTGTGAGACTCATATCCAAATGTATGAAAAGATTCACATTGACAAGATGGAAAAATTATTTTGAGGTATGTATATGGATTGAATATGTTATTCAACATTTAAGACATGTTAAAAATTATAGGTTATATAGACAGTGACAATGTTGGTGTTATAGATGAAAGGAAAATCACATCTAATTATTTATTTTACTTTGTAACATGATTAGTTTTATGGGAATCAAAGAAGCATCCCAAAGTCATAATGTCTTTAGTAGAGGTAGAGTATGTAGAAGCTACATTAGAAGTTTTTCAGGTTGTTTGGATGAAGATAATACTTCAATATTTGAGTCAAAATCAAGAATACACTACACAGAGTTATTGTGACAACTCAAAAATAACATTGTCAAAAATCATGCTTCACAAGACGAGCACACAAGTATAGACACAATGTATCATTTCATCCGAGAGTTGATTAACAAGAAAGAAATATATCTTTAATATTACAGATTTGAAGATTAGTTTTATCATATCTTTACAAAGCTTTTGGGGAAAGTAGTTTTTAAGTATCTGAGAAGTTTGGGAGTCTATGATCAATAAATATAGTTTCGCACTCAACTCCGAATGATAAAGTTGAAATGTAAAAATTTTCTTTGGGAAGTGTTAGAAAAATAGAATTTCTACCAAATCCTATTATTAGGAAAAAAAAGAAAACTAAAACTATGTTTTTACATGCCTTAGTTTAAAATAGAACAATCCAATTTTATGATTACTTTTTAAAGCAAATTTAAATAGAGATAACACTTTGTTTTAAAGAATGCCATGGTTTAACAAGTTTCTTTTTGGGAATAATCTATTTTTATGTCTAAATGCGTCTATATGAGAGGCACATGTAATCATTGTTGCTAAGAGTTGTAGATAGAGATGAAGCTTATGAAAGGGATCAATAATAGATGCATAACTTTAAAGTTATTTCTGATTTAATTTTATTGTTTTATTTGCAGTCTTTAATTTCTATATATATTTTTTTAATTTTCTATTACTCTACATGTATCACACGGATACTCATGTTCATTAGTTTCCATCTTCATAAGCACTCTTGGACCCCATTTGAAGAAAAAGAAACTAAATTATTGTAGAAAATGTCTCTTGTAATTCCAACATCAGATTATTGTAATTAGTAATTACATTTAGTATAAAGGGCAGCCAAAAATCTTGTATGATTTAAGGTGATGTGTTGTCAATAATGAAAACTCTCCAATATGTTGTGGTAGAGAACCACCAATTCCTTTTAGATGATTAAAAGAAGTAACACTTGAAAAGCTAGCTGGAAGAACAACTAGCCTGCAATTTTCAGCTAAAAAGTTTCCGAGTGTTTAGGGAAGTTCAATTAGATTGTAGCATTCATTAATGAGAAACACTACTAGAAAAGAATCCACTTGAATACTATTTTGTCCAATTGTTCTCCTTCCTTCACAAAATAACGGCAGATAATTTAAGAGATGCAAGTTTTGAAATTCGAAGATGGATATAAGGTGCATGATACCTCAAAATAAAAAAGCCTGAACTTCGATTTGCAGCTGTAACAACCATGATTACAAGATTATTAGAACATTTTAAACCAATGGGAAAATTGATTGAACTCGGCTTTGTTTAATATTAAATCCTTCTATACCTTTGAAAAAATGAATAAAAACTACATGTAATATTTAATACATCATTCCCGTGTAATATTTGATACGTGTAAAGCTACATTGCAACCTTAAGCTTTGTTTTATAGCTGATACAAGGAAATACCATAAGGGAATTTGCAATGAATTTAAGATCTGGATTTGGATTGTTTATTCCCGCAAGCGAATTTTCACGGCCAGAAGGTCTTCGAGTTGTGAGGTGGGAAGGCCATCAAAGCCTCGCTCATGGTGCGGTGGGGTCTGGTTATGAATGGTAGGGCTCCCAAACAATGCGAGTACAAAAAATGTGAGAAGTACAAAAGAGTAAGAATAATAAGATGCTAAGAATAGAAGAATAATTTAAATTCTCTTCCAGAATTAATTATTCACGATTTTCATACTGAATGGTAGGGAGTGCAAATGGTGTGACAATTACAAAATAGGAATAATTTAATTTATTTGTTTTGTTACACATTTCCTTCATAAACCAAAATCTATATATATGTTTGTCCATATGTTTTATTATTTCACAAAACAAAGTGTAGTTGATACATTCTACGAGTGTGTAGGAACTTATATCTCTAGAGTGTTTTTAAATGTATAAAAAATATATTTCCTTTAGGGGCTGTATAGGTCTTTGAAAGGAAATTGAGATATAGTTTGTCAATATCTTTTGTGGAAAAAATCTAGAAGTGCAGAATAATATTTATAATTTTTTTCTTTTCTCTCCTAATATTCATGGTTGAATCTTCCTCTACACGCCTTCATCTTTAGTCTAAATACTAATTTTTTTGTGTGTATATAATGGACTAACACATTATAGACTTATGTATTTCTCTTATAGACAAAGGTTATCTTTTGTAATATATTTTAAATATAAATTAAGTAGAGTTACCGTAAGAAAAGAGTTTCCTTTATGTTTCACTTGACAAGTTAATTGTAGGATTTTATTAAATTTGAAGTCAAATATTTCTAAAATAACAAATTGAAATTTTCACCTTGTATTATATCACAACTACAATTTTTCTAACGTGTTATATGTAGATATGATATGTTGTGCTCTATTATCTATTTCAATTTAATTTAATTATAATTATTTTATAAAAAAATTTAAATTCATTTTGAAGACAATAAATTAAAAAAGCAAAACTAGACAAAATTAGTAGCAATTAAAATATCAAGTAAGATAAATGATACACAATGGAGAAGGTGATAGCTTATTATGCTTTGATCAGAAAACCTAACAGAAAATTTTTATAATAAAAGTGAATTAAAGACAACCCAATTATCTCGCATCAATAATACCACCAACAATAACAAAGCAAATATAAAATCCCTACCGAGGTGGCGAAGATGTAACGCCCGCTAAAAACTCCCACTCGAGACCAAAGAACAACCTAGGTTTAGTTAGAAAAATTATGGAATAATTTTTTTGTTAAAAGTGCGACTACAACCGAGCCTTGAAGCAACATGTACCACAACTAAGATTTAAAAATCAATAATATTACTAAATAAATCTCCCGTTATAACAAGTATTAAAGATCACATTACGGATTAATGAGTGTAATTAAACCAAGCATAGTTTAAATTTCCTTTACATGTTAATTTAATAATTTGTTAAATTAACACTAGGGTTAAATATTTCTTAATTACACTTAGAGGGTTACAGGGGCCAAAACAATAAAACTAGGATCTCATTACAAGGGGTTAGGAAAAAAATTCCCTTGCCCCATAAGGTGACCCCAAAAAGGTCAACCCATGCTTTAGAAATAACATAAAAATAAGAAGGGTAATTTTCCACTTATCCACTCCTATACTGACTTAAAAGATTCAAACTGATTTCTTTCTTATATTTCCCACACTCAAAAACTCTTGAAAACCCTTCCATTAGATAGGAAATTTCTTCCCCTTTCCAATGATATAAATAAGTCCTCCTAACTCCTCATATTTTTCAAGTTATGGGTCATGGGGCCTTGGGAGGAAAATTTTCCCCAAAGGCGAGCCTGCAAGCCTGGAGAAGGCAATTTTCCCCAAAGGCAGGCCTGGGGTAGAAAATTTTCCCCAAAGGCGGGCCTATAGGCTTGGGGAAGAAAAATTTCCCCAAAGGCGGGCCTGTGGGCCCGGAGAAGACTTTTCGCCTGGAATAGGATTCGAGTCGGCGGGGCTGGGGTGGAAATTTGGCTTTTTATACTTTTTGGTGAAAACAACAAATTCCACCCACGCCCCCATGAGCTCGTGGCAGGGCTTTGTACCCCAAGGAGAAAAATTTAAGCTTGAGGTCCGTAAGGGACACATGTCCAAAATTCTAGCCTAGGTGGGAAGGCAGGTCGCTGGAGGTAAAATGAAATTTTTGCCTTAATATTTTTTGAAAGAGCGAAAAGGTTCAAAATTACCCGATCCTCCGTCAGCACGTTGAGATGCCACATATCAGTCCCAATTTTCAAATGGGGATACAAACCAGCATGGCTTTTCAAGAAAGAGCGTTAAAGGTTAAAAATCACCCGTGTCTCCGCCGACGCCTATTGATGCCATGTGTCTGGTCCTCATTGGTTGTGGGTCCACAGGCTGACGAGAAGAATTAGGAAATTTTGATTTTTAAAGTGCAAGTTTAAATATGCTCCCGTGCCTCTACCAACGCCTCATCAAGCCACGTGTCAAACAATCATTGGTTGTGGGTCGGCGGGGCCGCAAAGGAAAATGTGCCAAATTAAATTTTTGGACTTAGAATATTTGTTTTTCCGATAGAGAAATGCTCCGGCAGCAGAGAGCGGCGGGAACTTATTTTCTTTGCGTTTCTTTCCCACAAAAGGACAATGAATAATTTTTGGGCACACGGCTCTGCTTGCATTTTTTTTCCCAAATTTGATTTTTGGTAGTTAGTTTATTATATGATCCCGAAATGAAATAAATACTTTAGAAGGCCATAAATTTTTATTGGGAGCTCATTTTTTGGCAAACGAGGACTTTTTGGAAAGGTATCGAAGTCTTCTTTGTAGAGGAAGCTTAAAATTTTGTTTCGACAAACATATAAGGGTGAATTTTTAGGAAACGATTTTCTGTTATAAAATGATAAACTCGAACATTTTTCAAACTTCTAGATTTGATAAAATTTGCCAATCCTTTTTCTTCAACATGTCAAACAGACATGGAGAGTTACACGATTAGAAATTGGATACATTTCATCGATTAATTTTGTTGAGTTTGAGATTTTAAACTTAATTCTTTTCTCCTTCCTCTGCAGAGCGTTTTCGACATTTTCCGACTAATGGGAGTCTACTAAAATTTCTTTGAGCAATACAACTAATTAAGATGTGTTTTAATATTTCCTACCTTGTATTAATGTTTCAAAATTTCTTTCATTCTGCAGGGGTGCTAGATATGTTTTCTGATTTTAATTTTGTAGGTTTACAGTGAATCCAAAAGGAGATCAACATATTTCAAAACTAAAGAGATTAAAACTATTTCATTTTGACCTATTTAAAATTTCTACAACAAAGCGAAGACAACAACAATGTAGTTATATTTTTCAAAATGTGCATTTCCAATAATACAGACGGATGCAATATTTCTTCAAACATATTTTTTTTGCTTCCAATGTTCAAACAGAGATTTAAAAATATATTTCAAACATAGATTTCGAATAAGGACAACACCATCTTCAATAAGGTAAAACGTCTTCTATTGAATCACAATAATTTCTTTTACAACTTTCTTTTCCATCCTTCAAATACAAAATACAAAGTATATTTTTCTCTTTCTTTTTCCACATTCAAATACAACTTTCATAACTAAAACAAAACAGGATTTTTCCATCACAACATTATCACAAGTCATCCACATAGAGTGGGAAATATTCTACAATGAGGAACCTATTATGTCCAAAAAGGTACCTTGTAGAGAGATGCCTACAGGTGTTCCAAGCCTGCAAAATGATCTCTTTCTTTCGTAGATACAATGGAAACACCTCAGTCCAGGGTATACCTATTTTGAGGTGAGTCTTCAGGATTAAGGTCGGTTCCTTATTGGTGTATCCTAAACTAGTTTCTTGGAAGTTTAAGGGTAAAATATTGTTGTGAAATAATTAAAACTAAGGTGATACAATAAATTTATACGAGTGTTTTGACTGAGTATATGCACAACTGATATGAGAAGGATTTTTTATGCACGAACCAATAGTTTTCTACAGAATATTTAAGGGCAAAACACTTTTTTGTATTGAGGGAAAGTATCACAACAACACTAGTAAGTTAACGTGCACATTAAAATAATGCGAAAGAACTGAATTTGTAGCGAGGGTAAGACAATTAGTCAAGGAAATTGCATTCACAAGACCAATATGAAGATACACAAGAATGCAAATAACTTGGAAAGGCGAAAATACTTCACACTGAGAGGGAAAAATTGGCAAAAATTGCTTCAGTACTCCTATATCCAAAAGCTCCTCTTGTGCTTTCCAAGGGCACAATATATATATCAAAATAAAATTTTCCCCCTTCCTAAAATATCCTAAGGCTTATACTCGCCCATGCATCCTATTTTTATCCTTTATTTAATAATGGATATAGGATTAATAATAGAACATGTAATTACAAATAGGAATTACTAGCCTTCGGTTACATTTAAGTCAACTAGAAAGTTGACTGTTCCATTTTTAAGAAAACAAAAATGAAAAATTATCTAATAATAATTTTGCTTGTTGAGTAAGTCTCTTCTGTGAGCATGTAAAATTTTCTTCTTGTCTGTTATGTCCTCTTGTGAAGCATGCAAAATCAACTCCCTGTTTCTGAATAAAATAATTACAATACTTGCAATATTTGTAAAAATAAATCATCTACTATAGGGACCACTTGTCCATGTGCACATTATACTAAACTTTTATTTTCTGGGACTGAGCAAGATAATTATTTACTAGACTTATGGTCAAAACTGGAAAATTCAGGGCTTGAATTTAGATCAAAGTATTGCAGGCTCCATCGTTCTTCTGGTAATTAAGTTAATTAGCTTTGATTGAGCTAGCAAAAATTGTAAAATTCTCCCCGTGGTCGCCATTAATGAAGCTCTATATTTTCTTTGAAAATCTGTAATTGATTCAATCTTAAACTTGGCCGAAGTCTTCCTGAAGATCTCTGTATTTTATTTAACTTGAAAAGACACCTTGGTATGAAAAAATTTGGTCAAAAACACCATTGGAAAATCTTTCTTTTTGTGTCTGTTAAAATTTGTTCATTTTTGAAATAATCATCCCTCCATTCGCTTTTAATCTAGGCTTACACCTATATGAAATTGGTTGCAGTGGAATCTCGGCTCAAAATTATGTCTTTTTCCTCTCTTTTTAAAAAACTCAAAATCTTAAAAAGCCCCGGCGGCCTACTTTCCCGATCTCAATTTTTAGAATGTGGGCGACCCATGGGAGACTTAATCAATTCATTCAATTTTCAAAAGAAAATCCCAAGTTCTTTGGGATCCCGACACTCCGAACCTTTGATATTGTCTTTATTCAAAGTGATGTTTTTTTTGGACTTGGCGAGGTTGTGAGAAATTTTAATACTTAGCACTTTTTCCCAAAAAGGCTTAAAAATTTAAAAATGCTCCAATGCCACGCCACTATGATTTTTACCTTTGGCGACGTGGTTAGGGTCATCGGCAAATTTGTAACTTAATTCACTTTTTTTGTTAAAACCTAAAGTCTTAAAAATAATCTGCTTCCCTGCCTCTTCCTTTGAGTTATCTAGAATTTGACTTTTAAATCATTTAAACTATTACCGTGGAGATTCGGGTTACTTAATAACTTTTTCCCTTTTCTTTCTTGCGGGCTTTAAAGGAAAAATTTACTCCGACCTCTACTTTTGCAAAAATGCGCCACATGTCTTGTCTTGAACTATGGGAAATTTTAATACTTTTAAACTTTTACTTGAAGGAGATTCAAAGCTCAAAATACTCTACCATTTCGATGTTGCCTTTGTGAAACCAATGCTTTGATTTTCACCCCACGGAGTTTCGGGCTTCTTTAAAATTTTAATCCTTTTTCGAAACTTAAAGTCTGAAAATTAAAATAACTCCTGACATTCGGTTTTTGAATTCTGTCATAATGGTGCCACGTGGAATCTTTGGGCCTATCAGCTTGCAGATAAATTTTTGACAATTTACAGAATTAAAAAATGATAAGTTGGTCAAAAGACCCGTCATTTCCACTGGTTTACTTAATAATTTTTGCATTGATTTTGATCATTACTTTTAGATTGTTGATCTATGTACTTTTGATATGTAGCCATTGATCTCTAAGGCATGATTAGGGTTTCTGATTTGTGTTGAATGCATTTTTTGAAACTTTAACCATGGTTTGCTTTGATTTGGATGATTTGATCTAGAGACGTTGATCTCTGTACCCATCAAATTGTAGCGATTGATTACTAACCCCAAATGAGTTAGGTTGAGTGGATGGGTTGGGTGAGTTCAAAGTACTTGAACTTTATCATTTTGATGATTTCACTTGCTCGCAGAGAGTGGTGAAGCCATGCAAAATTTATGTAGACCGCCATTGTTAATGCTTTGTGAGCTTGGCTTCTCTATGGAAAATTTCCTGAGAATGATCTTGGGCCATTCTTTGTTTTATCCTTCATTCTCTAGACACTTAGACTTTCAATATTTTGATATTCAGCCATGCGTGAGGCATTTCATGAATTTTATCGAACTCATTTATATAATGATATTCCCGAATAGCTTCCGGGTGTTCGTTCTTGGCTTCTCATTTGATGATTTTCAAGGGTTTGTGTGAAAAATGGTAAGCTCCTGATTTCATTATAACTTGTGTCAAAATTTGTAAGTTCACATTTGTAGTGAAATTTAAAAGCATTTTCAAATTATACCCATATCTCGAGCTCGAGCTCATCCATGTATGCATTATGAACTCTTCCTAATATTTCAAATTTCTCTAGTGAAGCTCAAGTTTTACATACTTACAATGATTTCAAGATCCTAGTTTTATAAATTATTTTACAAATATTCTTTATTCGAGATGGGCCTTGGCTTTAACTATATCATGCGTATATTTCTTTGATTCTCCTTGCTAGAGTATTTTTTGTTGCATAGCTATTTCTATGGCCATTATTGGATCTTAAAAATTGATTCCTCGTGTTATTGATGAGATAGATCCAATATTTGTATCTTTTCGGGTGCCATTCTTTTCTTGGTATGGCTCATTTCTCTATTTCTGAGTAATTTGTTCGGTGGTGCAAGAAATAACCTTGGCTCTGAGAGTGTTTATTCATATTGAAACTATTTTCAGGTCGTTTACTTTTCTGTGTGATTCCAAATTTAAGGTTGTAGCAAACCGTAAGATATGTGCTAAAATGACAGCCCTTTTATGGCTGTTCAATTTTTGATTTGGTGTTCAACACTTGAGACTTTATGGAATGTCTTAGCAATTGACAAAATGTTGTAAACTGTACTTTGTTTATTCACCTGAATAATTATTGATTTTTCCCTTTCGAGCAACCTTGGATGAGCTAGGCTGATTGAAGGCCCTAGTGCTTGGTTGTTTTTTGTTAGCTCTTCAAGTTGTATTAATATGACATTTCTATTTTGAGATTGCATTCCTTTGGAATACTACTCTATCATTGACTGAAAGTTACTTCTTTATATTTCCTATGTTGCCAATATTGGTTTTTGCTGATCCACCTTGATTACATAACTAATGCAATTCTTGATATACCATCACTTATATATCCCATTGTATGGCTCAAGATATTGAAAAGGTAAAACTAATCTATTCTACTTTTTTATGTTCACTTGAACTCTAATTTTAGATACTCGCTGAAGCAGCTATTGTTCTTCTCAATCTTGCCGATCGGATCCTGAATTGTCATTTTTCTTCATGTGATATTAACAGACTACAGTGAATACTCCTATTATTTTGTTGTATCTTTGTTGTATCCCTATTTTTGTAGCTTGGTATTCTGAAAGCTACCTAATTTGGTAATGATATCTTGGAGTGCTTTATGAGACTTGAATGCACCTTAAAATTTTCATCACATCATGTTATTAATTCCTTTGTGTATTGGCAAAGATAGATGCTTACTCTTATCTGCCTGTCTCATGACCTGACACATTTGTTAAGTATTTTCAGCATAGTAGACCCTACATTTGAAGCTGTTGATGAATTTACATGATAACCCATTGTTGTTTTGATGTACATTGTTCTTCTATGAGATTTCTCCTCTGATAATTTTATTCCAATGGTTACAGGTAACCCTATATCTGATCCATCCTTATGTGATGAGTGCTTCTATGCTGCAATTCTTATTATACTTGATCTTGACTCAATTTGTACTATGAGATGCTCATTCCTGTACCTTTTGTTTTCTATAGCTGCCATTAATTTGCCCCTTCCTGAGAGCTCTTTTCCATGTCCCGTAACACTTATTTTTTGTGAGTTGGTAATTGCATCCTTCATCTAATGAATTATGGCTTGTTGTTGAAAGCTTAATTCTCGATAACTCTTATCTTTGACCATACCATTCATTATCTAATTTCTGCATTACTATTTGATTTATCTCATTTCAATTAACTTCACCTCTAAAACCTGATTCTTCTTAGCTGCAATATGTATCTACACACTTAAGGAAATGGTTAGTAAAATTGAGGCTTTTGGCCTCTCTTGTGTCCATGCTTCCTCCTTTCCCTTTTCATCCTTCTTTCTAAATGAGATAAACATGTATGCGGTTTGATCTTCAAGTAAATTATGCCTCCTATTTTAAGAGATTCATATGCACGAATTAGGATAGTATAACAATATTACTTGTTCCCTGAGTAACTGATAGTTCATATTTTATTTTCCTTTTTAGGTATAGTGACTTCTACAATGAAGACGAAGGACGAACTAAACTAGAAAGGAGATGCTTTGAATAAAGAATAATATCCCAAGGTAATGATGGGTTCACTCGTACTCCTTTAATTTCTCCTTCATGCATGTGTACCTGTTTCTTCAGTAGAGGTACTTTACTTGTTAGTTATATCCCACATCTTGTGTGGGAAAATTTTGATATTCCTTATGAATAAAACATTGAATTCTGTGATTGAGTTTTGTATTTCTTTCTGCATCTCAATATTTTTGTATGGATAGCATGATGAACTAAACAACTCAGTGATATAATTGAATGTCTTAATCATGAAAGATAGAACATTAATGAGAACCTGTAATATCCAAAGAATGAACTAAGATTTTCACAATCTGCACTTACGTTTATTGTCCCAAAACTCAACATTTCACCTACTATGTAATTCGGTGTCTTCATTAAGACAACACAACTGTCCTTTGGGGCTTGTCTTCTTTTACTGAAGATAGGATGAAATTGTAGACTATGTGATCTGTTAACTTTTGTGACATCACACATGGCTAGTGATTTCATGTAATCATTTAACTAATTCAACGATAATAAATAATATCATAATTATGTTAGCTAAGGTATACTTCACCAATGCCTTCCATCGTAACGGAGTTTCGAGTTGCCCATTTTACATAAGTGTGAAAATTGTCAACATTTCTTGTGATCATGTGGGGAAGGCTACCTACTAGCTTATAGAAAAGTGCCTTCCTCTTGTCCAATGGGCATGGAGTCCAAAGCATGTAACAAAAATTTTCCCTTTCGAAAGGTCTAACCTTTTCCAAAAAAACTAAAAGCTGGGAAAGGATCTCGTAAACTAGATCACGTGTAAAAATGCACTTATTGAATAAAAAACAATGCAATGTGAAGAAAATGCACTTATTGAAGGGAAATCCTACTCTAACAAAGACTGTAAGATTTTAAATAACAATTTTTGAGAAACATACCATTCATAGGAATGAGAAATTCCTCTCCATTTATTTTCAAAAGATGAAAAGTATTGTGTTCTTTCCAAGCTAAAATCATGTAAGGACCACTCCAGATTGTATCAAACATTGTGTGTCTTCTTGGCTTTTCACAATCAACATCCCACTTTAATACAATATCCCGTTCATTGAAGATTTTGAACTTGGCTTTCTTATCAAAATTCTTCTTCATCTATTTCTCATTCTTTTCCATATTTAAATGGGCTTGATATATTAACTCTTGTAATTCCATTAACTCTGCATAACGAACCTGCAATGGTTCATTCTCAAGAAGCTCCATTTGGAGTAGCAGATCTAATGCTAGTAACTCAACTGAAATAGGCATCCTTGCTTCTTTTCCATAAACAAGATTGTATGGTGAATTGCCTACTGATCTTTTAGGAGTTACTCTATCATCCCAAAGTGTTGAATTCAACATCAAATGCCAAGCTCTTTGATTATCCTTGAGTGTTCTTCTGATGATCCTTAAAATATTTTTGTTAGTACTTTCAACTAACCCATTACCTTATGGGTAATAATTAGAAGAAGAACTTAGGTAAATTCCATAGTTGATAGCCCAATTTGTTATCTTAGCACCAAGAAATGCTAAAGCATTATTTGATATGATAGTTATTGGAACACAAAATCTACAAACTATTCCTTTGTAAAAGGATAGTATTGAGCCTTCATTAGCATCTTTCAGGGCTATTGCTTCAATCCATCATGTAAAGTAATCTATATTAGTTAAGATCCACTTGTGTCCTTGTGATGAAGGTGGGTTTATCATGCCAATAAAGTCAAGACCCCACTGCATGAAAGGTTGATCCACTGAAATAGGTTGTAAGGGTAGTGAAGCTAGATGTTCTTTTCCAACAAAGAAAGCACATTTCTTACATTTCTTGATCCATTCAAAACAATCTTTGAAAATTCTAGGCCAATAACAACTAGCTTTCATAATTTTTTAAGGTTGTGGTACGTGTTGGGAAATGACCTCCTATAGGTCCTTCATGGAACTTTGATAATATTTTCTAAATTTTATCATAGTCAACACACCGCAACAAGATTCCATTTATATCTGTTTTGAACAACATACTATAAAAAAAGATATAAGGTACAACTTGTAATCTGAAATATCTTCATTTATTTTTGTCCATAACTTCTGAATAGGTGTCATGCTGTAGATAGTTAACCAAATCAGTCATCCATCTTGATTCCTTGATCTCTAGAACAAGTTGAGGCTGCTGATTTTCTGATTGAACCATGATTTCTGACTGCTGATACATGATTTCAGCATGTTGTTTAGAATCATTTGGTTCAGTATCTTGTTGTTTTTCCATATCAGCAATTATATATTCACACAAGCCTTTCCTCTGACTGTCTTTGCAACCTAGATATCAACATCATATTCCATAACTTTATTTATCCAGCCTACTCTTTTCTCATTCAACTCTTTATTTGACAAGAAATCCTTGACACTTGGATGAGAAACAAGGACATGAATTTTATTGTTTGAAAGCATGTACTTAATATTCTTTAGTCCTCTAACTACTGAAAGTAATTATTTTTCAAGGAAAGTGTACCTTGTTTCATATTCATGGAAGATCTGCCCAAAGAAAGCAATAGGTTTTTCTATATTTTCATCATTAACTTGCGTTAATATAGCTGAGATTGTTTCAACTCCTGCTAGTGCATACATAGTCAAATATTTATCAAAATTTTGATTTGCGAGAGTGGGAGCCTGAGATATGGTTGTTTTGATTTCTTCAAAACCCTCTCTTCCTTTGCTGGTCCAAGAGAAAGTTTTCTCTTTCTTTAGCATGGTTGTCAATGGTTTAACCAATGTTGTAAAATATGGGACAAATCTTATGACAAAGTTGATTTTTCCAAGAAAAACTTGTAATGCCTTCTTATGATGAGGTAATGATAGTTGTGATATGGACTTGATTCTCGAAAGGGTCAATTTCTAAACCTTGCTTAGAAACAATATGGCTAAGAAGTTTACCTTGATATACTTGAAAAGATAGACTTTTTGGGATTCAAAGATATTCCAAATTGTCTGCATAATTGGAAGGTCTACCTTAAATGCATTATATGTTCATCAAATTTTTTTGAAAAACAAAGTAACATCATCTAAGTAAACAAGGATGCATTTTTTTAACAAAATGCAAAAATCCATGTCCATTGCATGTTGAAACGTTGCACTGAATTTGAAAGGAAAAAGGCATTCTTTTGTAAGCGTAAGTACCCCACTTGGTGGGGAAAGTAGTTTTCTATCTATCTTCTTCTCGAACTAAAATCTGATTGTATCTGCTATAACTGTCTAGAAGAGATAGTCTATCTGAACCAACGAATGCTCTCAAAATCTTATCCATATTTAGCAGTGGGTAATGATCTTTTAATGAAGCTTTGTTAAGAATCTCTGAAATCCACACATAATCTGATTTCTCCATTCTTCTTCTTGACTGGAACAAAATTTACTACCCAACTTGAGTGCTTGATTGGAAAAATAATACTTGATTCAATCATCTTGGATAACTCTTTCCTCATAAGAGGCTCTCTTTTGGGATTTACAGGCCCTTATTTCTTTCTAACTGGCTTAGAATTTGGCTGCAATTGAATAGTATGCTATGCTAAAATGGGATCAAAACCTTTTAGGTCTTGATATATCCAAGTGAAAACTTCCTTAAACTCTTTGCAAAGATGAATAAATGAATTTTTCTCAGCTAAGGAACATACCTTTTCAAGAAACAAATTTTTCCCTCCATCAACTGAAACCTTTTCATAGTTGTCAACATGTGTTGATGTGTTAGTTTTATATTTTCTTAATTGGTCATCAGTACTAAAGACATCCTCTAATGTTACTAGACCTCAAGGTAATTTATTTGTATTTAGTTGAACAATCTGGTCACCCTATAAATGATGTAATTTGTCTTGATTTACTCAGAAAATTCAGCTTCTTGCTACGAAAACTTGTAAATTTGATTATCATTTTCAAAAACCTACCAATTTAATTCATTGTTAGGTATAGAGGGCATGATAATTATATCAATATGGAGATGAGTTGTACTATTCTCTATCTATTCCAGTACTTAAAAACTAGCACCAACTACTGCAAGTATGTCTGCATGCTTCTTTTTTCGATTCTAGGAATATACTAAATATTAATATCATCAAAATCTTCCATTAAGTCCGAAACTCTCTATCTGCAAGACTTCATTAATGAATTATTACAAACATTGAAATTCTTTACTTGATTAATAACCATCTCTGAATCACCAAAGATTTGTAATGTGCTAATACCTTTCCTTCTAGCCCAAAGTAGGCCATGAATTAATGCTTCGTTTTCAGCTATATTGCAATCGCATGAAAATTGGAAACTTAAAGCTGAGAAATAAATTTCATTTGTTGGAGAAGTGAGCATCAAACCTACTCCTTTTCCTTTCTTATTTTTAGTTCCATCAAAATGAAGCTTCCAAATCCCTTCTACTGATTTTTCTATTTTGGACAAAGACGGAAGTGGTGTGTTTTCTTCATGTATACAATACACACCAAGAAATGTTCACAACTTCCTTACAAGAATCATGGGTATTTCCTTCAACTATATTTTCATCCATAAACATGTTAGAAACACCATTTAACGCTGAAAACTGAGCTACATCACCAAAATCGAGTGATCTAAGTCTGAATAATTAGCCACTACGTTTGGAGAAAAAGGCTCAATATGAAATCGTGCCAACGGTTCTGAATTAACAAGAACTTTGGTGCCATAACGAGTAGTAAAGAATAAGAAGGACCATTCTAAGGAGAGATATCCTCTTATCTTTGCTATGAAATCTCTATATAAGCATAAAGCAAAGTATGGAGGAAGATCTACAACTGTAACATCTTGCAAAATAGAAACGTTTGGGCAAGCATGCAATGTTACCTCTATATTTCTTATTACACCAATTGTACTAGTTACAATTCCATCAAATTGTAACACACTCTTTTCTATAGGCTCATATTGTAGACCCAGTTTTTCAGTAATTTCTTTTGGCTTAACTGTGTTGCTTGCAACGCTATCCACCATGCAGTTGTGAACTAGATGCTCTCCAATGATCATTGATAGATAGAATGTTGGTGGCTTATTGATGTCATGAGAATTTAAAACCTTTTGGACCATCCATTTAACCTCTTTCATGCAGTCTTGTTCGAACATTCCAAGGACCATGTCTACCTTTTGAACTTCCTTTTTTACTAGTTTAGAAGAAATCTGTAGTTTAGCTAATTCATGAGAAAGTAAATCTTGATGTTCTAGATTACTAAGAGCATCCCACATTGAGATGTTAACATTATGATTTTTCATTACATCAACAATGTTAAAATAAGAAACAATATTAGAGATAGCTTTGATTGTTTTAGCAAAAGCTTTATTAAAAACTAATTCTCGCCAAATTGCCTTGGATATCTGAGGTATAAATACTGTTCTTGGATCAGGATGTAGTTGTTTTTGTTGCTCTTTACTAGTTGGAAAACTTGTTGTTTTTTGATGAACAACAGAACTGCTAACTATCTTTGGGGCTATGGATATTGTATTATATGTCACAGTGGGCACAACATGCCAATTTTGCTATTTATTTTACCTTCTGTAGCCTTTTCTTGAGCTCTAGTAGTGATTGCAATAAAGTCATCCTCACCAAAGATGACCAAGTTCTACTCAGGTGATTTCTGAAACTGAGTATCTTGCTGCCCACCCTTCGTTTAAGGCATGGATAATGTCTCAGATCGGGGTTTTACAATAACACTTATGTTTAGAAAAGCATTTGGGAAACTTGCAACTGAATGAGGTTGATTGCAAGGTTAACACCACTCTTCTATAGTCATGTTAACTGGAACTATAGCATTAGATGAACTAGGAGTGTTTGAGTCAAATTGATTTTGTGATAAGGCTACCTATAGTTTTGATTTTTCTCGTAAGGCTGCCTATTTTGTTGGTTTTACTGATAAGAGGCTTGATAAGGCCTACAAGGTAATGTAAGTCTATTTGCAATTAAATTCAACTTAATCCCCATAGTCTATAAACCTTTCAATACATCATCTGATGGGGCTGCAACATTAGGTTCTACAATTGTAATAGGTTGTGGGATAGGGGTTAAATCTACAAACAATGGCATTGAAGGCCTTGGTGCTAATTTTCCATCTTGAATGAGGCTTTTTTTAGTTTGTATAGTAATACCATAAGCATTCGTAAGAGTATCACCTCCCATGGACCGAATCATTGTTGAAATATCACTATTTAAGGCTCTGAGGTAATAAAGGAAATCATGATTAGCTTGAGGCTTAACACTTGCTGTGATTCTTTCCCAAGTTATGGAAAAACAAATGTTGAAATTGGACATATACTCATAAGGGGCTCTTTTAATAGTAGACGATGTTCTATTTGGGACAAATGATCTAAATTATCCTGGAACTGTTTTAGTAATTTTTCACCAAAATCATCCCAAGTTCTTATACTTCCAATCTCTAGGTTTCTATACCATTGCAAAGCTTGTCCTTTAAAATATGCAGCTAAAAGTATTAAAGCTACGTCTTCTTGAGTAATATTATGGACTGCACATAAGGTTGCTGCACATCTTTAATGTGTTCTCAAGGTGTGACCTAATTTTCACCAATGAATGATGGTAAAATTTTCATGGCAGCATTGAGAATATCATGATACACTGGAATTACTAATGGGCTGCCATTGGTAAAGTTCAAAAAATTTCTAGGTAGTTGGATAGCCATCGGAAAAACTGGGATGTTAATAGAAAAATTGATATGTTGTGAAGGAAAATAAGGAAGAGGGTTATTAAAACAAGGTCTATTATAAGGTAAAGTATTACCAACTCTTCTCCTTCTAGTAGAATTCAAAGGTAAAGAAACAAACTCAGGAGGAATTCCTCATATTACCGATGACTTGCAGCCACTTTAGGCATGGAGCATATTGCAATACTATTCTGAAATCAGCTCTATCGAGTTGTCAAAAGATCTTTAAATATTTACAATAAATTGCGGTAACTTGCTCCCAAAAGTAACTTTTGATCTACTATAAATATGTTGTGGATCTGCTATGAATAGTCGTAACTTGCATGCAGATCTGGTTTTTGGTCGAACCGAGCATGCTAAAAGCTGTTATCTCTCAAAAGGAACCATGTAGAGAAATGGTTGCGGGTGTTCTAAGCCTGCAAAATGATCTCTCTATTTCATAGATACAATAGAAACACCTCGTGTCTATGGGTATACCTATTTTGAGGTGAGTCTCTGGGATTAAGGCCGGTTCCTTATTGGTGTATCCTAAACTAGTTTCTCAGAGGTTTAAGGGTAAAAGATTGCTGTGAAATAATTAAAGCTAGGGTGATACACAAAATTTATGTGATTCCTTTGATTGATTATATGCATATCTGATATGATAAGGATTTTTTATGCACGAGCAAATAGTTTTATGCAGAATATCTAAGGGCAAAACACTTTGTTATACTGAGGGAAAGTATCACAACAACACTAATAACTTAACATGCACATTAAAATTATGCAAAAATAACTGAATTTACACCAGGGTAAGACTATTGATCAGGGAAATTGTATTCACAATACCAATATGAAGATACACAAGAATGCAAATAACTTGGAAAGACAGAAATACTTCACACTCAGAGGGAAAAACTAGCAGAAATTAATTCAGTACTCCTATATTCAAAAGTCCTCCTCTTGTGCTTTGTAAGGGCACACAATATATAGCAAATTAAAATTTACCCCCTTCCTAAAAATAGCCTAAGGCTTGTACTCTCCCATGCATCCTATTTTTATCCTTTATTTAATAATGGATAAAGGAATAAAAATAGAACATGCAATTATAAATAGGCATTAATAGCCTTCAGTTACATTTCAGTCAACTAAAGTTGACTGCTCCATTTTTAAGAAAATATGAATGAAAAATTTGCTAATAATAATATTGCTTGCTGAATAAGTCTCTTCTGTGAGCATGTAAAATTGTCTTCTTGTCTGTTTTGTCCTCTTGTGAAGCATGTAAAATCAACTCCCTTTTTGTGAGTAAAATAATTGCAATATTTGTAATATTTGTAAAAATAAATCATCTACTATAGGGACCACTTGTCCATGTGCAGATTATAATCAACTCTTATTTTTTGGGACTGAGAAAATAATTATTTACCGGACTTATGGTTGAAATTGGTAAATTTGGGGCTTGAATTTAGATGCAAAGTTATACAGATCCATTGTTCTTCTGCTAATTAAATTAATTAGCTTTGATCGAGCTAGAAAACTCTACAAAATTCTCCGTGTTTTCACCATTAATGAAGCTCTGTATTTTCTTTGAAAATCCACCATTGATTCATCTTAAACTCAATGAAGTCTTCCTAAAGATATCTCGTATTTTATTTAACTTGAAAAGACATCCTCGTATGAGAAAATTTGGTCAAAACCACCATTGGAAAATCTTTCTTTTCATGTCTGGTAAAATTTGTTCAATTTTGAAATAATCGACCCTCCATTCGCTTTTAATCTAGGCTTACACCTGTATGAGTTTGGTTGCAGTGGATTCTCAGCTCAAAATTACGTCTTTTGCCTCTCTTTTTAAAAAACTAAAAATATAAAAAGACTTGAATGCCCACTTTCCCGATCTCAATTTTTAGAATGTGGGTGGACCCATGGGGGGCTTAATCAATTTATTCCATTTTCAAAAGAAAATCCAAAGTTCCATGGGATCCCTTACTCAGAACCTCTGCTATCGTCCTTCTTCAAAGTGATGTTTCTTTTGGTTTTGGCCGGGCTGTAAGAAATTTTAATACTTAGCACTTTTTCCCAAAAAGGATTAAAAATTTAAAAATACTTCGGTGGCCCCGCCACTTCGATTTTTACCTTTGGCTATGTGGGCGGGGTCATGGGGAAATTTGTAACTTAATTCTTTTTTTTAAAACCTAAAGTCTTAAAACTAATCCACTTCCCCGCCTCTTCCTTTGAGTTATCTAGATTTTTACTTTTAAATCATTACAAATATTGTCATGGAGATTCGGGTTACTTAATAATTTTTTCCCTTTTTGTTCTTGTGGGCTTTAATGGAAAAATTTACTCTGACCCTCCGCTTTTATAGAAATGGGCCACATGTACTGTACGGGGCTTACGAGAAATTTTAATACTTCTAAACTTTTACTTGAAGGAGCTTCAAAGCTCAAAATACTCCATCATTACACTGTTGCCTTTTTGAAACCACTTCTTTGAATTTTTTCCCTGTGGGGTTTCGGGATTCTTTAAAATTTTAATCCCTTTTCAAAACTTAAATTCCAAAAATGCAAATAACTACCTACCTCTACTTTTCCACTTTTGTCATAATGGTGCCATGTCAACTCTTCGAGCTGCATGGTCTGCAGACAAAATTTTGACAATTTGTAAAATTTGAAAATGATAAATTTGTCAAAAGACCCACCATTTCACTTTGGTTACTTAATAACTTTTACATCAATTTTTTTGATTACTTTTTTATCATTTATCTCTATACTTTTTATCTATAGCCATTGATCTCTAAGGCATGATTAGGGTTTCGATTTGCATTGAATTCGTTTGTGGAAACTTTAACCATCATTTGTATTGATATTGATGATTTGATCTTGAGATGTTGGTCTCTCACACTGTCAAATTGTAACCATTGATTATTAACCCCAGGTGAGTTAGGTTGAGTTGCTGGTTGGGTGAGTTCAAAGTACTCAAACTTTATCGTTTTGATGATTTTGCTTGCTCACGAGAGAGCAATGAAGCCATGGCAAAATTTATGTAAACCGCTATCATTGTTAAATGCTTCATGAGCTCAACTTCTTTGTGGTAAATTTCCGAGAATGATCTTGGCCATTCTTCATTTTATCCTTCATTCTCTGGACACTCGACTATCAATGTTTTGATATTGAGCCATGTGCGAGGAATTTCATTAATTTTCTCGAACTTTGTTTATATAATGATATTCCCTAACAGCTTCGGGTGTTCGTTCTTGGCTCCTCATTTGATGATTTTCAAGGGTTTGTATGTAAACTGGTAAGCTCCCGATTCCATTACAACTTTTGCCAAAATTTGTAAGTTCACAATTGTAGTGAAATTTAAAAGCATTTTCTAACTGTACCCATGTCTTGAGATCGAGCTCGTCCATGTATGCATTATGAACTCTTCCTAATATATTCTACATTTCTCTAGTGAAGCTCAAGTTTTTCATACTTACAAAGTGATTTTAAGATCCTGGTTTGTTTAATTATTTCATAAATATTCTTTATTCGAATTGGGCCTTGGATTTACCTGTATCGTGCATAAATTTCTTTGATTCTCATTGCTAGAGTATTTTTTGTTTCCTAGCTATTTCTACGGCCATTATTGGATCTGAAAAACTGATTCCTCTTGTTATTGATGAGATATATCAAACATTTGTATCTTTTCGGATGCCATTATTTTCTGGGTATGGTTCATTTCTCCATTTTTGAGTAATCTGTTCGGTTGTTCTAGAAGGAACTTTGGCTCTAAGAGTGTATATTCATATTGAAACTGTTTTTAGGTTGTATTCTTTTATGTGTGATTCCAAATTTATGGTTGTAGCAAAACTGTAAGATATGTGCTGAAATGAAACCCCTTTTATGGTTGTTCAATTTTTGATTTGGTGTTCAACACTTGAGACTCTAGGGAATGTCTAAGAAGTTGACAAAATGTTACAAACTGTACCTTGTTTATTCACCTGAATAATTATTGATTTTTACCCTTTTGAGCAACCTTGGATGAGCTAGGCCGATGGAAGGCCCCAGTGTCTTTCTATCTTTTGTTAGTTCTTCAAGTTGTATTAATATGACATTTCTATTTTGAGTTTGCATTCGTTGGGAATACTAATCTATCATTGACTTAAAATTGCTTCTTTGTATTTGCCTTATTGCCAATCTTGGTTTATGATGATCCACCTTGATTACATAACTAATGAAATTCTTGATATATTGTAACTTATATATCCCATTGTATGGTTCAGTATTGAAAAGTGAAAACTAATCTGTTCCACTTTGCTTTTGTTCACTTGAACTCTGATTTTAGATACTCGAAGTAAGCTATTTCTTCTTCTCAATCTTGCTATATCAGATCCTAAATTGTCATTTTGCTTTATGTGATATTAAAAACTACGTTGAGTTCTCATTTTATTTTGTTGTATCTTTGTTGTATCCCTCTTGTTGTAGCTTGGTATTCTGAAAGCTACCTGATTTGGTGATGATATCTTAGAGTACTTTATAAGATTTGACTGCACCTAAAAATTTTCATCACAACATGTTATTAGTTCCTTTGTGTATTGGCGAAGATAGGTTCTTCCTCTTACCTTCCTGTCTCATGACTTGACACATTTGTTAAGTATTTTTAAAATAGTAGATCCCGCATCTGAAGCTATTGATGAATCTAAATGATAACCCATTACTGTTTTGATGCACATTGTTCTGATATGAGATTTCTCCTTTGATACTTCTATTGCAAGAGTTACAGGAGACCCTATATATGATCCATCCTTATGTGATGAGTGCTTGGATGCTGCAATTCTTATTATCCTTGATCTTGACTAAATCATACTATGAGAAACTCATTCCTGTACCTTGTGCTTTCTATAGCTGCCATTAATCTACCGCTTCCTCGAGCTCTTTTCCATGTCCCGAGCACTTATTTTTTGTTAGTTTGTAATTACATCATTCATCTATTGAATTATGGTTTGTTGTTGAAAGCTTAATTGGTAGATGTTATCTTCGACCATACCATGCATTATCTACTTTCTGCATTACTATTTGATTTATCTCATTTCGCTTAATTTCAGCCTCTATAACCTGATTCTTCTTAGCTATAATCTATACCTGCACACTTAAGGAAATGGTTATAAAAATTTAGGCTTTTGGCCTCTCTTGTGTCCATGTTTCCTCCTTTCCTTTTTCTTCCTTATTTCTGAATGAGATAAGAATGTATGCAGTTTGATCTTCAAGTAAATTATGCCTCCTATTTTAAGATATTCATATGCACGAATCAGGATAGTATATCAATATGACTTGTTCCCTGAGCTTGTAACTGATAATTCATATTTTCTTTTCCTTTTTAGGTATAGTGAATTCTACAACGAAGATGAAGGAGGAACTAAACTTGAAAGGAGATGCTTTTAACAATGAAGAATATCCCAAGGCAATCATGGGTTCACTCATACTCCTTTACTTTCTCTTTTATTAATGTGTATGTCTTACATTAGTAGATATACTTTACTCTTTAGTTACATCCCACGGCTCATGTGGGAAACATTTTATATTCCTTATGAATAAAACATTGAATTTTGTGATTGAGTTATGTATTTCTTTCTTCATCTCAAGCTTTCTTTATGGATTATATGATGAACTAAACAACTCAATGATATAATTGAATGTCTTAATCATGAAAGATAGAACATTAATGAGAACCTGTAACATTCAGTAATGAACTCTGATTTTTGCAATCTGCACTTATGTTTGTTGTCCCAAAACTCAACATTTCACCTAATATGTAATTATGTGTCTTCATTAAGACAACACAAACTATCCTTTGGGGCTTGTGTTCTTTTGCTGAAGATAGCATGAAATTCTAGACCATGTGATCTATTGTGTTTTGTGACAGCACACATAATTATAGATTTCATGTAATCATTTAACTAATTCAGCAGTAATAAATAATATCAAAATTCTCTTAGCTAAGGTATACTTGACCAATGCCTTCCATTGTAATGGAGTTTCGAGTTTCCCATTTTCGCACAAGTGCAAAAATTGTCAACAGAACACCAAAGGGGACTTTGGAATTTTTCTTCAAATACATCTCCAGAAAAACAACAAGAGAGCTCTATCAGGTTTCATTTTGATCACAAAAAACAAGGGGGAGAGGCAACGCTCTCCACCAAACCAAGAATTCAAATGAAGAGGATAATTCATCCTCCTCATTGGCCATTGAGCCCCAACCATATTGAAATAAGAAATGGATTACAACTCATGGAAACAAATAGGCTTCCACAACAAAAAAACAATCTTTCACAATCAAAACATAGTTTAAACAAAACGTAGTTTGCAACCACATGAAAGTAACAAACAATACTAAGGCTTCATCATACACAAGCCAAAGGAGAAAGAACTATGGTGAAAACTACTTATGCCTCCCTAAGGTGAAATGGGTGTCCACATGAAAGCAAACCGCCAATATATATATATATATATATATATATATATATATATATATATATATATATATATATATATCATTTCAAAACCATGACATGATCTTATGCCTCCCCAAGTACCCCTTATACCTCCCATTTCATTTTGCCTCTCCACACTCTTATGGCACCCCACAATAAGAAAATAAATGCATGTTATTTATTTTACAAGATAACATCCAATCCCAACTCCATCAACAAACACTTATACCTCCCCAAAACACTTATGCATCCCCGAAGAATCCCCATAGTCTTCTCCTACACCATAACTAGGGCATCTACCTAACCAACCAGCAAACATACTAAAAAAATTCAACCATTCACATATGTATAAAATAAAAGGAAAGCATTTTAAAGAGCCAAGCTCCTACCTCTCCATGATGGAGTTTTTTCAAATCCAAAACAATCTAAGATCTCAACAATTCACAAGGAAACAAGAAATCTCTAACTCTTTCCAATACTTCAAGAGCTCCAAACCAAAATGAAGTAATCTAAAGTGAAGTAACCAAAAGAGTGTAACCACAAAACAAGAAAAGGAATTTGAATATATAGAAGAGGGAAGAGAGGAGGATGAGGTGGATCCATGTAGGATGCCACATCAAACATCCTCAACTCAAAATCAGAAGTCAATTTCAATCTCCAAGGCATAATAAATAATTGGGTGGATGAATGAAAATTATACTTACATAGTCAAACAAAGCCCAAACCCCAAGGAACAAATTTAATTTCATGTAAGAAAGTGAAATTAAAACTTACAAGTTGTCTTCTAAAAAATACATAATTATGCCTAATTGTGACCTTCCAACCATAGGTAAGGTTGGTATACAAATTTAAGAGGTGTGGGACAAGTTTATCTTGTCCCACAAGCCTCCAATATCAGCCTCCAAGGACAAATTCGAATTTCAAAAGGAAGATGGAGTGTTTGATACTCCAAATTTACTTACACAACTCTTACACATCACTTACAACACTTAATCCAAGAGCCATTAAATATAATAAATGCAATATTATGAACCATTTTAATTAATTAATTCAACAATATGATTACTCACAATATTTACACACAATTTAATTAGATATAAAAGGGAAACACATTACTTATAAAACACATACTAACTTAAACAAAGGAACCAAATAAAAGAAATACACATAACCCCTTGGTCACATTTGAAGGTGATCCCCCATGGGAACCCCTAACAACAATCAACACACACACACAAAATATGTTGCCATGGTGACCCTTGTTGAATTCATCTAGAATTCCAATGTGGTTGGTCTCCAATCCCCCGATGTTTGTTGTGACATGTTTACTTGCAAAACACAAATACCTCCTTTAGCCTCATGGCTGCATCAGAACATCCAAAATAAATATAAAATATAACTTCCAAATCATCTATAAATGAGTCACAACATCATCTATGCAAGTAACAATGATCCAGAGGATCATCAAAGAGAAACACCGATCTAATATCTTCTCCGAATAAGTTGCAGTCATTTTTAAAGCGTGGAGAAAAATTATACGATTCTGTCAATATCTTGTTTGTAGGAAACGGAGCTCGTTTGCAAAAGTTATAGCCTGCTGAAATTTTTAGGCAACTGGCAAAATTTAGAGTTTTGTGCAGGTTGGACGTGTGCATGCTCGCCAAGTGTTTCAATTATATTGCGACATGTGGACAATTTTTTTGACGAACTAAAAGTGGTTTTTGGGAATGCCGGTCTTGGACACTCGTTTTGCACAAATGGACCCCACTATTTATTGGTTGGGGGCCCTTAGCCAGGTTCGACACACTCGATTATGGAGGGGTGTCTTGGCCTCCTTCTCATTTAATCACTATACCAACTTGTATATATATATGCTTGTAATTGCATTTGTGCTATGCATGTGGGACTATTTGATATGCCTTTTTAAAGTATGCAACTACTATATTCCACGCTTTTTTATTTAATTCAATACTCCACGCATTGCATTCAAATCCTTATTACCTATTCCATGCATTATACTTGGCATTATTCAAGGTGCCTAAAAATACCATATCCAAGCGCCATCCTTATACAACCAACTAATGCGCCACTTCCCATGGCTAAGGTGGCTCTTAAGCCACTTAAACATTGCACCAACCAACCTTTTAAAACCGCCTCCTACTCCTCATGCGCCAAATGTGGGATTTTGTTCCCTTGGTGATAAGAAAAATGTGCTGGAGGAGAATGGAACCCGGGTGGGCCATGTAAAAGGATAAGCACCTAGTCGGTATGCTAGGAGGCTTAGAAACAATATAAAAGGAGTGTTATTTTATTTGAATAGCATTCGGGTCTGTGCTAAAAAATATTGAAATGCTCATAACTTGAGCTAGGAGTGGAATTTTGAGGAGATGTAAAAAGCAACCCCTATTATTTTTGACAGAGGAAGACTGTGAGAAGGTCATAATTTTGTATAATTCTTTGTAAATAATTATTTTCAAGATTTTAATAGATCGGTCCCATTCAACCGAACCCGGAGACGTAGGCCTCAAGTGCCGAACTCCGTTATCAATTCTTGTGTCAAATTTTTGGTGAATTCTCTTCTTTTCTTTAAATATTTGCATAGACTTGCAATTTTAATTCTTTTATTAAAAACAAAAGGATATAATGCTCATTTTTACATCGAAAATCAATACAAAGCAAAGAAATGTGTGTGCACAATTGCTAGTTAAATTTGATTTTCAGATCATTGGTATAAGAGCTGGTTTTGACTGATTTTTGGTTCAGATTAACTGTTGTGTGTTGGATGTTAACAAGGTCTCGATCTAAGAAGGGTGAAGGAGAGTTAGTTGAAGGAGATCCCAAAATTGGTTCCAGACGATCTCGAAGTCCTATAGTGGTGGATCGAGAGGAAGTGGAAGAAAAATTTCGTTAATCATTCCAACAGATGAAGGAAATGGTGGAAGAAATGTACCAAGATAGGCAAAGGGAAAAGGGAACTAGAGGAGGTAAGAAAGAAGAAAGCTCTAGTTCTGATATTCCAAAAAGAGAGTCTTTAAAATCTGATTTTCCTTCATTAAAGTTAGATATCAAGTTTGAATTGCCTATGTATACTGGAGAGCTAAATGTAGAAAAGTTGGATAACTGGGTCAAGCAGATAGAAGTATATTGCAGGTTTCAGAGAATTGTTGATGATGAAGCAAAGATTCATCTGGCAACTCTTCGGATGGGTGGCACAACACTCATTTGGTGGGAGAGTAAGCTTCAGGAAGTGGAAGAAAATAAAGGTATAGAAATCACTTCTTGGTTTGAATTTGTTTCAAATCTTAGGCAACAATTTTATCCTCTTGGTTATAAGCAACAAGCTATGATGGATTGGAAAACATTAAGAAAAATTAAGGGACAAAGTGTTTAAGAATACACACAAGAATTTAGGAAAAGGGCTCTAATTCTGGGAATTTCCCTAAACACAGAAGAAACACTGCTCAAATATATTGGTGGATTACATAGTTATCTAAGGCATATGATACTTGTTTCAGGTCCTACTAATCTTGATGCAGTATGTGTTCAAGAAACCCATTTGGAAGCACGAGGGAAAATGACAAAGGAGTCCTCTTTCTTTTCTGTTAATCAAAAGAATAATCAATATAAAGGAAAAGGTTCGAATGAACAAGGAAAAGGAAAGGGTAAGCATAAAACAAACTCTCATTAAGAAGGAAGATGAAAAACCATTTTGTAATCATTGTAAAAAAACCACGATGAGTCTAAATGTTGGAAATTACATCCTGAAAAGAAGCCTAAATGGATGGTTAAGAAAGGAAAAGAAAAGAAATCAAACAATGTAGTGCATCATCTTGGTTCTGATTCAGGTGATGAAACCAAAATCACAGCTATGAGTTTTCAAGGTAAATCAACTCTTTCAATTTCCAACAATAGCACTACAGATGTTGCATCTTCTTCTAGTAAACAAACTATACCTGATGATAAGAAAATGAATGAGCTTTTCCACATTAGAGTAATTTCAAAGCATACAAAAATTGATACTCTTTTTGATAGTGGATCTCAAGCTAATTTAATTTCTAAGGAGGTTTTTAAGAAATTAGGACTCAAAACTAAACCACATCTTAAGCCTTATTCTCTGGGCTGGGTTTGTGATGATGCAAAACTTCGTGTAACTAAAACTTGTACTTTAAGATTTGCCATTACAGATAGGTTTATAGATGAGGTTGAACTGGATGTAGTTCCTTTGGGTATTTGTGGGGTGGTTTTGTGAAGTTCTTATTTGTATGATCGTAAAGCAATCTTCTATAAGGAAGAAAATAAATATTTGCTTGTAAAGGATGGAATTGAGTTTATTGTTAGAGCTCACCGTGAAAAGAATAATCTATCCTTGGTAACTGCAGGTCAAATGAAAAGGCTTGTAAACTCAAGCAAAAGTTTTGTGCTCATGGTGGTCAAAGCCAAAGAAAAAGAACAAGAGATGGATTTTGAGACTTGCGATTTGAAACATAAGGATGAATTGGTAAAAAAAGTTTCTCATTTTGATGATGTTTTTTAGGATCCACAAGGTCTACCTCCCAAAAGAGGGGTTCAACATGAGATACAGTTGCTTCAAGATGTACCTCTTCCCAATATCGAAATGTATAGGTTGTCAGTAGTAGAGAATGAGGAAATCAAGAGACAGGTAATGGAACTTTTGGCTCAAGGTATAATTCGTCCAAGTACATCCCCATGTGGTTCACCAATTATATTGGTTCCTAAGAAGGATGACACTTGCTTGGCGGATGTGTGTTGATTTCCGTGATTTAAACAAGATTACTATAAAGAATCGTTACCCTCTTCCTATAATAGATGATTTACTAGGATCAATTAAAGAATGTAATTTATTTCACTAAGTTAGACTTAAGAAGTGGTTATCACCATGTAAGAATTGTAGAAGGTGATGTTTGGAAAACTGCTTTTAAAATGAAACAGGGATTGTTTGAATGGTTAGTGATGCCTTTTGGTTTGTGCAATGCACCGGAAACATTCATGAGAGTTATGAATGATATCTTTAGACCATTCATTGATAATTTCGTTATTGTCTACTTAGATGATATTCTTATTTTCAGTAAGTCATGGGATGAACATGTTAAACACATCCAAAAAGTCTTAGATGCACTAAGGAAAGAGAAATTGTATTTGAAGATGTCAAAATGTGAATTTGGAAAAACATCTTTAATTTACTTGGGTTATATTGTAGGAAATGGAGAATTGAGAATTGATCCTACAAAAATAGAGGTTATTGTGAAATGGCCTAGACCCACTAATGTGACGGAAGTTAGAAGTTTTCTAGGTGTAGTTCAGTACTGGAGAAAATTTATTGCTAACTTCTCATATATTGCATCTCCTTTGCATGCTTTGACAAGTATTAAACAGTCTTTCAGTGGGGAGGAAAACAACAAAGAGCCTTTGATACACTGAAAGAGAATATAAGTACCGCTCCGATCTTGGCACTTTTGGATTTACAAATTTCATTTGAGATTGAGACAGATGCTAGTGACTATGAAATGGGGGAAGTTTTGATGCAGAACAAATGACCAGTGTGTTACCATTCAGAAACCTTTACAAGTGCGGTAGGAAACTATCCAACTTATGATAAAGAGTTGCATACTTTGGTTCAACGTGTTAAAAAGTGGAAGCATTATTTAATGGGAAAAGAAACAATTATACATACTAACCATCAACCGCTTCAATACTTACAAACTCAAACCAAATTGCAGCAGTCTAGACATTTCAGGTGGATGGGATTTTTGCAACAATTTCATCTTGTAATCAGATATAAAAAAGGTATTCAAAACAACGTTGCCGACATGTTATCTAGACCACCAGTGGTAGTAGCATCTATTCTTTTGCATCATAGTTCTTTGGCTCATGTTAGTTACAAGGAACAATATGTAAATGATGTTGACTTTAGAGAAGTGTATGAGGATCTAGTAAGTGGGAAACAAGTAGGAGAAAAAGATTATCATTTGCATGACGGATTTTTATATCATTCTGGAAAACTTTGTATTCCAGAAAATGAGTTTGTGCATATGATTAGGGAAGCACATACTTCTCTTATTTTGGGGCATTTTGGTGTTAGTAAGACAATTGCACATTTACAAAAATATTGTTATTGGCCTAGAATGCATGAACATGTAAACATGTATATTAAGGGATGTGTTCTTTGTGCCACAAGCAAGCCAAGTAACAGGAAATTAGGAATTTACACTCCTCTTCCTATTCCAACAAGGCCTTGGGAAAGTGTTTCCATGGACTTTGGAGGAGGCTTGCCCATGACACGGAAGAAACATGATTACTTATATGGGGTACTGGACAGATTTAGCAAAATTTCTGTGTTGGTTCCATGTACTAAACAAATAACTGGCGAGGGAACTGCACATTTGTTTTTCAGTTTGTTTGGGTTCATTTTGGTTTACCTACTTCAATTATATCTGATCGGGATTCTAGATTTCTTGGGGAATTTTGGTCAACATTGTGGGGGTTAATGGACACAAAACTGAAAAAGAGCACTTCTTTTCATCCACAGACTGATGGTCAAACAGAGGTTGTAAACCACATAGTGGTATAATTACTTAGGGGCTATAGTAACAAACATCCTAAATTGTGGGATGCACATCTTTATTATGTGCAACATGATTATAATCGTTCCTTACATTCTTCTACTTTGAAGTCTCCATTTGAGACTTGTTATGGATATCTGCCTAATTCTCCATTAGATATATATTATGGACATGAAACTATTGTTAATGGTGCAAGTGATTCTGACAAGGCTAAAAGATTTGTGCAGAGAATACAACAGTTCATCGGTATGTCTGTGAAAAATTGGAGAAAAGTCAGGCTAAGTACAAAGCTAGGCATGATAAACATAGAACTGATCACAAGTTCAAAGTTGGTGATTCAGTTTGGCTTCACATCAGCAAGGAAAGACTGACAGGTGAAGGTAAAAAATTGAAACCTATACGGTATGGTCCATTCCAAATATTGGAAAAAATTGGTAACAACGCTTTCCGGTTGGATTTACCTCCATATATGAAAATCTACTCAGTTGTAAATGTTGAGAATTTAAGATTGTATGAACCGCCTATGATTGTTGATCATGATGATTCTAACATAATGCCTTCCATTGATGATTTTGCTCATGAGTATCTTGATGAGTTGCAGAAGACATCATTTTGGACAGGAAAGTAAGAACTTCGTGTTGGGTTCAAAGGCAAGCATCCGAACAAGGATAAATGGATGGAAACCGGAAAGGTGAGGGAGAAATACCCTCACCTATTCACCAATTAAGTTGACTTTTGGGGTCCAAAAGTTTCTTAGTGGGGAGGAATGATCCAGAGGATCCTCGCAGAGAAACACCGATCTAAGATCTTCTAAGATTAATTTTAAGTCATTTTTAAGGCGTGGAGAAAAATTATACAATTCCGTCGATATCTTGTTTGGCAGAAACGAAGCTCGTTTGCAAAAAGTTATAAAGACACTAAAATTTTCGGGCAACTGGAAAAATTTGGAGTTTTGTGCAGGTTGGATGTGTGCACGCTCGCCAAGTGTTTCAATTATATTGTGACACATGGAAAATTTGTGTGATGAACTAAAAGTGGTTTTTGGGAATGCCGGTCTTGGACACTCATTTTCAGACAAATGGACCTCGCTATTTACTAGTTGGGGGCCCTTAGCCAGGTTCGACACAGTTGATTATGTAGGGGTGTCTTGGCCTCCTCCTCATTTAATCACTATACCAACTTGTGTATATATATGCCTATAATTGCATTTGTGCTATGCATGTGGGACTATTTGATATGCCTTTTTAAAGTATGCAACTACTATATTCCACGCATTGCATTCAAATCCTTATTACCTATTCCACGCATTATACTTGGCATTATTCAAGGCACCTAAAAATTCCATATCCAAGAGCCATCCTTATACAACCAACTAATGCACCACTTGCCACGGCTAAGGTGGCTCTTAAGCCACTTAAACAATGCACCAACCAACCGTTTAAAACCACCTCCTACTCCTCATGTGCCAAATGTGGGATTTTGTTCCCTGGGTTATAAGAAATATGTGCTGGAGGAGAATGGAACCCGGGTGGGCTGTGTAAAAGGATAAGTGCATAGCCAGTATGCTAGGAGGCTTAGAAACAATATAAAAGGAGTGTTATTTTATTTGAATGGCATTCGGGTCTGTGCTAAAATATTGAAATGCTCATAACTTGAGCTAGGAGTGGAATTTTGAGGAGATGTAAAAAGCAACCCCTATTATTTTTTACAGAGGAATACTGTGAGAAGGTCATAATTTTTAGAATTATTTGTAAAGAATTATTTTCAAGATTTTAATAGATCATTCCCATTCAATCGGACCCAGAGACGTAGGCCTCAAGCTCCGAACTCCGTTATCAATTCTTGTGTCAAATTTCTGGTGAATTCTCTTCTTTTCTTTAAATATTTGTGCAAGACTTGCAGTTTTAATTCTTTTATTAAAAAGTAAAAGGATATAATGCTCAATTTTTACATCGAAAATCAATATAAAGAAAAGAAATGTGTGTGCACAATTACTAGTTAAATTTGATTTTCAGATCAAACAATGTCATTTACAATTCCATCCATAGCAATATGGTCATAAGATTAGTTCAATTTTCTAGGTCTTCTCAATATAACAAAATAACACATGTCCAAAACACATATATATGTAACCATGCAAACAATATAACAACATTAGTATAAAATGTCTCCAATGCCACATGCATCATATATGAATTAAATCAACCACAGTCCATGATCTCTAATGTCTAGTCATCATATCAAGTCAAAAGCTACTATAATGTCCACTAGTATAATCAATAGTATCAGAATCAATATCCAAAATGTGTCGAAGGGAAGTGGGCACTAGAAGATGCCTCTATTTTAACACTTCCATGGATTGAAGACTTCTAATAAAACAAATATTGTGAATATTTACGAAGTACTTATTGTCTCTAATTAAGAAAAGGAAATGACATGAATTTTAAATTTTTGAGGCTCAAAACTCATAGTGTAAGGATCACTACCTTAATGGTGGAGGAAATGCTATCTATGTTAAAATTCAATCGATAACCCAAAAAAATCTTCCTTTATATAAGAGTGAGGAAAATTTTTATAATCAATGGAAACAATTACATTCCTGAATTTCCTTAACTGATAAAATATATGAACCGATGAAATTCTAGAGATATTTTTTTAGTGTGCAAACCAATCAGTAAGAATTGTATACAACCTAACTACATATTATAAGTAATCATATTCTGAATTCAAGCCTCTAGAATGAAGGGTATGAAAAGGTCATAAATCCATCTCATTGATAACATAGTTCTAAAATAATATCAAAACAAACTCTTAAATTTTGAGGATGAGAACTTCAAATAACATTATGGATGCCAATATGCTTCACCCTCTCCGTGAGATGTAATCCTTAGTAGCCCATGCACCAAGCTAATTTAGATTATATCATCACATTTCATATATTTATAGGTCTAATATGCCAATATGCCAAGTGCAACGGGAAGATTTTTATTTATCATTTGTTAAAACTTGTCCATAGCCAAGGAAGAATACTCATAATATGACAAATAATAAAGCAAAAGAGTAATTTTTGTGACATTTTTGAGGAATATTGGAGACCGGGTAATGCAACAAGACATATAACATAAATTATTTATTCAAATAAAATAAGATAATTCTATAACTATGAAATTAATATTAATCTTTTAAGTTAATTAGACATATTGAATATCTAGAAGAGAGTAAATCTCATGTATAAGGAATTACTGAAATAATAGTCTATGCCATGATAAAGAATTACTTAAATCATTTCCTTCACACTTTAAAATTGTATTTAAGAAATTCAAAGTATTTCCGGGTGGTTTCGATAATAGAATTAGTGATTCTCGAGTTTTGAATTCGAGGTTCTTTAAATAATATTGGTTGTAGCGAGAATCCCCTAACATTCAATGTTTTAAAAGATTATCGGAGACTTATTTCATTCCATAGACAACAATACTAATTCATACGAAGCTAACATAATGAGTTATAATCTTGTGTGGAACTTAGATATAATGAAAAGTTGTTTTGTAATATTTAAGCTTATATTGAATAGGTGAATCACATATTGGCAAAAATTGGAGGAAGAAAATTGAAAAGAAAAAAGAGTAACTATGATTTTGAATGACTACCCGCATATCATCCAATTTTCTCATTAAAAATGCTTCATGTTCCAATACAATTTTGAGCTAGATGCCCTATAAAACTATAAGAATAAGTGTAAAGATTAATTAAAAGAGGCATCCCAATTTGAAAGGTTCAGGAGAAAATTGTCATTAATCATACAAATGATAATATTATTGTAATTACTCTTTATCTTGTAATTATCTACAAGTATGAATCGAAAGAATTTTGCTACTATAATAGACGAGCTATAAGTGAGGGGTTACCATTGTTACATATGGTGATAAAGCCAAAAGTTTTAAGACTTCTACCACTGTTGAAAAAATTTAAGGTGTTTGAAAAAGAAACTATAGAACATGGAAATGAAAAACTCATAAACCTCTATGGCTTTAAGCATAGTAAAAATAAATGTCCACTCATTGCATTTTTAAGATTGTTTTCAATCCGACGTGAGGAAGATGGCTCTTTCCATGCCTTGCCTAACTATGATGACAATTTGTACAATATACTATTTTCAAATAATTTTTTTTCTGTATTCTAATGATAGTAGGAACAGTATGGTTGAGATTAAGAGAGAAATCTTTCGCAATGACATTATTTGATACATGTGAATAAGTAATTGTTATCCAACTTGTATTTATGTGTAGATCATATATTGTACGGATAAAATTAGTGTAAAATTTATTAATTTCTTTCGATCACATGTTTTTTTTGCCAAGAGCTTATTTTTTTGCCGAGAGCTTCTTTGTAAACCTTATGTACATCTTACCTTACAATGTACCGAGTGGCCTTGTAGAAGTCAAAAAGAAAACCATCGATGCTAAGAGATTTATCATTAGCCATGTTCTAAAGTAACAAGCATATCATCATGGCGAGAGGGGAATCATATAGTTTATTAGTTAAGCACATCAATCTGTTAAGAACCATGTCATGACACTCCTAGACCACCTAGATTATCATCGTTGTAGAATCTTGGGATTACGGTATACATTTCCATGATCCCAGAAACTTGATGAAATTTTATTTTCACTTTTGAGAAATTTATCATAAATTTAGATGTCCTCAATTTACACCTTAACCTACTTAATTTTAAGATATTATAAAAGTATTTAAGACGAACGATGACTAACTTTAACAGGATGCATACATTATTATATTCTAGCCAATTTTTCAATCTTGAATTTCAAGAAGAACTTGTACTTTAGTTGAATTGGGATGATTTTAATTGCATATTATATTGATGTTTTTCCCAATTGCGTTGAAACTAAGAATATTTTCGAAAAAAACACTATTAAATTATCCTTAACATAGGAAACCTTTCCGAATGTTGAAGGATGAGAGAGGAGCTCAAATTTAATATTTGATTAAGATTAAATGATCTTGTTGGTAGGATAGAGAGGATTTCGAACTGAATTCTATAATATGGAAAGAATTGATTTATGGGAGTTTGAGGAAGACAAATTTTCAATAAGAATTGGATAGTGATGGGAGTATGATCAGATAGGGAACTCTGAAAGAGAATAGAAACTATATTTCAATTTAAAAATATTAAGGAAATTATTTTTTTCTGAATAAGATACTGTTTGATTATATAATGATACAATTAATTTTTTTGGAGCATGTAATTCATATCTTTTGATTTGATTCCCTCTACTAGAAAATATGGTCCTTTAGATTCCATCCGTGTGAAGAATAACACCATGCTTCATATACTTTAAAATAATACTAAATTGGTAACAGAACTTTCTTGTCATTAACAAACAAATATATTCATTATGCTGAGAGGCATCTTCATTTATATATATATTGAGTTGAGGAGTCTGATGTCATGCCCGTGTAAATTTGTTTGTGTAAATAAAAAGAATCCGTATAAATAAAAACCAATTCTTTTATTACGCAAATAAATGTGCTAAGTGAAATGGGTATTTTTGGACACAATAAATGGTTTATTGATTTTTTCTTCCGTAAATTTAATTTCTTTTATTTATTTTATTAATTGATCTCTTTTTACACAGTAAAGGGTTATGGAACGGACTTATTTGGTTTCAATTCAAGAATTGTGAGGTATAAATTTTTGGACACATTAAATGGTTAATTGATTTTTTCTTTTAATTTATTTTATTAATTGATCTCTTTTTACACAGTAAAGGGGTATGGTATTTTATTAATTAATGATACGGTGAAATGGGTATTTCAAAGTAAAGGGTATTACACAGTAAATCAATGATAAAGTGAAATGGGTATTACACAAGTAAAGGGTATTACACTAGTAAATTTGATCACTTTTATCAATACATATTACACATAAAACATATTACACTACATTCACTTATACACATTAGACAACAATAAGAAAATAATATACATGTGCATAATATAGTATATTCAAAATAGAAATGTCAATTTATGTAAAAAAATAAACATGAACATGCCCACAAACATTACAACAAACCAAAAACTATATTAATTAATATCTTTTATTTATTTTATTAATCGATCTCTTTTTACATAGTAAAGGTTATGCCATTTTATTAATTAATGATAGGGTACTTTATAGTTAATGCCGATATAAATATCGGAAGAATTCAATTTTAGAATTTTGTGTGAATTTTAAAAATAATGTCTTTTTTAGTTTAATGTGAAATTTTGAATTTCATTGTGCTTTTAAATATTAGATGAATCGGAATATCATGGTGCCTTTGAATATTAGATAGATCTATATACAGTTCATTCATGATTTGTATTTATTACATTTTGGAAATAATTCTCTAAAATTGCTAGACCATTTACACAAGAAGCTACGGACATTTGTTGCTCGTAAATCTCATAAATGGGTTGATTTTTGTTGGTCAGAGTTGTTGCTTTACAAGCCGTTTTGGGATATAGAGAGAGATATTGGACTTGATTCTGATTCAATAAGTTCAAACTGGGAATCATTCCGTTATAATCCATGGCATGTCGAAAGGAGGATTGCAGTAGAAGACGTTGAAAATAACAATGATTCTGAAGAGGAAATTAATCAACATGTTCAACAAAATACAATAGAACATGATTGGGAAATCATGTGTAGGCTTCATCGTGGTCAAATTTTGCAAGTGACGGAAATAGATATGTTGGGAAGGAGAGATATTGACAGAAAAGCACCGTGGAATGATGAATATCGAGGTGAGGAATACATAAGTAAAGTGATAAAATTCATAAGCAACATAAAAGAAAATGGGTTGGTTATAGATGATGAATTAGCCCCAAATTTCAATTACAACACCTTTGGTGCTAAACGAAAAATATGCACTTGATATAATAACGACACATTATAATCAACGTCGAAATAACATTCCATTGCTCATGATAGTTCAAGGAACAACAGGAATAGGAAAATCCCATTTGATTGGTGTTATTCGTCAGAACTTTTTGATGCATCATTCCCAGAATGTTCTCCTCGTCTATTGCTTGCACCAACAGGAGTTGCAACTTTTAATATTGGCGCCTCGATGATCCATTCACAACTTCAAATCCGTATTATAGATTTTACAGAATTGGAAGGATCGAGACTTGCAACATTCCAACAAGAGATCTGCCACATAAAATATGTATTGATTGATGAAATGAGCTTCATTGGACAAATTTTTCTAGAAAACATGGACTCCCGACTTCATCAAGCATTCCCTGAAAGAACAAACATGAGTTTTGGTGGTGTTTCTAAGGTTTTGGTAGGAGATTTGGGGAAACTTCCTCCTGTTACCGATAAACCACCATATGATAGTAATAGATGCGCAAAGCTATTATGGGAAGCATTCATAATAGTTGTTACATTGGATAAGGTATTTAGGTAAGGAGGAGAAGATGAAGACCAAAAATGTTTTCAACAACTTCGGAAAATCTCAGAGATGCGAATCCGACACTAGATGATTGGATGTTGTTAATGAGTAGAACAAGTTTTGCATTAGACAAAAATAGCAATGAATAATTCTATAATAATATTCACTTGATGGCGACAAAGATTAATGTGAATAACCACAACAACAAAAATTACATTCATTGAAAAGACCTGTCACACGTAGCATTGCAACTAGAACAAGTACCGCCAACACACTGGCAGGAGGTCTGAATGACGAACTTGATTTAGAATTATTAATTTCTAATGATGCAAGGGTTATGCTAACATCCAATCTTTGGATAGAAGCAGTCTTGTAAATGGAGCTCTGGGATATATTCGAAGCATAGTATATGCACCTGGTAGTGGTCCACCGAACCACCAACGTATGTAATGGTTGAATTTGATAGTTACTTTGGAATACCATTTGAAGATAGAACTCCACATACCATCCCAATTACACCAATACAAAGGGGACACACACACACCAATTACCCAAGTACGGTTGGCATGGGCATTGACGATACATAAATCATAAGGTTTGACTCTTTCCAAGGCTACAGTTGATATTGAAGAAAGAGAAACAATGGGGTTAACATTTGTGGCTATCTCTCGAGTGAAGTCATTGCAGAGTCTAAAAATATCTCCACCATTTTCATATGAGCGCTATGCAAAGATGAAGAACGAAAAACTACTTTCAAAATGGAAGGTGAGAGGAAAAAAGACTTATGTCCTTGGAATATAAATAATGTACCTTGTGTAACACACATTTCATTCTATGAATTTGTCATTACATGTGATGTACATTACGCATTTCAATTCATATGAAAAAAATATTGTATTTTTTTAACTTGATAATATGGTTACTAATAAAATCCATAAGAACTTTGTGTATTATAGACCTTCCTTTTTTTTTTCATACTCATTCTCTTAAGAGATATGGTTCCTCCTTTAAATGCATTTATGATGTTCCTTGTAAGATATTTGATTTTATTCATGCACGAACAAAATTCCCCCTTATTTTCCGTACTTTATTTTAGGTATTATTTTCTGCAATTCCAGCTGTCTGTATGTAAAATATGCCGAGAGGTGAAGTTCACAAGACACCTATATATTTATATAATATATAAATATATGTAATATATACCTCTCGGCATATATTACATATATTTATATAAATATAGGTATGCTAGTATTTTTCACTCCCATGTTTAGAAGAATACAAATAATAAATAATTAATGAATGACTAATAATACCTAATATCTGCTAATGTGTGTTTAATTCTCTCAAGGAAAGAAGGGTGAACATGTTAGGGGGAAAATAATCTAGATATTCCATGACAGTTTTCATGCCCCGTGGATACATGCAAAGAACGTTTCAATGTGCACTTCATAGCAGTTTGTAAAAGGAAATTAGAAACCTTTAATTCTTTTAAAATATCACATATAAATTATGAAATTAATAACAAGATTGATACAAACATAATTTTCTAAAGGAATATGTGTAAAAAAACTTTCCATGACGTAAAACTCACGAGGAAGACTCCAATAATTTATTTCTCAATTTCCATCCTCAATTTTTTTTAGTTCAATATTTTAAAGCTTATATTCAATTTATTAGGAAAATACATGTAGCGGGATTACGTGGCTCTACTCTCCATCATTAAACTATACTCATAAACATTATGAGATGGACTAAGTGATATTATGTCATAACAATGGACCTTATTCTTTTTACATTATTATATTAATAATATTTTCTCACAAAGGTCGCAAGAGGAACCTATGTTTGAGAGATGTGAGGAGGGAATGGTGTCATTTATACATATTCATAGTTAATGGATTTTACTAGAAGGAAGTAAAGTATATGCATTTGGGTTTATAAACTTAATTTATATAAAAGAATTTACGTTTGCATTCAATCACACATAAACATAAAGCATCTTACATTTTAAAACAAGATAAGATAAGCCCTTAATAATTTTGACTATATACAATTTATGTATGTGAAAAAACCTAAATTTACAATTTATCAAATGAGAACTTTGGATTTGTATGTATTGAGATTGAATTTAAAATGTAGGTGAACTATCCCTTATTCAAATTAGTGACTATTTTAATTGTACACAATTATTGGTAGACTACAAAACCATTAATCGTTCTTTGTAGTATTATACTTTCACCAAGCATCACTATCAAAAATTGGAAAATCATCCTAATTTACATTACAATGCTCTATGGATTGGATAAAACCATCCCACATTTTGGTTTGGGATAAATTGTATCATCTACCTTTTCCATAATAGTTTGTTTTTAAATTTTAAATCATTTTATGTTTTGTTTCCTATTTTATAGGTCAATAATACTGTGAAATAAAATCCTATGAATGTTCGTAAAATAAATTATAACTCATCACTATACTTCACCAGATATAGTAATATATAAATATGAAATTTCAAATTATTCTAAAAAATAAACACAACATAGAATAATCTTATACATAGATTTCAATCCATCTGAACTAAAGTTAAAGAGAAAACATTATAATTCTTAATATATCTGTAAAGTGTAGCCAATCCAACGATAAGTTCACCAATATTTTTATATCTTTGTCAATTGTTAAATTTTCTGAAGTAGTTGCATCCAAATATATAGATAAGACACACAGGTAAAGAGCTACATGTAATTTAAGGTAAATTAAGTATATATATAACAAATTTGGTCAACTCGTAATTCAACCCAAACACTAACCATCTTGTAGGGTCTCCTACTAATGGATAAGGTTTAGGGTATTTGACATCATGTACATAGTCTCTTAAGTACATTTTAAATATCTATAATTTTAATACAAAGATTCATCATAAAGTTTTTTTTACAATAAATAACATCATACACAACAAAATTCCTAGTTTGAAACTAGATATAACATAGCACCAAATTGTGCAACTCTATATGACAGGTCATATGAATCAATACCACTAAATTTTATATGCATAGTAACTCTTGAAATGAAACACCTCCATATAATTTCTAACCTTCATTGACATTTTTCACTATCAAATTTCATTTCTTTCTACATAATCATTTTGATATTTTGTTTAAAGTTTAGAGATATTGTATCTATCACTATATGTTGAAAATTAATTTTAGAATACATTATAATTAATGTGCTTAATGTTGATTAAATAATATCAATATACATGTTTAAATAAATAATAATTTGATTTAAATGGAAATGAAAGGGTTCCCTAACCCTAGCAACCACGGCTCCAAGCTTTGGCATGGGGCATGACAACAAGATCTTAGACGGCGATGGGGGAACTTGTATCGATTGTCTTTGATCTAACAACCCTAGGAATGACCGCTTCTCTTTCTACTATGATGACCCATATGGTGGGAAAGGTGAGGTTTTGGAAATGGTAGCGGGAGATTCATAGTTCTCCACTCCAAACGTTGCCCCTGTTCCATCTAACAACGGTGGGTCTATCAATGGGTTTGGTCTACTGTAGGGTCGTTCAGGAGGTGATACTGTCTTTGTGGATGGAGGATAGGCATGGGGGAAAAATCTGGCCCCTTCCCAAGGACTACCAAGATAGTTGAATGACGTAACCTCCAACAATTTACCCCTTGTTTGGGCGTTATTCAAGGATGCACTACATGGGAAATGTATTAGGAATAGGGGAATAATGGATTCCAAGCATTATAAGCCTCCGGATTATGGAAAATCTATCCTATCAGTTTGTTTCGATAAAGAAGTGGTGAAATATGAAGCTTGTAATGCCCCCTCCTTTGCTCCTAATCATCGAGGTGCGGGTACCACCTTCGCACCTGACCATTAGTATACTCAAGAGCATAATTCATCTTTACCTCGAACAGGCTGTAGTGGACCTGGACTCGTCCGTATTTTACATAAGTCTTATGAGATGACTCTATATCCTTTTCGGGCACAAGTTAGTCCTCGGTTGTTGGTGCAACCTACGCAGGGACAACGATACCTCTCTGGGTGTTGAATGTCATCTATGAATTAAGGAAATTTATCTCCGTATCTAGTTTGGTTGGATAGTAATCATAGTAACATTCTTATACTTGTTCATAATACGTAAATTATATAAAGTACGATATTGTTTGAATATAACATGATAATAATAATGATAGTAATAATAACATTTGAATATAATAAAATATTTTAAAGATAAATGGAGTAAACTAAACGAATGTAAAATAAAGATGATCAATAATTTTTTTAAAAAAAAGAAAAAAATAAAATAAAATAGAACAAAATAATAAATTAATTAGATGGGGCATTTAAAGGAGTTGGCAGAGTGGTTTGGTGAAATTTAATGAAATGTGGATTAATTTAGATGGAGATGTGGAATGATGGGATAGAAATTTTCTATGAATTTAATCATGCCTTGTTTTACACGACACCAACTTAGAGGGAGAATGGGTGGTGGAAGAATAAATGAAGCATTAAATTCATTAATGGCCTTGGAATTTGGATAGCAACTCCACTAATCTGCATTTTATGTGGAGTGTTTTTGCTTTTCCTTTTTCATTTATGTGTTCTTATTGTGTTTGGTTCTAGTTAACTTGGAAGTTGTTTTACAAAATGATTCAAAGAGAGAGTAACGAGGGATCACAAATGAACTCCTAGGCATGGATCTCAACTCTTTACTCTATTTGCATTCATTTGTAGCAAGTGCTATTATGTAGTTTACTATTTTGGTTGGAATTTTAGACATTCGAATGCATGGTTTATATTTCCCGACTTTCTGTTTTATTACAAAACATTTAAACATCTTTCTTTAGGGTGTATGTATGAATTATTGTTGATAGCTAACTAATTACTCTTCTCATGGGTACTCGAGTTTATTTGTGAAAATATGGTATTTTTAATTAAAATTTCGTAACTTTGGTTCGGAACTGTGCATACTTAACTACCTATAGTATTATGTGGAATTATTGAGTGATGGGTATTGCCCAGTTTTGGTTGATTCGACTGAAAAATGGGGTTTTTGGTTTGTGATCCAACTATGGTTTGATTTAATTCTGGGTGGGATGAGAAACCATCATGATTGCATACTATTCCATGAAATTCTTGAAGCCATGTTAGTTTATGTACTATTGGCTATATATTATTCTTGCTAACCTATGATGTCCTAGGAAAGCTTGAAAAATCTAGATGAGTTAGATACTGAGCTTTTGGGACATGATATCCAAGCTAAATAAATAAAAAATAAACCGAACCCTCTCGGTGTGTAACTCAAATTGCTGTAGTTGCTTAAGACAATAAGCATCTCTGTAAACCAAATAAATAAAATAGAAATTTCAAAGTTTTTCTTCGGTAGAAACTTGTACGTTAGGTGCATGGTTTATCTGTTCATAGGAATGGATGATGTATTCATCCTTGGGAATTTACATTATGGAATCATAGGGAATGAGGGTTTATTCAAAAGGATAGAAGTTATTAACAAGCAACTTATCATGGAGACTAAATATTGATTTCAAGATTATTAATTACTATGTTTATTATATATACATTGAGTAATTCCGCTTCTCTCAAAGAAAGAAAATTGAGCCTTATCTAATATAGGAACTAGAATTACTCATACAACATAATAATTGGGGAAAATAAAATTATATATGTATGTATGTATGTATGTATGTATATATATATATATATATATATATATATATATATATATATATATATATATATATATATATATATATATATGCATGTATGTATATATATATATATATATATATATATATATATATATATATATATATATATATATATATATATATATATATATATATATATATATATATGCACGTATATATTTATATATATGTATGTATGTATGTATGTATGCCTTACGCATGTATACGATACATTAGGTAATTGATTAAATGTTTATAAGGACAATTAAGTTAGTTCAATAATACTCGACCTATCTTAAATAGCTTAATGTAATCATTTGACTTAAATAATAAGATACCTATCTTGTTTCATATTTGATAAATAATATGCCTATTCAGTGTCACTTAGGCTAGGAAAGGAGTAAGAAATGATTCTTGTAGAATGAAAGAAGGAAGGTTGTGGATAAAATAAAAAACCAAAAAAATGTCTTCTTTTCCACTCCAAACTATCATTCACAACTTTGGATTGGAATATTGTTAGAATGTGAAATTTGGAATTTATCAGGCTAATTTAATTTTAGATATAATTTGAATGTTTTATACCTTGATATCTCTTACAAAATAAGCTATGCTTACCAGTTTGCATTGAGCTGGGACTAGGAAAGTATTAGGGCACATATAGTAAATTGACCATATCTCGAAAATTAACAAACAAAAATTCTAAAATTCAGACAGCTTGAGCTTTTTTGAAATATGAATCCAACGAGTCTAGTCTTTACTTGATTGAATCAGTTTTGAGGGAGATATCATGAAAAAAATGGTACAAACAATAAGAAAACCAAGAAAAGATCTAGTTATCTAGAAAGACAACTTTAAATATATCCACCAAGAAGGTCTGAAATTTTATATGTAGATTCCTTATAATGCTTCCTAAGGACTCACCATGTTTCCACCATTTTTTGGATCCCTAAAACAAAATATATAAGAAACTGTGTTCTTAGAACTGTGTATGCATGACAAAAGTTTCTCTAGATTGTTCGCTTGAGAAGATAGAATATTAGATGGGCAGAATCATGCCTTATTATCGTCAATAGCTTACTGATTATATGGTTTATTTTTACTTTTCATCAGTAGAGTGGCTAAACATGGAAATTTTGTGAAATTATTTTTGTGTCTATTACTAAACTTTAACATAGTGTACTAAAGAATAAAGACATATTTTATGATTTGGAAGGTAATTGGAGTTGTCTACCTCGATAGATTTTTTTTTATTATTACTATTCATTGACTTGTATAACTTAATGAGTGTTATGAACTTGAATGTTGTTGTACAAAAAAAAAATGTCTTTGCTGGTTACGGAAGTAAATTGATCTATGTTAATCACTATCCATTTGTCTGCTATAAAATGTTGAGAGTTATGCGGTTGATTTTGGTTGTAATGTGAACATAAAATTTTTCATAGGAAGGATAGTAACTTGCATAATATCTCTTACTCCTGGTCAATGCAATAAGAATAAGAGATGGAGATTCATGTCAGTTTGCATGAAACTGACCATGTTCTAATCATGTAGGTGGCAAGATCATCAAAGTTTAAAAAAAAAAGATGATTGGATTGATTTGAATTGTCATACAAACTTTATGAATGAAAATATTGTAACCTTAATTGATCTAAGTAAAGATATAATATATACTTTGTTTTGTAATCTAGGAAGATTATTGCAAAAAGGAAAGGCTTGTTTTACATAACAACCACCTTCTGATACTTGGAAATTGTATTGATAATGTAAGATTTGTTTAGTTCATATTTGAGCATGAAATTAAGGACATGGTCTACTTTTATATAAGGAGATGCTTGAAAAGTTTCCGCCCTTAAATTCAGTAATGTACTTAATGATAACATATAAATTAAGTGAGATTATGATTTTTGTAAAGTGTATACTAAGATTGGAACTGAAGTATAAATGTGAGTATACTCATATATATCATTCTATTTCAAACAATGATTTAGCTATTATGAAATAGATTGGTTAATAAAAATAAATATAGTTGCAAGATTCCATGATGGACCTAGTTAGTGAAAAATATTATTTTTTTAATCAAAGAATTCATATGAGTTAAATATTAACAGGGTTATGTACAAGTAATAATCTTGCTATTTTGGGTTACCCAAGTTGTACCCATCTTAAGCCTTTAACAAAAGAGCACTTGTCACAAAACCAAATATCGTATGTATCTCCCTATCGGGATCTTATCCCAATCTTATGAATGTATGAATGTTGTTTTACAATATATTATGTTTAGACCACCATATTTGTTTAATGCATGATAGGGAGCATAGGTTATTGCATCATATTATTATTGTGGTAAAGTGAAGGACTGAAATCAGCTCTTAACCTTTAGGTCACCAAGTCTGAACAAGAATTTAAGTTCCGTAGACTTCGGGAGATTAACAACCTGCTATAGAGTTTTTAAGCTAGTTCATTACATAATTTAGAAGTGCGTAGGTGTGCTTGAGTTATGCCCTTTTTACGACATTAAGAATAAAATACAATTTCACATGTGGGATCGTGAAATGCTGAATCTTGGGATCTTACCTTGAACACAAATCACTTGTGGTTCATGTGTAGCTTATAATGTTTCCAATCTTATACTTCTTCAGGATGTTAGAAAAATACTTCCGTAGCTCCTTTTGTTTTAAAACAATGCTAATAATGAAACCATATTGAAATCATTTAAGAGTAAAATGAGTTTTGTGATTAGGACCAAGGACACTCCTAGAGTCCTTATAACTCAATTAAACATTTTCATGTGTTATAAAGATTATGAATTTCCCTTGGTGGGATCAGTTTTTGAGAAAACAAAGTATGCATATATATATAAATCTAAATAAAAATTCTTGATGTGGAAATGTTGAATGGATTCAACAAGAGATTGAATTATATTAACTATGGTAGGGAAATAAATATTCCATGATTGAAGAATGTTATGGGGAAAAGGTATCGTGAACCTAAATCCCCCTTAATCCTAAGATTTCTTGCTTGGCATCACGTCAGATTTACTTTTGTAGTAAGGGTAAAATTTAAACATTGGATAAATATTTGAGAAGCATAATCTTATCATAAGAATGAGAGAATGGGGAACTTTGTATGCTTTTTGAAATATGGCAAGTACTTATGTTAATCACAAAGATTGTCATAAGGGATAAAGAGCTAACCTAAATGGTCAAACTGTAAGTTGATTGTGAAATGAATTTTGAACTGTTAGGTGAAAAAGGAAAAATTATGCTTGCATAGTGATGATATTGGAATGCTAATCTTCACTAAGATGTAATTATGAAAATGATGTGTATGGGCTTGCTATCCCTTGGGACCTTTCTTCTTGTGGTTGGGTCATTGCTAGCTTTCATTCATTAGGGAAAGCAAGGCATCATCATGTATATGGTGTTGTCAAGTTTCTATGTGAGTCGATGACTTATATAAGTGTGGAAAGGTTAAATGATAAGCTAAGGGATTGATCCACTCCAAAATCTTGAATGGACCCACGAATCTAAGAGATAACTTAAATCATTTTCCATAATGGATAGGCCTATTACGAGGTCTAACACAAAGAAACACCTTCATTCCCACCTCATAACTATAGTCAACCTTCCTATGATCTCAGTAAATTTATTCTTTCTGTCTTGTGCCTCCCGTAGCCTCTATCCGATCACAACAACCTGCTGCTCTATTAACTATAACAGAGCCAATCCAAGAGATACTTTTTCCTACAATCTGTCCCAACTCAGTGGTGTCCCTACATAATTCCCCGTCATAAAAATCCTAAAATGGTGTCATCCCGATAGAAATCTGGAAGCTATTGCTATAAGAAAACTACACCAAGTACAATTAATCCTCACATCTAGCACCGATGGTCGATGATGTACGTTTGAAACATGTCCTCTAAAATATGATTCACCTATTTCTTATGTACATTTGTCTCTAGGTGATATGTTGTATTGATGTTGATACTTGTCCCAAGGGCATGTTGCATGTTTTTGCAAAAATGAGAGGTGTATAAGGAATCATGGTCACAAATAATCACAACCTTCACCCTTTGACACTCCAAACAACGTGAAATAAAATGAGCTGCATCTCTCCAAATTCCTCACCAATGGTATAACTATCTCAACGTGGCGTGCATCTTCTTCACCCCGATCTCAAAATCCTACTAAATGCCTCAGTACAATCTGTAAGGAATCATGGTCACAAATAATCCTATGGAATCCAAAATATATTGTGTAGTCAAACAATCTCATCTAAGTATAATTGCACCACTCCACTAGCTGTATAGGTGGTATTCAATGGATAAAAATGAGCCACTTTCATCAATCTATCCACCGTGACCGTAATGGCATTATGTTGATATTTCGACGTTGGTTTCCCTACTATGAATTCCATGGAAATGGTGTCCCATTTACACTTCAGTATAACATGTGGGTAGAGAAGGCTAGCTCAATGTTGATGCACAACCTTCACCCTTTGACACTCCAAACAACGTGAAATAAAATGAGCTGCATCTCTCCAAATTCCTCACCAATGGTATAACTATCTCAACGTGGCGTGCATCTTCTTCACCCCTGGATGAGCTAAATAAGGTGCACGATGAGACTTTTCCAAAATATATTGTCTCAAACCTCCATCCATAGGTACATAGATCCAGCCTCTATGTCCTTAATTGAGATGTCCATTTGATTCTAATGTAAATCAATATAGAATTCTATCTCACGTGGGGATGTAATCTATCAAACTTCCCTTCAAGGGGTCTCTAAGACTCAATCTCTGCTCTAGGTGTAAGGTATAAGTTGTCCTATGGAAGCTATCATAAAATCCTACTCCACAAGTCTATACCCACTTAAGTGGCCATAACCAAATGCCTTCATCGAATCAAAGTGTCTAAAACCACATTCACCTTCCCTTTCACATGCTCTATCTCCATGTCGTACTCACACAACAAATCCATTCACCATCGTTGACAAGCGTTGAAATTGCGTTGCGTGAAGAAGTGACATAAGCTCAAATGGTCTGTCCTGAGAATGAACCTCCTACCAAGAAGGAAATGGTGCCAATGCACCAAAGCTTGGATACCACAATGTCAAGATCATGAGTCAGATAATTGAGCTCATAATCCTTGTGTTTGTAAGACTCAAAGGATACTACACAACCATCCTGCATCAAATAACCTCCTAATCCTTCCAAACAAGCATCTGTACACACGAAGAAATCCTTATGAGGATTAGGTACTGCAAGAATTGGTGCTTTTGTAAGGTATTCATTTAGTGTACTGAAGGACTTCTCGCATCTATTAGACCAAACAAACTTATTCCCTTTTCAGTGAAGGGAAGTGATGGGATGTATAACGCGAGAGAATTCCTGAACAAATCTTCTGTAATAACCTACTAGTCCCATAAAAATTTGAACCTCGGTCACATTGGTTGGAGATAGCCTATCCAAAATGGCTCTAATCTTGGAAGGATTGACTATGATACCTTCTCCAGAAATAATTTGACCTAAGTACTGAACGTCTAACTAGAGGAAGGCACACTTCTCCATGTTCCCATATAGTTACTACACTCAAAGACACTATAGAACCTGTTGAAGGTGCTCCTTGTGCTCCTCACGTGTACATGAGTATATCAAAATGTCATAAATAAACATGAGCATGAAGTGATCCAAAAAATCTTGAACACCCCGCTTCATCAAACTCATGAATATAATAGGGTGTTCGCTCGGACCAAAAGGTACCACTGTGAACTCATAGTGACCATATGTCATGTGGAAAGTTTTCTTGTGGCTATCTACCTCCAAAATGCTCAGCTGATGGTAGCTAGACTTAAAATCCATCTTAGAAAATATGGTGGCATCCTTAATCTGATCAATTAAATCATCTATCTTAGGAAGGGGGTAACGATTCTTGATCTTTACTATGTTCAATTGCCTATAGTTCACACAAAAATATAAAGATCCATCCTTCTTCTACACAAAAATAATAGGTGCACCCCTAAGAAATTTACTAGGGGAGATTAGGGATTTCTCAAGGAGGCCCTATAAGGGAAACTTGAGCTCACATAGCTCATGTGTGGTCATCCTATAAGGTGTGCGTGAGATAGGCTTCTACGCTCTTTGCAGGAATGTAAGCCGAAATCTTCTTGTCTCTGCAGTCAATATAGAATTCTATCTCACGTGGGGGAGGTAACCCTAACAAGTCACTAGGGAAAACATTTGAAAACTCTTGTAAAATGGGGTGGTCATCAAGTGATGGTCTCGAGTCTCTTCCTTTTATCACTCACTAACTGAGATGGCATATAACTAACGACCTCGATGCGCACACTGCTTCAACTGCATAATGGATATGGTGTAAATATAGATGGGTCTCCTAACTCCAACTATCACCGAATCCATTCCCAAATTGTCTACACAAGATATAACCTTGTTGTAACAATCAACTCTAGCTCAATGGCGAATGACACTTGGCACGCTTGGCAATAGCTGTGTAGACAACCAATCCATTCCCAAGATCACTCCATACAAATCTAAGGGAAGGATACGAGAGATCCAAAGTCATGGAGAAGGGTCCTAGGTCCACTACACACTCCTTAACTAAGGAGTCCACTAAGAGTTTGGCTCCAAAAGCCATTTCAACATTCCAACTAATGCCCTACCTAATTGACACCAGCCTACATCACTCTACTAATGATGGAGAAATGAAAAAATTTGAAGATCCTAAATCAAATAAGATAGGGGTAGAAATACCACCAATGCTTACACGTGGTTTGAATCACTAAGCCCTAGTGTTCTACCTGGCGGTTCTCGACCGCTGCATAATCTTATGGCTCTTAGCCATGTTACTAATCATAGGGTCAGAAATAGGTCCCTTACCCTGATTAGCAAGGTTCTGAGTGAAGTCTCTCCAATCATGTCTATGCACACCACATACATAGCAACTACCTGGTCCTTTCCATTGAACAAATAATCCTCTAGATGGCTCAAGATTCCATGTTGTAGAACATGATGATCATGCCATAGATATCTGTGGGTGCTACGGTGGGAGTACTCCTACCGAATGTGCTCGAGGTGGAGCATGTAATTCCCACTAAAATTACGCGCACAAAACCATAGACCAACATAGCAAGCAAAAGTTAGAAAAATTATGGAATTTTTTTGAAAGACGTGCCTACAAAAAGGCTTCAAAATAATAGATGTCACAATAATTTTTCTAAGTCACTTACATTTAATAATATAATTTTTTCCATGGCAATAAAATAATAAAACCCCATTCCATTTTCAAGCACTTGGTTTAGACTAAAGCATGGTTTAGGTTCCCCTAGAAGTCATATTGATAAACATTTAAATTCCACTATAGTTGAAAATTACACATTTTAATCTCAAGGGTAAAGGGGCCTATTTAAATAAATACTAAAGTTATTTTAAATCCACAAGGTGTAAAGTTCAAAATAAAAAAATGTCCCTAAAATTAGTACATGGGTTAGAAGAAAAAAACACCCCTTACACAATAAAGATACCCCTTTAAAAAGTCAACTCATGTATTTTAGGATTTTTTAAAAATTAAATTTAAATTCCTCTCACCTACTCCCACCTACTTTTTGTAGGGATGAATCTCATCCCTTAGATAGATTCACTTGGGGCCCTTAGATGAGGGAGAAGTATCTAACCCTAAAGTTTTCTTAGGAAAGTTTCTTTCTCCTTTCTCTTGACTTATTATTTCACTTTTTCTTTGCAAGTTGTTGGAGAAGAAGGACAAAGCCACTAGAAGCCATCTCCAACTCAAGAAGGTTGCACATTTTTTTGTTTTATTATCACCCTCCTCTAAGGTTGCAATGTGTTTGCATATTTTATTTACCTCATTACTTCCATATTTGACCCAAATAGGTATATGCGCATTGTCCCATTTTAGAGGGAATAGGTAATATGGTGTTTGAATGTACTTGGGAGAGGATATATATACATCTATATGTATATATATACATTCATATATATATATATATATATACCACATTTATTTAATTTTTTTTATGGTGGTAAAGAGGTTGCACAGCACCACGTATGAAGAGGAAGAAAAAGCACAGGTTTAAATTTTAGTAGATTGGTTGGGTTGGGGGGAGGATCACTGAACCCACCCTCCATCCCATTTATTAATGGGGTGGGAGGTTGGGTTGGTGACCCTCCCCGTAACCCCCTTTCATTCATAAATAAAATAATAGTACAAGTCATAGTTTTTCTATTGCCCTTGATCATGCGTTGTAAAGTACAGAATGGCTCCACCATCACCTACCCCTGATCTTACACCTACATTGAGGTCTAATAAAAAACATGACAAGGATCTACAATATACCTCCTAAGTACATAAACATGAAATACATTGTGGATGTGAGATAAACTGGGTGTCAATGCTAGACCATAGGCCAAAGGACCGATATGTTCCAAAATCTCAAAGGGACCCAAGACCCAGGAGAAAGCTTAGAGCCTTTTCCATAATGGATAGGGATCTTATGTGGCCTGACAAGAAGAAACACATTCTTGCCCACCTCAAAACTACGATCTGTCCTATACTGATCTACATATTTCTTCTTCTTTTCCCGAGCCTCCTGTAATCTATGTCTAATCATAACAACCTGATGCTGCATGTCCTGTAGTAAAGCTGGAAAAAGAGAAACCCTGTCCTCCAACATGTCCCAACTAAAAGGTGTTTTGCACTCTTTGCCATACAGTTCCTGAAAACGATCCATTTCTATCGAAATCTGGAAACTATTATTGTAGGAAAAATTCACCAAATATAAATACTCCTCCCATCTTGACGTATGATCCATGACGTACATCCTAAGCATGTCCTCTAAGATCTAATTCACCCGCTCAGTCTGTCCATTTGTCTCAGGGTGATAAGTTGTGCTGAAATTGATCTTCATCCCAAGAGCATACTACAAGTTCAGAAGTCGGAAGTGTACACGGTATCACAATCGTAAATGATCTTTCACGGAATCCCATGCAATCGACCATCTCATAAAGATATACCTGTGCCACTACACTAGCTGTGTAGGTGGTCTTCACCAGAGAAAAATGAGCCACTTTCCTTAATTTATCCAACATGACCGTGATTGCATCGTGGTGGTATCTCGACGTCGATAACTCAACTATAAAATTCATGGAAATGGTGTCCCATTTACACTCCAAAATATAGCGTGTTGAAAGAGAAGGCCAACTAGATGTTAATGCTTGGCCTTCACCTTCCGATACTCTAAAGAATGAGACACAAACTAATCCACATCTCTCCACATTCCCCTCTAATGGTACCTCTTCCTCAAGGTGGCATGAATTTTCTTCACCCCGAGATGGGCTAAATAAGGTGCACAATGAGCCTCAGTCAAAATATCCTATCTCAAACCTCCATCTCTAGGTATATATATCCAACCTATGTGTCTGAGAAGGCCATCTATCTCTAATGAAAATCCCTCAAATTTCTACTCAAGGGGCCTCTGTGACCCAATCTCTGCTCTAGCTATAAGGTAGAAGATGTCATGAGGAAGCTACTACAAAATACTGTTCTCTAATCTATACCAACTGAAGTAGCCATAACCACGTGTCTCCATCTACTCAGGGCATCTACAACCACATTTTCCTTCCCCTTCACATGTTGTATCTCCATGTCGTACTCACAAAGTAACTCCATCCAACATCACTGATGAGCGTTGAGATTGGGTTGCGTGAAGAGGTGGCAAAGACTCAAGTGATCAGTCCTGAGTGTGAATCTATAGCCAAGAAGAAAGTATCTCCACAAAACCAAGGCATGAACAACTTCCACAAGCTCAAGGTCATGAGTCGTATAATTGAGCTCATAATCCTTGAGTTTTTGAGACTCAAAAGCAACTACTCTTCCTTCCTGCATCAATAAACATCCAAGTCCTACCAAAGAAGCATCTTTACAAATGAAGAACTCACTCTGAGCGTATGGAACTACAAGACTATGTGTTGTTGTGAGGAATTCCTTAGTGTCCTTAAGGCCTTCTCACATCTATCTAACCATAGGAACTTCTTCCCTTTCCACTGAAGGGAAATTATGGGGTACACAACTCGAGAAAAGTTTTGTACAAATCTCCTGTGATATCCTGCTAAACCCATGAAGCTGCGCACCTTGGTCACACTAGTGGGTGCTAGCCAATCCATAATAGCTAAAATATTGGAAGGATCAACTGCGATACCTTCCCCAAAAATTATGTGTCCCAAATACTGCACCTCTATCTCGAAAGAACGCACACTTCTCCGGGTTCCTATAAAGCTTCTACTCACGAAGACACTAAAAAACCTAGCAAAGGTACCCCTCGTACACGTCACACGTACATGAGTATATCAAAATTTTGTCAAGGAAAATGAGCACGAAGTGATCCAAATTATTTTGTAATTCCTCATTCATCAAGCTCATGAATACTGCGGAGCATTCGTCAGACCAAAAGGAACTACTGTGAACTTGTACTAACCATATCCTCTATGAAAGGTGTTCTTATTAATATCTTCCTGCGTGATCCTCAGCTGATGAAATCTTGACTTAAGATCTACCTTGGAAAATATTGTGGCCCCCTTCATCTGATTAAATAAATCATCAATGCACGGAAGGGGGTAATGATTCTTGATCGTTACTTTGTTCGGCTAGTGGTAATCAATACAAAAATGTAGATATTTGTCCTTCTTTACAAAAATCACCTGTGCACCCTAAGGGGATACACTAGGATGGATTAGGACTTTCTCCATAAGACCCTCAAGTTGCAACTTGAGCTCACAGAGCTTAGGGGTAGTCATCCGATAAGGTTCTCGTGAGATAGGCTCTATGCCAGAACGAAATCTATGAAAAATCTATCTCACAATGGGAGGTAACCCCGTAGATCCCCTGGAAAGACATCAAAAACTCTCTCAAGATGTTATGGTCATTAAAGATGGCCCAATAAACTCATCCTTAGATCTTTCACTAACCATAATAGCATACATCTAGAAACCTCTTCGCACACACTTTGCTTAAGTTGCATAGCGAAATAGTGTGGATGGACACGGGCCTCCTAACTCCTACTATCACTATATCAACTCCCAAATCATTTGTATAGATATGATCTTATGATAACAATCCACTGGATATATGTGTGCAAAGAATCATTCCATGCCCAAGATGACTCCATAGAAACACAACTAAAGGATACGAAGATCAGAGGTAGTGATGAAGGGTCTCAAATCCACCACAAACTCCTTAACTAACGAGTCTACAGAGTTTATGGCTCCAGAAGTGATCTCGACATCCCAACTACGACCATGCCTAACTACCACCATCTTGCAACGCTCTACTAAAGATGGTGCAATAAAATAATTAGACAAACTAGAATCAAACAAAATGGAAGTAGGAATACCACCAATTCTACCTGTATTATCTATCACGGTGCTCTCGTGCTTAGCTTGGAAGTTTTCGACCACTGCACAGATCTGATGCCTATGTCCCATATCGATAACAATAGGCTTTAAAATCTATTTCTTACACTTGTTACTAGGGTTTTATGGGCACTCTCTCTAATGATGTCCACCAACACCAAAACCATAACAAATGTCTTGTCCTCTCCAATGAGATGCAACTCTAGCTGGTACTCTAGAGGCCTGTGTCATTGATCCTGATGATCTAGCTAAGGACTCTTCAGGTCACTACTAATGAGCCCCCACCGACTAGGCTCTCGGTGCACCTTGTGTCTTGATGGGAACCCTAGGAGGAGGCCCTATACTTCATCCCCTCTGAGCACCAAATCTCTGTGGAGGTCTCTATGATGGACAAGCCACCTGCTTTGCTACTCGAGGTGGCTATTGTGGTGGCTTGAATGAAGACAACACTGAACCTTGTCCACCATGAGGAGGAGGAGTTGACCTCATCGATCTTCTATCTTCCATATACTAGATGCATCTCGCACTCTATCCCCGAGTCTCCTCTTCTATGTAGGCCTTCTCAACGGCCTCTTCTAAGGTCTATAGACAATGGTTGCGCATCACACCTCCCAAATCTAAATTCAGGACCTTGATGAACCTATGAATTTAGACCTACTCATCCTACATATAGTCAAAATACTTGAGTAGGTTCAAAAATCGACTCTCATACTCAGCTACAGTCATAGATGCCTGACGAAGGTCATGGAACTCATCTTTCCTTAGTTAAATAAACCTCCTGGATAAATACCTCATCCAAAACTACTCCTCGAAGATCTCCTAGGTAACTGCCTCTGAGTCAACATGGAGCTTTTGATCCCTGGTCCTCCACTAGACACCTGTTCCATCCCTCATAAGATGGATCACAACATGAGCTTTCGTGTTGCTAGTGCAAGGGCATATCTTGAAGCACCTGATCAAGCTCACTAACTAGGGCTCTTCCTAAAAACCACCTGTATCTCTAGAATAGTGAGATGGTTGTAGCTTTAGGGTCTCCTTGATATAGTCTGCCACCGATGATGACCGATGACCCCTAGGTCTCTCTCCATGCTCCTCTCCGATCTAGGGCTTCGTAACCTATCCCTATGTCCGAGAAAATCTTGTCTCCCTATCCCCTCTACGGTGACTCTTCTCTCGGCTGATTCCATTTAAGATTTCTCTGTCCTATGCTCCTCGCTATGTTGAGGAGATGCATGGGCCTCAACCGATGGTGCCCTATCTTTCTCGGAACATCATCCTCCTAAGGACCCTCCACGTATAATGACATTAACATCCTAAAGCATCTATAAAATCTGAGGTAGAATGGATGCTGCATCCTGATCTGGAGGTAGAAAGTCTAGATCTATGTGCAAGAACCCCTCATCTGGTTTTCACATCCTTCATAAATCATGGCGATAGTTATTTCATCATTCTAGGTTTTATTCCAGTTTTCTAAGTTTTTATATTATACAAATATCATACAATGTTGTTTTCTAGGTTTTAAAATTTTTCTAGGTTTAATGTTCATGTCCTGTGTTTTATTGTGGATCCAAGAATCCATGTTTTTACCCCACGGATCTGATACAAAGTCTAACGCTCGCTAAAATTGCCCACACGAAACGTGAGAACAACCTAGGCCAAGTTAGAAAATCTATGGTATAATTTTTTTTGAAAGACGTGCCTACCAAAAGGCTTCAAAATAAAAGATGTCAATTATTGTTTCTAAGTCACTTACATTTAATAATATAATTTTCTCCATTACAATAAAATTATAAAACTCCCATTCCATTTTCATGCACTTGGTTTAGACTAAAGCATGGTTTAGGTTCCCCCTAAAAGTAATTTTAATAAACATTTAGATTTCACTTTAGTTGAAAATTACACCTTTTAATCCCAAGGGTAAAGGGGCCTATTCAAATAAATACTAAATTTATTTAAACCCACAATGTGTCAAGTTCAAAGCAAATAACATGGTTCCTAAAATTAGTACATCAGTTAGAAGGAAAAAACACACCCCTTACACAATAAAGTGACCCCTTTAAAAAGTCAACTCATGTATTTTATATTTTTTTAAAAATTAAATTTAAATTCCTCTCACCCACTCCCACCTACTATTTGTAGTGATGAATCTCATCCCTTGGATGGATTCATTTGCGGCCCTTAGATGATGGAGAAACAACTAACCCTAGAGTTTTCTTAAGAAAGATTCTTTTTGCTTTCTCTTGACTTATTATTTCACTTTTACTTTACAGCTTGTTGGAGGAGAAGGAGGAAGACATTAGAGGCCATCTCAAACTCAAGAAGGTTACGCATTTTTTTTGTTTTATTTTCACCCTCCTCTAAGCTTGCAATGTGTTTGTATATTTTATTTACCTCATTACTTCCATATTTGACCCAAATGGGTATGTGGGCATTGTCCCATTTTAGAGAGAATAGGTAATATGGTGTTTGAATGTACTTGCGAAAGGATATATATACATTCATATCTATGTGTGTGTGTGTGTTCCCTCTATTTCATTTTCAGGTTTGTAGTAAAATTAAAATTTTAATAAATATGTATATATATATACCTACCACGCTTTTGTGCTTACTGGTAAAGAGGTCGCATAGACCGCATCTGAAGAGGAAGAAAAAATTGTACGTTTAAATTTTAGTAGAGTGGTTGGGTTGGGGGGAGGGTCACTGACCCCAAACCCCATCCCATTAATTAATGGGGTGGGAGGTGGGTTCTATGACCTTCCCCCTGACCCCCTTTCCTTTATACACAAAACAATAGTGCAGCCGCAGTTTTTCCATTGCCCCTTTCTTTTTTTAATTAAAATATTTTGGTCAAACTTTTTGTTATATTACTACGTTTTACATATAAATATTATCTATATGTAGGTATATTTTAAATGTAAATATATTAACCTATTATTGATATCATTATTAATACTAATTTTAATATCAATATTTTTGTGAATAGGTAGTAATATTTCTATTATTAATAGTATTTACAAACCTAAAACTTAAACTCAAAATTTATCTTACAATTGGATAGAAATATTTCCAAGTGTTAGTTTAAAATTTTGCCTTCGCTACCGCTACCATTTTCTTGACATATAGTTTAGAATGAAGTTAATTTAACCTAACAATACATTTACAAAATCAATATCTCTAAGGTCTACTTTGCAACTTTGTAGTTCCCTTACACAACTAGATTTAAGAATTATTCTATTTTATTGGGCAAGTAACTAACAATTATAAATTTAAGTTCTTTGCATCTATACATCCATGTTTTTTCTTTCTTTCTAACATTACAAGAAGGTGCACAATCATAGTCTAACATTCCATTATATACCTTTCAAATAATAGAGTAGAATTTAATGTTTCCTTCATACAAATTGCTAATACTCCACAAGATAATTTAAACAATATTTCCAATAATTTTAAAATAAGAACTACTAACTTTCCAATAAGATCTACACACTTATATGAGATAATAAGTTGACTAAAATATGAACAAGTTGTTTCTTTCCTTCACAACATACAATACAATATTAATAACTAATGATCAATACAACTTTTCTCTTCCAAAAGAATAATACAATAATCTTCCACTTGAAGTGGGAATTTTTACAAGAAGGAAACTATAATGAAATATATTTTTTCTTCTATTATTGCTCCAAGAATCAAATCTCCAACCAAGCTCCATATTCTCTTCACTTGATCACAACAACCAAAAATGGGGAGAGGCAACACTCTCCACCCAACCAAAAATCCAATGAGAAGAAGAAGCAATTCTTCTCATTGGCCCCCGAGCCCCAACCACAAGGCAATAAGGGATGTATCAACACATGGAAACTAAAACAATGCTTCCAAAATTACTTTCAAGAAACAAACACACAAGATAGATAAGCACAAAAAATGCTTATTTTTACACACAACAATTTCCCAAACAATGGCTTCTAAAATAGCCGAGTAGAGATGGGAATAATGGGGGTGCCCTTGTGCCTCCCAAGGGTTTGGATGACCACCTCTAAAATCCTGCACAACACAATCCATCCCAAAATATCTTATACCTCCCCACAACAACATATCTATGTCTCTTATGTCTCCCTCACTCTTATGCCTCCCTCTCTCTTATTGCTCCCACAATATACAAAATAATAAATAGAATAAGATGGGGCATCCAAAACCCACTCCCTCCAACACACACAAATAATCTCTTATGCCTACCAACATATTTCATCCCCATTTCCAAATCTCAACACAACCTAAGGTCAAATTTCTACCCAACACCTCAAGAAAGAACACAATCCATGCAAAACATAACACATAACTGAACAACCGATCACCTTCTTTAGCCAAGTTTGGAGGACTATGAAGTAAGATATTCCTTCATTGAAAAGCATGTCCTTGTAGTGATCAGGAGCGTAAATAAATTCAAGCACCTAGTCTCAAACAACAAGATCCAATTGTTGGTCTCTCATGTGAGAGTCAAGGACTTCCTTTTGAACAAGGATATAAATGAGAAATATGCACGATGGCTCACTTGTGTCATAGAATATGACATTGAAATTAAAGTGACTAAGCTGGTCTATGGAAAGGGACTATGTGAATAGCTAGCCTCGAGTCAAAAAGATGAAGTAGGTGATGAAAAATGAGTTGTCTTGGTACTACATGAAGTCAAGAACAAGCAAATGATAATGTGTCCATTCCTTGTTGGACTCAAAATATGATACACTTCCTACAAATAGGCCTATGCCCTATAGAAATGAGAAAAGGAAAGAGGATATATTTTAGATTACAAGCCATTCCATATGTGCTTGTTGGTGGTGTTTTTTTCAAGAAATACATAAACGGTGTCCTTCTAAGATGCATTCGAACAAGACAAATTGAGAAGATGTTACAAGAGTTTCATGATAGAGAAGAAAAAGGTAATTTTTCTCCATAGGTAACAACTCTCAAGATAATGAAGGTAGGTTATTATTGACACTTTGTGTTCAATGACTATTATACATGGATCAATAAGTGTAAGAAATGTGCATTCTTCACGAGAAAGGAAAAAGTAGCAGGACTTCAAGTACACCCAATTTTAGTTGACCAACCATTCATGTAATGGGGATTGGATTTGATTGGGATCATCAATCCAAATTAAAGCCAAGATCACAAGTGGATTCTCATGGCAATAGACTATTTCACCAAGTGGACCGAGGCGATCGCATCAAGGAAGCAAACGATTCTAGCATACTAGACATTTATGAAGGGATAGTGACTAGGTTTGGTATACCAGCCACTATCATATCAGACAATGCATTGGCATTCATAGGTTCCAAGATCACAGAATGGGATGTCAAGAATGGAATCTACTTAAGAAATTCTTCAAACTATTACCCACAGGGTAATGGACATGCAGAGTCCACAAATCAGAATTTGCTAAGAACTATCGAACAGACTCTAGATGAAAACCATAGAACATGGCATAACAAGCTAAAATAAAAATTATGGGCTAACAAGATCACACCAAAGAGGTCTATGGGTAATTACCCTTATAAGATGATCTATGGTAAGGAGGCATCATTGCCTATATCATTAGAGTTACCTGCATTAGAGATCATGAAGCGCTTGGAGTTATCTAAGTTCAAACCAATGGAGGCCGGGTATGCAGAGCTCATGGATTTTGAAGAGATCGGGGGCATTCAGTTCAAGTAATGGAGAAAGATCAAATCTTAGTCAAAAGATTGTTTGATAAGAAAGCAATACAAAAGACCTTTCAGGTAGGAGACCTAGTTCCAAAGTGGGATGCATATCAAGAAAAACTAGGAAGGCATTACAAATTTGACACAATTTGGAGTGGCCCCTACAGGTTCACAGGATGTAAAAGTAGTAATGCTTTCTAATTGTCTACATTGGATGGAGAGGAGATTTCGATTCCGATTAACAGAATCCATCTTAAACATTGCTACTCACCCTTGTAAATATTAGCCTAAAATTTTAATTCGTCAAAGTGCATATGCACATTGTCTTGTTGTAGTTTAGGTTTCAATTTCCCTAAGTGGTTTGGCATAGGTTTTGTTGCTCCATGGTTGTATCACTATGTAGTTTAGTGTGCCTCAAGGTAAAATTTTTAACATTCCATTTCTTGGACAGGTGAAAGCTCCAAGTCAAGATAATTTTCTACTCTCAAAAATATCATCTTCAAGAGTTTCTTATCAAAACTAAGAGTGCGGGTAGTGGGGTAGGTTTCAGGGTCAGCAAGTTGTAAGTAGTTGGTTTCAAGTTTAAAGTAAATATTAGTATCACACTATCATTCATGACTCCATGCCCAATGGATACTTCAATGCAATTGATCTTAACACCTAGCAGGCATGTGATCCCATGAGTTGTCAAATTGTTAACCAATTTTTCCCCTCAAGAAAAAATAAATAACTTGACCTTGCACACAAGAAAATTAAAGGGTTGGTTCGATCATGCGAGCTCACATGTGATTTGTGAAATTCAGGTTACAGATGGAATCATCATGGCAATGCAAAGGAGGAAAATCAATGGCCAATGGGAATGTCGAAGAGGATCAGATCTCAAGAGGAATATCAGTTGGAGAAAGGCTCGAAGTTTTCATTTTTTGCATTTTTGGCACCTCAGGAAAAATAGTGCAAAAATGGGCACTCAATGTCCAAAGCCTAAAAGCTTGAAAGTCCAAAATTTTGGACTTTTAGGTTTTGGGATTTCGGAACTCTCAGCAGTGAAGTTGGAGAAATGGCTCCAAATGTCTGAAAACCCAAAATAATGAAGTCTGAAATTCCAACTTTCAGGGTTTCATATTTTTTGGGAATTGTGCCATAAATCAAAGTAGAAAAGTTTGAAATCTTGAAGTCCAAAAGTTTGAAAAATTGGATTTTTAGGGTTTCAAGGTTTCAGAGACCTCGGGATGCATGCAGAAAAAGGGAGTTCAATGTCTGAAATCCCGAAGTCTGAAAGTCTAAAAATTCTAACTTTCAGGGTTCTTGGGAATCATGCAATCTTTGAGAATAAAAAGATTGAAAGCTTTAAGTCCAAAATTTTAGACTTGACTTTTCGAAGACTCAAAGTTTCGAGAGATCTCGGAGAGAAAAATGGAAAAATGAAGGAAAAGTTCTCAAATCAAAACTCAAATTCCAAAATTCCAACTTGGACTTTTGGGATTTCAGACTTCAAAGTTTCAGAGGTCTCAAACCCCAAAACCTGAAAATGACCCCTCAACTTCTGAAACTCTGAAACCCGAAAGTCTGAAATTTTGAACTTTCGGGTTTCAAAATTTTAGAAATCTCTAGAAAATCTGGCGATTAAAAGTAACCCAATTTCCGACAACAAAATTTTCAAAACTCCGAAACCCAAAAGTCTGAAATTTTAGACTTTCGGGGTTTTTGGTTTCAGGCTTTGGAACTCTCAACATTTCCCAATTTGTGCATAATGTACCTTGACCTTCAAATGGCCATATCTTTCGACTGGAAGCTTAGATTTGAGTAAGAGAGGAATTTTTGGAAAGCTTACGTCCTCCTCTACACAACTAATTAAGTTATCTTAATTTGTGTGAGACTAAGTTCTTTAAAAATGGAAAATACAGTTTTCCATTTTTTGGGGTTTCCCAGGGTTTCTCACTACCACCAGTAATGAGATATGGGCTTCCTTCTTGCGCAACAAGGCATGGTACATGGAGGCATGTGCTTTGTCATGGATCCCATCACTGTGGTAGAAGAATTGAATGTATTTTTGGGGTGGTTGAGGATGTATTTCATATTTCTTCTATATCTTCTCTTATTCTTCCTATATATTGTAAGGAGGGGCATTTTCTTAAAGGTTGGACAATTTAGCTTTGCACCCTCCCTTCTTCTCAGTTCTGCAAGTCAATTTGTAGAGTTTTCAAACCTCTCATCTAGATTGTAAAATTCAATCTTGCCTCTTATCCATTGTAATGTATTGTATTAAACTTTTCGAGAAATAATGCATGTCTATATGTGGATGATTTTCAACCCTCTTAATGTTCATTGCATTCATTTGATCTCTCATTGTAGTTTGGTTACCTGTGCATGGTGGTTGTATTACATTTTAATGTTTCATGTTTAATGACAAGGCAATTTTTTAACATTCCTTTATTGCACCACCTTTGTTAGCTTAGGTTTATTTTCTTCATCTTCTTAATCATGTCGCCTTTACAAGTTAGAGTAGGTTTTAGACTATATCCTCTTCAATTTATATGTGTGCACTTGAACAGAGGAATACGAACTGACCTTCATCCGGAGAGAGCTCTCTTGATTTAAAATTCCCACACTTTTAGATAAGCTCTATGTTACGCAATCACACCGAGAGTCTCAACCCATCGAGTTGCATACATTCGAGAGGTGTTGTGATTACACATCAACAATCCCACCACATGTGCCAAGATGTTATGAATAATTCCTACCTCTTAACCTTAATTGAATAAGAAATAAAATTAGACTTACCGAAGCTCAGAATTACGGGGTTTAGAGATACCCGCATACATGGATGAGTGATACTTGATGGTTGTGCTCCGTATAAGAAATGATGTGAACTTCTTTCCTGTGAGAATACCTATAGATCATAGAAAATAAATAATATATGATTAATAAAATATTAGGTAATTTCCTTGAAAAGGTGACTCCCCAGAAATCAAAGGACTTCCTGACAAGGGTGTCAATCCGCTTTTACAATCAAGTGGGTAAATAACATAAAATAAATGTTAATAATAAATGTTTTGAAAATTGTTTCATTATTACAACTATAAAGATGATAAATGATAAGATAAGCAATGATAGATAGAACTATGGTTTGAAATAAAAATCCAAATAAATATTTGAATTCTCAGAGGAAGGAAATATCTCTTCTCCAGTGGACTCTAAATCCTCTTCTTCAAAGAAATCTAAACTCTCGTATTGAGTCTACTCTTCCTTGAAGAATTTTGAAATGTATTATGGTTCTTCCTCTTCCGTTTCATTCTAATATTCAAAATCTTAATCTAAATGCTCAGAATTAGTTAGGTCTTCAGATTCAAACTGAGGGATCAAACCTTCTAACTCATCTTTGTACTGATATTCAAACAAATCCAAATCATCTTGGATACGCAGAACCTCAAATTAGGCTTCCCCAAAATCATTTGTAGCTTCGCAGATTCATTGAGTAGACTCAAAGATGTTTTGTAAATAATCCAAAGGGGTGGAATGCATGGCACACAACTCAAGGTCATGAAATTTTTTGTGTTTATCCCAATGCAATGGGTGATAGATAATAGGTAGAGAGTTAATTCTCATTATTTCATGTCTTGGTCAAATTATTTCCATCTAATAGAAGCCATTCTTGATAACATGTTAGAAGAAAAATATATGTAATAAAATTAGTGGAAAAAGTTTGATAAATCTGCAAGAAAATTAAAATAGGTGGGAATTGTAGGACATTCTAGTAATCATTGGTGGTTCTAGTAATCACTCATGATTACTGATAAAAATAAGGATTTAACTAAATGAATCAAAAATTTGTATTTCAAATGATATTATGGGATAAAAAACATTAGATGAAAACACTTGAATATAGAAACAAAATTATAGGATGATATTTGACCTTGATTGAGAGTGTTTACAAGAATTTTATGAAGTTTCAGCCGAATGATGCACAAGCTTCAAAACAAATGCAAAGAAGTTTGATAATCGTAGATGAGAATGTTGGATGGAAGTGTGCTCACGTTCATGTAGAATAAAGTTGATGAAATCCAATAGAAAACTCAGGCTCAAGAATTTAAGTAGATTATCCTGAAAGAGACCTCGAAAGTGTCTTAAGTAATCGTTTTAGTGATTGACCAAATCACTTGCGATTTCGGTCTATTTGAGTTTGTGTAATAAATTGTTGGAACCATTTGATAACTTGATATTTTAGCTCATATTTTCAAGGGATGGGTTTGTTATGATTGTTTAGAGGTGTGTACTATTTATTTTAGATGGTGATAGAAAAGTTAGATCATACTAATTTAGGTATGTTTTAGGACAAATGTACAGATGATATTGATGAGTGTGTAAATGATTTTAATAGGTGTATAGGTATTTTTGATAGATGTGTTGTGTTAAGGATAGATAAAATGGATTTTTTGGAATAAATAGATTTAGGGGGATTTAGGAAAATTATTAGGCTAGGTATTATTTAATAAAATAATGATTTTTCATATGTGGATATATTAGTTTCATTGAATAGTGTATATATCATTAAATATTTAAAAGTTAAGATTTAGTATATGTTTTGGGACATATATTAAATTAATTGATTAATTAAATAGAAATAAAGGGTGTTTTCATGAGATGTCATATGATTAATTAAGAGGAGGGTACATTTGTAGTAAATATTCATATGTTTATGCAGACCAGGATGATGGAGTGTAGATTTTTAGTGTCTACAAAGATATTTTACGCTTACCCATGTCACATATTATTCTATGTTTATTTCATTTCACTATAAATTACCTATATTGTCTTCCATGTGTCTTCCTTATTACCCTTGAGATTGGTATGGCCTCATTTTCTTCATCCCTTTTCTCTTGTAGCTGCCTTTTGTAGTCTAAATTTTCATTATCTTATAGCACATATAAATCTAACTCCTTTGTTAACTATCCTTTACACATATACACACTAGTTTCCCCTTCATATAACTCATATAAATATGAAAGGTTAAATATTATAGAGATAACTACTCCCTCAGGAAGAACTAAGTTATGTGCATTTCGGGCAATCTTCTCTATTATCTTACATGTCACAATTTTCTTCAACTTCAACTTATTATAATTTCCCTTAGGAAACTGCTCCTTTCTTAAATGTTCCATTACATTATCTCCATCTAGAAAGTCCTTGGCTCTACGTCCCTTATGTACATGCTCTTTGTATCCTTGATTAATCCTTTTTATCTTCTTGCACACATACTCATGTATTTTTTGCATATATTTTGCATATTCGTCTGCCTTTGCACTTTAGTTATTCATTAGTTCATGCAACTTTGTACTCCCCTTAGGTGTTTCCCATAAAAAATTGAAATGGGGTCGCTCCTGCCCTATTGGTAACTGAATTATTATATGAAAACTTATCTTATACGAATACTATATCCATGGCCTAGCTTATTTGCTATCAACCTATGAAATAAGATGCCTAAGATTCTATTAATCACTTCCATCTTCCCATTGCTCCGTGGATGGTAAAATGAACTATAAGTTAACCTTATTCCAAAATTATTCCAAAAAAGTCCTCCAAAAATTTCTTTAGAACACGGGATCCCTATTTGTTACTATCCTCGTTGGTAGCCCATACAACCACACTACTTTCTTGAAAACTTTGTGTGGGATCTCAATCACGTAAATTCTCTTCTTGCATGCAACATAAACCATATTTTAAAATCTATCTATCAGGTCACAAATACGGAGGCATTCTGTCTTTGTGTCCTTAGAAATCTCAGTATAAAATAAATGCTAATGTCTTCCAATGGATTTTCATTATAGGTAAAGGATGATAAAATCTTGAATTCTATTTTCTCACTCTGGAAACTTTACAAACTCTGCAGCTCAGTATATACTTACACACATCCATGCTCATATTTGGCCAATTGTATTGTTCCATCAACTACAGGTTAAGGTTTTTTACTTCTTCAAGTTACCTATTAATCCTCCGCTATGCTTTTCTAGAATCATCTTATCACACATTGATCCTTATGGTATACCTAATTACACTCCTTGGAAGAATAATCCTTCACAGATAAAATACTCTTTAAACCTAGGTGTCCTATCAACTTGTGTTGGTACGTAGTATACATCCCATGCTTCTTTGAAATACTTGTTCTACGATATTACTCCTTCATGGTCTCATTTACCATGACTTCATTGCAAATTTCTATTAACATCAATACATTTCTACTCAATGCATCCATGACCTCGTTCGGTTTTCCTAGCTATTGAAAAAATTTAGTTCTTGATGGTCAATGTATAAGAAAAACATGTTTCTAAACATATAATTCCTCCATTTATTTAAGGCATGTATTATCACATAGACCTCTTGATCATAGGTTGAGCATCCCCTTTTTGTAACATTCAATTTCTCACTAAATTCGGTTATAGGTATTTCTTATTGTCTTAGTACCATACAAATAGATGTTCCAATCGCATCAAAATCCACCTAAAATAAATTCTCAAAACTTGAAAACAATAACATTAATTGTGTTGTAATCTTCTACTTCAATTCCTGAAAAATGTACTTTACATTTTTTATCAACACAAATTTTGTGCACTCCTTTAATTGTGATGGTAATTAGATCGTATATTCCATTAAAGTTCCTAATGAAATTTCTATAAAATATATCTAACCCTTAAAATATTCATGCCTCGATGACACTTATTTGTGAGGGTGAGACTAAAATTACATGATCATTTTTGGGTCCATTCACAATCCTTCCTTTGATATTATAAAACCCAAGTATACTAAACCTTTGAGCATAAAACTACACTTATTTATATTCACTACCAATTATTATTCTTTCATGCACTTCACTACCTATCTCAGGTTGTTCAATGTGCTCTTCCTTTGTCTTATTAAACACCAATATGCCATCTACATACCCTATCACAAAATTTCCCAAAAATTTCTTCAAAACCACGTTCATCAATCTCATGAAGGTACTTGGGTAATTGGTTAACCCAAATGGAATAGCTATCCATTCATATAAGCATTCCATTACTTTGAAATTTTCTTCTACTCATCTCCTTCCCTAATATGGATTTGATGATAACCACTATAGAGATCATTCTTGGAAATATATTGTATAGCACTAAGGAAATCCATCGGATCATCCCTACTAGGTAATGAAAACTTATACTTAATAGTAATATTGTTGATGGCACTCGAGTCAATAGACATGCTTGATTCTCCTCATTTATTTGGTGTTAGCCCTATGGGCAATGGACATGCACTCAAAATTTTACGGACTAGCCCTTTGTGAAGTAATGTGTACACTTATCTTTATATTTCTTCATTTTCTTCTCAGTTTATTCTATACAATGCCTTGTTTTGAAGTCGCTCTGGAATCAAGTCTATATAATGATTTGTAATGCCCACTTCTCTTCAACACTAAATGAACCATGATTATCTTTTCCGAATTGTTATAATCATAAACCTTGCTGCTTTATTCTAATTAGCATACTAATAAGATGTGTGGGGCATCATGACTCCATTGTGTTTTGGTTATTATTATTTTAACTATATGTCGTATTGTGGACCCTGATGGGAATTTAAGGATAAAACAATTAGCTAGAATGGTTGCATTGTCGTAATTTGATTGTGATAACATTACTCTTTGATATTGTTTTGTTGTATTTGGTTTATCTTTGTGACTGGACACATAGACACTATTGTGCATTATTACCAACAAATATTAATAGACGAATGACATTAACACATTGTGATATGGGAATTGAAGGATAGACATTATTGTAACCAAACTGATTAACTTTTGATAGACATTCAATATGGAAGAAAATGATGTGTTGTCAGATAAATATATGTCGATATTTTGAATCATTTTCGTATTGATTTTTATTATGATGTTCAAAGTTATTTTTGTGATTTCTTTGATATTGGAGGATTGGAGAAATTGGGAATGAGTGAAAGTATTGCTTAAATTTGATGATTCAGTTGGTTTATGATCTTATTTACAAACTGATGTATGAGTAGAATCGAAATATCAAAATAGCAATAATTGTTAAATTACTTGGTCTTAGCAATAGTAGTTATGATATTTGAGTTTAAAATTGATAGTTAGATATAATTATTTTATTACTTCACATCGGTATTGTGTGTATTGTGTGTTTTGTAGGAAAACATATCACAACAAACAATGGGGGGATTGGAGACCAACCACATTGGAATGCTAGATGAATTCAACAAGGGTCACCATGGCAACATGTATCTTGTTGTGTGTATGTTTGAATTTTTGTTAGGGGATCACCTCCAATTGTGACCAAGGAGTTGTGTGTTATTTCTTTTATTTAATTTCCTTTATTTAATTTTGGTATGTGATTTTATAGTGATGTATCCTCCTTTTCTTAATTATTTAATTTGTGTCTAGATTAGAAAATTAATCTTTTTACTAAACTAATTATGGATGAGACAAAATAATTTCATTTATTAGATTTGATGGCTTTTGGGTTATGTGTTGTAAGTAGAGTGTATGGGATCTTGAGTGTTGTACACTCTACCCCTTCATGGAAATTTATATTTGGCCTTAAGGGCCGATTTTGGAGGCTTGTGAGACAAGTTAAACTTGTCCCACACCTTAAATTACTATGCCAACCCCACCTATGGATTGAAGGGTCACAAATAGACCCTATCATGTGTTTTGTAAGTCAAAAAGTGACATTTATTACACTTTTCTTACAAAGGTATTAAAGTTTGTCCTTAGGGGTTGTGGGCTTAGATTGTGTGTGTAAGTAGTTTTTTATATCACTCAGCCACAAATTTATTGTGTATTGGGGTTGAGGTGGAGTTGAGGATGAGTGATGTGGCATCCTACCTAGAGCGGCCTCACCCTCTTCTCTCCCTTTTCTATTTATTCAAGTTCTTTTGCTTGGTTGGGGTTACTTCATTATTTTGTGCTTTTGAATTTTGGGAGGGAGAGGATTTTGGAGTGCTTTTGGATTTTTGGAGATTCTTGGTGATTGTTTGGGTTTGAAGAAGCTTGGTTTGGGACTCTTGTATCAAGCTCTACCATGGAAAGGTACGAGCTATACTCTTGTAAAATATTTTTCCTTTTTTATTGTGTATATGTGCATGTTTTTGAGTGTTTTGGTATGCTTGTTGGTTTCTTTCGTAGATTGCTTAAGTGTGGTGTAGGAGGGGACTATGGGGATCTTACATGTGTTGAGGCATAAGAGTCCATTTCATGTTTTGTAGGGAGTTGGGTTGGGTTCCCCACCCTGGACAAGAAATTTCTTCCATTTCTTACTTAGTGTATTTTATGAGGGAGCCATAAGAGATTGTAGGGAGGCATAAGAGAATGTTGTAAGTAGAAGAGGTAATTGAGGGAGGAATAAGAGTGTATAAGATAATAACAATGTAAAAGTAGATTTAAATCCCTTTTTTACTCATGGAATTTTAAAAAGACTAGTTGAACATAATGGAATGCCTTTGTAAAGTAGATGTGCTTTTATTAGATTAGATCACACTTTAAAAATGAGTATATTTAACTAAGGAATGAAAAATAAATTAACTCCCAAAACTAGAACTCTTAATGAACAAAAATGAGCTCATAATGAGTTTTAGCACTTTTTAGTAACTTTTAGTTTTTGTGAAATCTCTAGTTTTTCAGTTCTATTTTTCAGAAACAGGACTACTACTTGCATGCGTGAAGCATATAATGGTGGTCTCATAACCACCTCAAGAAATGATTAAAATGCAAGGTGGCGGTCTCATAACCACCGCTCCATAAGGTGGCAGTTCATGGTTTGTTACCCGCCTTTGCGAGAAGAGGTTAAGGCGGTGTCTCGGGACCGCCGGTTTGTTTGTCATTTAGTAGCGGTTCACACCTATCATGATCGAGATGAAATTCTCATATTTGTGCTGTGTAAACTTTAACTTGGCCTAATTAAAATTGTAAGCTTGTAAATTTACCAAAGAAATTACCAGCAAACAACCAATGGCTAAATCTCTTAGTTCTAAGCAATAAAATCTTCAAATGGTGGATTTAAAGTAATCAAACTTGTATTTATAAATGGGAGTAGGGTTTTCCCCAAATGGAGAACCCCAAATACAAATAGTTTTGAAATAAAACTAGATTGGTAAAGGAAATCCCTTCAATCCTTGAATGGGAGAAATTACAATGATAAATCTACAATATAAACTAATCTAAGCTTGATTTCTTTGTAGACTCCTCCATAGTTCTTCCTCCCTTGTTCCCATGGCTTCCTTTGCTCTAACCTACAAATCAAACAAGAGAAAAATAGACCAAATGAGGAGGGTAGATAAATAAAAGGTTTTAATAAGAATTCATAAGGAAAATTAAGGCTAGTTTGGAACCCTAGGATTTAGTGGCCACAATTTAATTGATCCAAGGGTTGAGGATCAACCCTAATTTTGTTAGGTAGGAATATATTTAATAGATTTTTTTAGTTAAAATTTAAAGGTATGTGTGGATGGGTGAATGGGGCCATTTATATACCTTGGTGTTTAGTTTAGTTCTTAGTATGTTTTTAGGAAATTAGTGAGATGGGATTTCAAGCTATTAAGATAATGGAACTAAAGTAGTTATGTATGAGGCAAAATTATTAGGGTGTGAATGTTAGTTAAGGAGAGAGAAACATTTAACCAAGAAAATTAAATTATGACCTCCCTAGTTGAATGTTAATTAATTGACCTTACAGATAAATTAAGAAATTTTAATCATTTAACCTAGACCTAGTCCATCCTTGGTAAAGTAAAGATTATGGGTGAAAATAATTTAATGCACACTAAGGTTTGACACCCTTGTAACCTTTTAACTTTAACAAAGAAAAAATTGCCGCAAATTTTGGGTTAAGCATTTTGGGTTTTTAATGTGTTCGTAGAACGTCATTTTTATGGGCGTTACATGATTGATACTACACACTGGAAATAATCTCTATAGAAATTCTTCCATCACAATTTTAAGGAACTCTTCCATTACCTTGTGTACTTCTATAGGAAATTCTTATCTTTCTACATAATCTCTATGTGCTTCCTTTGGTACCAAAGCGTATCATGTGTTATCTTCCTAAAATTCTGGAATAATTCTTTACCTATTTTTGAAATAACCCACATGCTATTTTGAAAAGTTTCAAATTATATTTTGGACTTGGGCCATTTTTCGATAAAAATTCCTCCAAACACATTTTCATATTATAGTGTAGAATCAGGGAGATTAGTGTTCCAAAGACTCTCCAAGTACACATAATAGAGAGGAAGTAGAAATAGTGTTCTTAAGATCCACCATGTCCATAAATCTAAGGAAAAAAAGCTTCAAATCTTATGAAAATTTTATTGTGGAGAAAGAGCCACAAAACACGGGGAAGAATTTTGTAGTGGTCTGTGGAAAGGAAAATAATAATTTTTAAAGTGGAAAATGTTCGAAACCATGAGAAAAAGGATTTAGTCCTTTGCAAACTTCCCAAGGAATATTCTTCTATAGACTAAGTCTGCAGAACAAAGAAAGAGATCCCCTGAAAAAGTAAATAATTGTAACATAGCCAGAGGTGGAGAGAAGAATATAGTGTTCCGCATGTTCTCCTAGCCTACTGAAGAACCAAACACGACTAATTTCAATAGTTACAGAACTGTATCCCAATCTACCATAGGATTCTTATAGATTAGTGTTCTGTGGATTTTAAAAGCCATTGGTTAATCGAAAATGGTCACCTAATTTATATGTGGCCAAATAAATGAAAGCCACGGAATCCTAAAAGATATGCAAAATGAACATGTTTTAACTACTGGAGGCCTTGAAAATTCATATTTCACAAAAATGTTGTGGAACAAGCAAAAATATGTGAGACAAAAGTAAAAATTCTCTGTAATCCGCATAACAATAGATTTTTTTGTGTGTTCCGGTTTACTTTTTCAATTATATAATTTGTTCTAGAGCTCCATTTAACCTCATATTGGATCCCTTAGAAATATATTAGAGAGGCATTTAAAAATAAAACACCTTTACAAGAAATTATTGACTATTTTAGAAGAAAAAAAATTGAGGATATTTAGGAGGTTTTACAATTTTATCAAAAATCATAAGATGTGATGTTCGGTTATGATATGATTTTTGAATCCTCCCTCACTTGGAGATCATTCGAGATGCTTCAAAAGACCATATTATTCATTCCTAATCAAATTCGCAAGAGATGGTGATATTTTTAATAGAAGAAGACATTTGGAAATGCCACATTCCTCCATCCTCCGAATTTCAATGGCATTTATTGATATGCAAGTTTATGCTCGTATAAAAAAAAATATCTAGAGTTTTCTTCTAAGAAAAGGTAGTCGTAAAAACATGAACCATTATAAGGCAAAGAGGCTACCTCCTAGAAGCAATTAAATTTTTTTCGCAAGGTTCAGCAGGTCGAGAATCTTCTCAAAAATATTTTTATCCCTTATCCTCTCCTCCTTCTATGAAATGTAATGTGTTTCTTCATAGAAACAATCCTCTCTTACCCGAAATGTATTTTTTCCAACATTTTAACATATCCAAGCAGTTGCAAACCCATGACATGTTTTTTTATACATCTTAACCTCTAAATGGTTGTAGCAATTTGTGCATATATATAGTAATAATATAATGTCAAATATTTATAGTAATCAACTGTAATTAATAGATTTGTAAAATTTTTTGTAGTCCATTTCAATGAGGGAAAAATTTGCATTTCATGTCTAGTGGGGTTTTAGTAAATAAGAATGCCAATAAGTTGGTTATAAAAAATATCATCGACCAAGGATGTGGAACAATCAACATTAATGTTGACTACCAATAAGAAGGGCTTTGGAGATGCCTTGTAGTCAACCATGTGAAAATGAAGCAAAACGATAGAGAGAGTACTTGGGATGTGCAAGTGAAATCCATGAATAAAATTATATGATCTCATTAATGCCAAGGAAGTAGTAGAGTAGACTCAATTAATTCATGGTAAATCTATCCTGAAGAGTTGGATTCTCTAGAAAAATAGCTAATGAAGTACTCCGAGTGATAAATAGGTCATTAATATAAAGTACTAGGATTAGTAATGAATCATCGCTCCATAGCGTATATACATTGCGATTTTAATGGCACTAAGTGAAACCAATAGCTAGGAAGAAGGAATCCATCTTGGCATACCAAGCCCAAGGGGTTTGTTTGAGCCTATAGATGAATTTCCTAATTCTGCAAACTAATGATGAATCTTGAACAAACCTAGGTGGCTACTCCATGTAGATATCCTCCTATATGTCTCTATGAAGAAAAGTAATTTTCACATCCATCTGCATACTCCAACCATGTGATGTGGCTAAAGAAGGTATGAGTTTAATAGAAGTCATATTGGCTACGAGTGCAAAGGAATCTGAGTAGCCTATGTCAAATACTTATGAAAAAACCTTGCATACTAATAAATACTTGTACTTAAAAAAGCACCCATGTGCTGCATATTTTGTCGAATATATCAATCGACGCTAAACCATCTTCCTTCCTATAGGAAGTGATGTCAAATCCTAAGTGTGATTACTTATAATGAGTTATATTCCTCATGCATAAAACTATCCAGCTCATGAATTCCTAATGCCTCTCGGAATGTCTGTGGATATATAACTCAATCAAAAAATCACGTGCCCTAATTTTATAGTGTTCCTACATCCACATCCCAAACCCAAGTTCCTACAATCAGGAGTGTTTTCCTAGCCTAAAGAGGGCTTGAAGTGGGTGAGTCATTTTCCTCATCCTCATCCTATGAATTATGGCTATAATTACATGAGGATGAGTCCTTATTACATTTCTCACTATCATAACCTGAATACGTAGAAGAATCTGTTTCAGGAACATGTAGTGGATGATCTAAATCCTCAAACTACCCATGAAAACTGAGTAAAGCCAAAGAAGATTGAGAAGAATCAAGTAAAGTGTCAATGGGACTCTCCTAGAACTTAAAACTACTCTCCATGAAAAATTAATGAGTAGGAGGATGGATAAGTCCATTTCCCTTGACCCCCTTTGGATACCCAATAAAGATGCAAGGTTTAGATTGAGGATCCATTACCTTGCATTTTTTGGGAATTTATGCCATCACTGGTGATCCAAAGAGCCTGAAGTGCGTCACTTTTGGTTTTCGATTGTTCTAAGCTTCAAAGGGAGTTATAACTTTTAAAACTTGATGGGGAACCCAATTCTATATATAATAGTAAAATTTAATGGATTCTTCCCAAAATTGTTGAGTTAAAGATTTAAAGTTCATAATATAGTTTTCCATCACTTTCAAGGACAAATTTTGCATCCCCCCATGCCATTTTGATGATGAGTGTAGGTAAATTTCCACTAAAGATCAACACCCTCTATTGCACAAAACTACCCAAATCTATTCCTAAAATACTCCCTCCATTATCTATTTGATGTTTTTCCTAGATTATTTCTCAACGAGAGCCTTCAAATCCCAAAAGTAATCGAAAACTTCATATTTTTTCCTAAAAAAGTAGACCCATGTATATTTGGAAAATTTATATATAAAGGTGAGAACTTATTTGGACCTAGTGAAAGAAGCATGGAGAAATGCCCATATGCCATCACTGTGAATCAATTCTAAAGGTGGTGATGTTATATAATCTTTTCCCTTGTTAAATTTATCTTCAAGCTGTTTTCCAAGAGCACAACACATGAAACTTCCCTTTTACAAATGAACCATATGAAATCTAGTAACCATGTCATACTATCTCAAGTTACTCAAGGTAGTTATAGTTAATATGGCCAAACAACTCATGCCATAATCTTCTAACTCCATCTAAATGTGTGAGAAATGTAGTAGGGGAAACATTAGGTGAAAAGTGTGAGAAGGTATATAAATTTACATGGTGATCTTCCCTTCCTAATACTACTGTATCTTTCACGCTATGTAACTCCCAGATCTCAACTAAATCAGTGTAAAAAGGAATCTCATGCCCTTCCCTATATGATTCATCTAATACATTAATAAAATATTAGTTGAAAGTGAAGGTACACCTAGAAATTTTGGGAATATTCCACCTTCAACTTCAATATACCCTCTCCTTGAAATCTCCATGGCTAGTGTATTGTTGATGCGTAATCACAACACCCATGAATTTTTGTAACTTGATGGGTTGAGGCTCTCAGTGTGATTGCATAACATGGATCTTTTCCCAAAGTGTGGGACTTTGCAATTGGGAAGGATCTCTAGATGAAGGTCGGTTCCTATTCCACTGTTCAGATGTACACATTCATTTTGTAGAGGATCTTCCCTAAAATCTACTCTAACGATAGGGTTAAGAAGATCCAAGAAATTAAACCTAATCTAATAGAATTGATGCACCAAAGGAATGTTGAATGCCTTCTTTTCCATTAAACAAAAAACATAAAAATGTATACAACCATCATGCACAAGACAAAAATTGTAATGAAAGATCAGAAGACAAAAATTAACACAAGAGAGGGTTGGAAATCATCCACATACATGTATTATTGCTCCAAAATTTGATACATTACACTACAATGGCCAAGAGGGAAGATTTGCATTATAGTTTTGATGAGAGGTTTTTAACTCCACAAATCCAATTACAAACCAGAGAAGAAGGGAGGGTGCAAAATAAATTGTCCAACCTTTTAAAAAATTCCCCTCCTTACAATATATAGGAAGAATGAGACAAGAAAGAGAGAATAATCCAAGTTCTAGATTCAACCACACTAAAAATGCATTGAATTTACCTGCAATAGTGATGGGCATCCTTGCAAAACCCATGCCTCTATGTACTATGTCTTTCTAGGCAAGAAGGAAGCCCATACCTCATTAATGTGTTAGGTGAGAAACTTGGGATACCCTAAAAATGAAGAACTTTGTTTTTTATTTTGAAGAACTTAGTCCCACTCAAATATTTCCAAAAATTCCATTCTTGTGCAAATTTGAGCTCCTAGTCAAAAGTTATGGCCATCTGAAGGTCAAGGTGTCATTCTACAAACATGGTGGGTGGTTGGCTCTGTCCGTTTTCAAAGTCTAAAAATCATGCAACCTCCAAAATACCGAAGTTCAAACTTTCATACATTTCCACTTCGGAGATTGAGTCAATGTTCATCCGCCAATTTTTTTTGAGGTTTCCAAAAGTCCGAAACCCGAAAGTCTGAAATTTCGGACTTTCAGAATTCAAAATTTTGGAGTTTTAATAGGGATTTTGTGTTTTGGTCATAGCAATCAACCAGTTATGCATAGAGAAAGTACACCGAATAATGATATTATAGATTCAAATGATTCAGGATATATTATTCACAGGTAGAGGTTACATATATAGAGTTTGATCTCCTTGATTCTAGGAGTCAACACTCATCCCACATATCTCTCTCATGATCACTCAGCATCCCACAAATCTCTCCCAACTTATCTCATCCCTATAAGATCTCTCACACTCCTATCAACGTGAGTTGTTCTCACAACTTCACAATTATTCTAAACTATATTATTAATAATGTTACACAATATATAATATTATTCCTAACATTCACTCCCCTATTGTTAACATTATTATTTCCACACATACACTCCCCTAATGTGAACAATGTAGAAAAGAATAGTTACACTTTCTCTGCAGCTTGCACACCCCTGTTTTCTCATGATCTTGGTACACATATGGACCTCAGTCCAAGGTAAGAACCCCTGTTCATGAACCTCTGTTCATCAATACGAACCCCTGTTTGACAATAATGGACCTCTATCCTAGGTACGAGCCCCTGCTCATGAACCTCTGTTCATCCTCTTCAAGTATCATAATGCTGACTTTGTACTTGTGTTTTCTTCTTTCTACTATAACATATTTACATCAGGAGGTTATAAAAGGAAATACAATTCTGAACAGGAATGTGACATCTGTTCTTATTATAAAACACACAATAATGGAATCAAACACACAACTGAAATACTTGGCCACCAAATCAATACCGCGGCCTCGTCGATGGTGCCTGACGAGAGGTCGCTGATCAACCTCCTTCCTCCGTTGCCTCCGCCTCCATCTGAATATCCCTGCTAACTCAGCAGAAAGTATAGCCAAGGATGATATGCGTTCCCTGTCGCGATACAGGGCAGGGTCGAGGGGCGGAGCCCCCGAAGGCAAGAACAGTTTTCATTTGCATTTTTCCTTAAAAATGAGTGTCGGATTACACCGAAAATGCACTCATTTGTCCTCTTTTTTTTTTTTAACAACTTTTCGACTCAATTTTGATGACAATAGAATGACAACAAACAGATACCCTAAAATCACCTATTTTGACATTATTAAAACTCTTTTAACGTCTTGACGATACTGACTAGATTGACGCTTTGACTTACTACACTAGACAAAATGACAATAACATTTAAAAAGTAATTAGATATTACTTTTTACTATGACACACATAAAAAGACTTAGACCGATTAGATCCAATTTTGACTTGGTATTTTGAAGACTATATTAACTATGATTAATATAGCTAAAGGACAAAAAATTAAACCATCAAATAGACTCACTATTACATCACTCAAACTATACTAATACCTAAACATAAGGAAATTATAAACTTTATTTGAACTCAACCATAAACTTGATGGAAGGAAGACACGTAGAAACTATTACGGTCTTAGCTTATGGGCATAACAGATTGATCCCATAAAGAATGAAAAAATCCTTACGCTGGTGTTAGAAGGCGGTCTTTGGTGCTGGCCGTGGTTGGTAGGCTTCTAGTGAGCGAGCTCCAATGAGCGTGCATGCATGGATCAGTCCTCAGCAGATCAATGTGCAGATCCAAACCGACAGCAGATCCAAAACGGCAACACTTTCATGGGACTGCAAACAGACTGTGCATGGATAGAGAAATACGTGGAGACTTGGAGAAGACAATAGACTTGGAGAAAACGTGAAGCTTTATACCAAATAATTGTTTTATCAGGCGCTGAATTGCATGTAATTCCACGAATCTCCTGTGTAGACCAGATCCGCGGATGGGCTGTAAATGGAGATCAGTCCAATGTAAAAAAAATGCAGGAAGATGATCACTAGTTGCAGCTTCTGTATCTCAGACCCATCATCATATATCGGATTCGTAAGGTTCCTTAACACAAGCAAATAGATCTGGAGATCTATGACAGTCAAATTAGGCAACATAGAGACATCAATGAGCACAAGGAGATCTCAGCGCACAGGTATATAACAGATTCAATGCAAATTAAATCACGAACTGGCAGTACAAGATTAAACCATTAATGTTGATCCACTAAAGATTCGAAAAGATCTCCACTAGACACCAAAAGAACCATACATAATGTTAAAACCTCTTGAACATATTGAAAATATACTCCATAATTGTTACAGAAGGCCGTAAGGGAAAAAATCAACATAAAATCCCTTTCGTATTTTCCACATTTCTCCACATCTAGAATGTGGGTTCAGCTGAAATTCGGATAGTATTTTTCTTAAAAACAACTCTATGAACCCATTAAAAATTAGAGAAACCCAGATCGTAATATAGAAATTACGACATGTTCTTTAGAGCAGTTCTAACAGATTCAAGAAATTGCAAAAAAGTAGATGATAATCATAAAGCAAGGCAATATAAAAATCACATAGAACTACCATTCCTGCTCTGATACCAAATCATAGCAATCAACCAGTTTTGCACAGAGAAAGTACACCGAATAATGATATTATAGATTCAAATGATTCGGGATATATTATTCACAGGTAGAGGTTACATATATAGAGTTTGATCTCCTTGATTCTAGGAGTCAACACTCATCCCACATATCTCTCTCATGATCACTTAGCATCCCACAAATCTCTCCCAACTTATCTCATCCCTATAAGATCTCTCACACTCCTATCAACGTGAGTTGTTCTCACAACTTCACAATTATTCTAAACTATATTATTAATAATGTTACACAATATATAATATTATTCCTAACATTTGGGTCTTGAGAGTTCTGAAACTCCGAATCTCGAAACTCTAAAAGTCTGAAGTCTGAAATTTTGGACTTTCAAAATTCAGAGTTTCAAAATTTTTCTTGTCCTTTTTGAATTTTTTCTCACCGAAGATTCCAAAACTCCAAAGTCTAAAACCTAAAAAGTTTGAAGTCTGAAATTTTAGAATTTCAGGGTTTCGAGTTTTGGACATTACTTTCCCATTTTTCCATTTTGTGCTCCGAGAGTTCTGAAACCCCAAAACTGAAAGTCTGAAATTTCAGACTTTTAGAATTCTGGATTTCAGATTTTGCCGATCCCTTTTCCATTTCATGCTTCGAAGCCCCAAAACTCGAAATTATGAAAGTTCGACTTTCAGACTTCGAGATTTCAGACTTCGTCGACCCCTTTTCCATTTCACGCTCCTAGAGTTCCGAAACCCCGAAACCTAAAAGTCAAAAATTTTAGACTTTCAAACTTTGCATGTCTCTTTTCCATTTCATGCTCTGAGAGTTCCAAAACCCTGAAACCAGAAATTCTAAAATTTCAGACTTTTAGACTTTAGGATTTTGGACTTTGCCAATCCCTTTTCCATTTCACGCTCTGAGAGTTCTGAAACTCCAAAACCCGAAATTCTAAAATTTTGGACTTTCAAACTTCGGGATTTCAAACTTTGTCAATCCCTTTTCATAAATTTTCTTGTTTTGGACCTGCTTTGTCTCTGAAATGCCAAAAAACAAAAATTCTAAAAACTTTAATCCTCTCTCCATTTCTAACTCGAGCATTGATCTCTTTCAACATTATTTGGGCATTCATTTGCCTACCTTGCATCTCCATTTCCGAGCCCACCTGCAACCTGATCTTTTGGAATCAAATGTGAGCTCGTATGACTGAACCACCCTCTCCATTTTCTTTTGTGCAAGGTCATGTTATCCAATTTTTCTTGAGGGGAAAAATTGGATAACATTTATCATTACCCAAAGGGATTAAGGACATGCTATAAGGATCTAATGAAGAAAATTCAACATGTGATGAACCCATGTGGTGTGAATCACCAAATTTGATAACCCGAGAAGGAGTAGATGATTTCGTAACTGCAACTACTGCCTTTTTATTATGTTTCTCTTTATCTTTTTCTGTTCCTTAATAGATAATTTGTTTATTGAGGTTTATTTGATAAATTCAAGGAATTTAATGTTGTTCTTTTTAAGGAGATGACTTAGGTAGTAAATATTCTTTTCCATACATTTGTACTCATCATTCCCATGTTTGCTATAATAGGCACTTAATCTTTTCCTCCTTAGGATTCCCATTTGAACTCGTTGTTTTAGTGGTATATGTGGAAGAGGTATTGAATTTATATTCTTTTTATTTAGTATATCCTTTTTGTTTTGCTTCTTCTCTTAGTTGCTATAGGATTTGTGTTTCCCATTCCCAACAATGAGAACTCGAGGTTTGGATGTAGTCACGGTACCCATTTGAATAAATTTGTCATTCTCCTTCTTCAAATTAGAAATAAATTCATGTAAGGTGTCATATATCATGCAGCTCAAAGAACACCCTTGGTGGCATAAAATGTAGAAACGAAGATAGATTAGTAAGGACCTAGTTATAAAAGCACTAAAAGAACTAGGTGTTTATCCTTATTTTTTATTCCACATTCTTTTTACTACAATCATAAGGACGTGAGCTTGGTAAAAATAAAAAGTTAAGTGTCAAAGTTGCTAGGACTTAAGATGATAACTTTTATTTCTAGATGATGTCCCCTCATAGTGTCAAATTTTGTGAGTAAGGTTTCTAAATTTTTTCACACCTCGTTGGGAGAATTCTATGACTATATGTGAAAGAGGAGTTCAGGATACATTGAAAGACAAAAAATATCGAAGGCCTCATGACACTTATTAAACAACTAAATTTTTTTTGTAACTTTATTATTCTCAATTTCTAATCCCATTGAGATATGGTATGACCTTGTTCTGCTAAGTGCGATGAATTTTATTATTCCCATTCATGGTAGTTAAAATTTATAAATGGGTTAATTACACTTCGACCCATTAGTGTGGAAAGGAAAAGTTGTGTTAGTTGTTGTAGAAAACAAATAAATGCGCAAAAAGAATGAAGTTTCAAACAAAACGGAAACACATTGTATAACCCCGAAAATATATTAGAAACCACCCCATGATTTTGGAACTTCATAAATTAGTGCATTTTACAAAATTAATAGGTCCAATTCTTGGGGAAATTAAAAATATTTAACTTTTGGAAAAAAAATGGAACTATAATTGGAGTTACTAATGAATAATTTTGCAATAATTGTTTCCCATAATAAAGACTTATTTTAAATCAATTTTCACTAAACTTGAAATGCACTTTTTAAAACTTGAAATGCATTTTTTTAAACTAAAAAAATGGAACTATACATGGAGTTACCAATGAAAAATGCAGGGGGCTAACATTAGCCACCATATTACAGCCAAAGAATGTTTCGGAGAGGTTGTTAGGCCGATCCTGATTTGTTTTTCATTTGTACTAAGGTTGCAACCACTCTTGATAAAGAAGATCTTTAGTGCAGCCTTTAAATTTTTGTAAATATGAGTTTAGCAAACAAAACATTTGTGGAACTCAAAAAATAACAATTGAATCTAGATCTATAATGCGTGTAAGGGTTTTTGGAAACACTATTATATGTTTTTAATCCTTCTTGATCAGTAAAACGCCCTTTATAAGTTTTAACATACATGAAAACCACTACCACAACTGAAAATGTTGTTCACAAGTCTACAAATCAACCTCTAGCTCTAGATAAATCTTCTAGGGATCATGCAATAATTATTTGGGGCTTGAAAAAAAGTAATCTCCATAACTATAAGCACTATGCATAACTATAAACCTCAGAATCCTACAAATAGGCTATATATCCACAAACAAGGAAAAACTAACAACAAGCACACCCAAATGATTACAAATAATGACGTCAAATGAAATTAAACTTGTAGAATAATAACTAGACATTCTCAAAGAATGCATAGATCAAGGATGTGATACATGAATTTCTCCAAGATAAAAAATCAAGCATATAAGATTTCCAATTATGAAAAAAACAAAAGAGATAATTGCATTAACACAAGAAGAGCTCTAACTCAAAATGATTAAATAGAATAATGTAATTCATGTACATATAGGACGTGAATGTGTAACCTATTCCTACAATCATGGCAATCTACACCTAGAATAGTGGTAACCAAAACCTAAAATGTTGTAGTCAAGTGGTAACCAAAACCTAGAATAGTGTAGTTAAGTGGTAACCAACACATAGAATAATGTTGTCGATTGCAAAACCTATGCATGCATATGTCATTGGTGTAGGGAAAATCGAAACAAGGTGGAATATCCCAATTAGGATGATATAAATAAATCGAGGAAAACAATCCTACACTAACACATGTAACTATTAATTATACTATTTAACATACAAATAGTTTTCATAAAAAAAAAAGCATTACTATCTTGTGTGGAATGTAATAACTATCCTAGTGGCCTATAATCTCCAATGTTCATTACGTTGCATCAAATAAATGTAATAAACTTTAAGCTTAGAAGACATTAGGATTATAATATAATGTTGGAATATCTAACAATATTATTGAGGCTTAGCAGTAACCATTCATTGCATTTTATTCAAGCAATCAAGAAATATGTGTATAATAGACATTTAATAGTATACATGACTATATGCCTTTAACAAACCAATATAAGATATTTAGAGCTAAGGGGTCACTAGGAACTACCTGAACAAGCTATCGAACATGATTGGGAAGGATAAACATTACTTTTATAGATAAAAACAAGGATCTCCTATCTCTTAATTTGATTATTTGGTTAGATTAAATAATCATTCGTAATGGAACTTATAAAAAAATTAAGTAAATTTTCATTTAGTGAAAGGATCATCTTTCATTTGCATGTATTAAATGGATTATGATTGTTTCATCTAAGTGGATAGTAATTATTCTATCTAACATACAAATAGTTTTCATAAAACATCTTTTCATCATTTTGTTATGTGGAAAGTAATAATTAGTATAAGCGGCCTCTAATCACAAATGTTCATTACGTTACATCAAAGTAATGTAATAAATAACAATCTTAGTGGACGCTACATTTGAAATATCATGTTGGAATATATAATTATAATAAAATTCCTATTGATCAAAAAGATATTAGAAATTTCAAGGCACATGTCATCTTCTTATTGGGTATTATTTGAATAAATATGTTATAGGGTTATTCATGATTTAAATGATTTAATATTTTTCGAAGACTAATGTTAAAGGTTTAAAAAATGAAATGTGTCACATTTCAATTGGAGAAGTCTATTGAAAAATGTATACAATATCTAGCAACATTGATACACAAATATTGTGTCTTTTGTATAAATTCAAAACAAAAATTATTAAATATTGTTTTAGTTTAATGTAGTTTTTTATTGCAAGATAAATAACTAGGTGTACCTTATTTGGAAAAAAATTAAACGCATATGTAAAAAAGTAATTTCAAATATTATTTTTCAAGCAAATTATATTTACCCTCAGTGTTTTTCAAATTTCAATTTCCCTTGTTTTTAAGATGATTCTAAATTACAACCTCCTGTTCTTTTAGCTTAATCATGGGGACATTCAAATTTTCATATTTCAATATTCCAAAAATGTGTAATGAAAGTTTATTAAATATGCCTAAAAACATTGAATAGGGTATCCACGTTTTTTTAGTTTGATGGGAAGGTAAGTTGAGAAATCGAATAAAATAGAAGTAGAGCTGAGGGTATGAATTTTAGTCATTTTCATAAGGAAATATGATGTAATTGAAATAGTTTAATTTATAAAGAAGGCACACAAATGAGGTTGTAGAGAGGATTACCCGATAGTTTTAAATGTCAAGAAAACAAGATAGATAAACATGAAATCATTCCATACATATTTAGAATAGGTATTTATCAAAACTATCTACCATATACTTCCAATCTATGACATAAATTCCATACATTGTGTATAAAATAAATTTATCAAAATTGAAGGAGTTTGTGCTCCTGTTTGTTAAAGAGATTGATCCAATTGAGCTTTTGGTAAAACCACTATGTTATAAATCTGCCTCTTGTGCTTTGCACGAAAATCAAGCCATGATTCTTTTGATACGAACCACATTGTGTTAAATTTTTAGTTTCTTTATCTATATTGAGCTTTTGTAAAAATTTGCCTCTTTGTTAAAGAGATTGATCCAATTGAGCTTTTGGTAAAAATCTGCCTCTTGTGCTTCACACGAAAATCAAGCCATGATTCTTCTGATACGAACCACATTGAGCTAAATTTTTAGTTCCTTTATCTATATTTTTAAATCACCTTTTGTTGTGCACTAATGCAACCCTTGTGTTTTGTTTCTAGATTTTCTTCGATGCTAATACGTTTCTAGCTTTGCACTATGTTTTCTCTTATTATCTCCTCATTTATTTTTCCCTAATAACAAATTCCTACCTCAACAATGATAAAAATCGCATCACATAGCCACAAAAATTTATCAGTAGTAATGCTTTTGAAAATTAAAATCTATCTGTTTTCACATTTTTGAAAAATAATAAAAAAGTGTTAATATTATATTGTTTTTAGGATGTAATTAATTAGGTCTTTTATATTCTAGTTTTATTTTTTGTTTATTAATATGTTTCAAATAAATGTAGCTAATTATTATACGTAACATTGATTATATTATTACACTTAATTGTCATTCTTAAGTCAACAGTTGTAATTATTCAATTTGTAAAGTTACTAATTTACAAGATGTGGAAGCAAAATAATAATATTTTTACATCTTTCCTCTATACATGTAAATTCTATTTAAATATAATGACTAAAATATAGGCAAGAGAAAACAAAAAAATATAAATATCAGTCTATTTATTAATAAATCTATGTTAAACCTTGTACTCCTTAGGCTATCCGATTATCTACACATATGTATGTATAATATTATATATACATTCAAGATTGTATACATACAACATGGAGAGATTCTATTATACATCCATTAATTGTATTTAATTTTCCTCGTTATACAACTTAACTTATAATAGTTGTCAATCCTCGCAACCACTAGACTATATTTCTACTTTTATATATTTAAATATTTACAATTTAATTTCATTAAATAAGATTATTTTAAACTAGATATAACCCTCTTAAGACATATATCAGTTTACATTAGAGGATCTTAGGCTCCATAAATTTAGAGTTGTCATTGTAAAAATGTCATTGTCCAATTTAGCAGCCACAAGGATCAATCTCTTGATTTTGCATATAGTTAAAAAATTCTTGTTGTATACGGTAATAGATTAGACAACTTTTGGTGAAATACTAACTAGAAATTTTATATTCTTTGGTGAAATTGTAGGATATAGTATCTTCTATTATACACCCTTTTATAATGCATGACCATTATAAATAAGATAACACCCCCTTTAGTCATGTATTTGTACAAATTAGCACCCACTAGGACTCGTCTATTGCATTCTATCAGTGTACGATTTTGGATCACTGGTGTTTTTTATTGTTTATAATTATATAATATTGGCTAGACTATCTATGATGGAACTAAGTGTTGCACTACAAATCCTTGAGATGGATGAATGTGTATGTAGTTTTCATAAGATATAGTGTGCATAACACAAAAATCACATCACTTCACATCAAATAAAATTTTAGAGATCTGCTAATATTCATTACTTATTTAAAGAAATGGCTTAACGGGCACTATGCTACACAATTTCCTATTTTTAAAATAACAACAGAATAAAAATTAATAATAATAGATCTTAGCGGTCATTAGGAATTTTTCTTTATACATTTTAATGAGAAATATTTGTGTAATGGACGTTTCATAATCTCAAAGGATATGAAGGGCTTTGCCTAGTCAAGGAAAATGTATGATTATTAAAAATTTTGGAGGGTACTCATACAAAATCATGATGTAGAGACATGTTATATGAAATATTTGTAAGACATGCGAGATTTGATATAATATCATCGTTTCCGATCAAACACTAAGTCATATTTATTTTGTCTTAAGTGAAAGGATTTACAATCTATTATGATTATTACAAATCATTTTAAAATAGCTAAAACCCTATTTTGTAATACAGTTATATATGTTAGTTTTTTCTAGAAACATCCATAGGATTTTGTCGTTGTAAAAACTATTTGAATAACTTAGAAACCACTAGATAATTTTTCATAGTTTGTTGTCGGGTTTAGTGTGAGTTCTTGTTGAAAAAAATGTGTGTGTTACACTTGGTATCAGAGCCATGGGTTCAACACTTGGACCCTGGGCCAACTTTGAAACCCGAAAACCAGTTAGCAAAAATTTGAACCTCCATGAATAAAGTAATAGTAAAATAATAAAGATGTTTGAATTTTTGTACTTGCCTAGTGGAGTTTGTTGAACCTAGGTAACTTAAATGGTTAAATTAAATGGAATTTCTTGTGAACTTCTGGTGTAACAAAAAAAACATGATTTTCCTTTAAAAAGATGTTGTATAAGTACTAAATTTTTCTTTAGTCGTATGATGCGATAAACCCATTGAGACTCTTCCTTGTTGGAATAAATTTTATTTTGATAGTGATTGTGTTTAGGGGGTCAGACAAAGTAATTTAGTGGCTGTTTAGTCACCTAAATCTTACCTTTTTCCTGCAGTGGTTAGACAAGTTAGTTTTGGTTGCCACCTTGAAGACTTAATCTACATACGAGTGAGTGGATATTAGGCCTTGGTGTCGCATTTGATCCAGCTTTGTGTATGCATTATTAGAATGAAGCTCGAGGTATAGTACCCCTATAGGAGGCCATAAAGGGCTTCAAAGTGACTATGATGTGGAATTTCTATGTTTAACATTCACAAACTTGTGTATTTTATCAAGGACCGACATCTTATTTTATGATTGGATTGAGAATCTCTGAGGCTCTTTCAGTTATTTATGTTTTTTTGATTATTTTCAGACTTTGCAATGTGGCTACTTAGCCACTTTCCTTGATTTCCAATATTTCTTGGATTTTACTTTGATTGGTGATTTGAACCTCGTTTATTTGTTGGCTACTTAACTAAATTTTACGCGATTCCTTCTTGTATGTTCTTGAGTTGGTTCTACGTTGTTTGTATTATGATATTTTTTCATATGGTGGAACACCCTAGGTACTTGGAATGTCTTCTTAGGTGATTTAAGTTATGCCTTAGTTTTGGGAAATACAGAACCTTGAGCGTGTCTAGTATCTTGGGGAGTTCCTTGTGTAGTGCGTTCTAGTTGATAGCTTGATAGCGGTGGTGGTGATTATCTTACAACCCGGTAAGAGCTCTTATCCTCATTAGAGTAGATGTGTTCGGTTATGGTATTATGGATGGTGTGAGGATTGGATTGACTCTTGGTTGACTGTATATTTTAAGTGGATAAGTGTTGGTTTGGTAGGAATGATCCATGATGACATGCTAATTTTTATCATGATTTCCTTGTTTCATTATAAAAATATTGACTTGTGGATTTTATGTATCTTAGTAATTATGATTAGATTTAAGCCCATTCAGAAATTTGTTTAATTAAGTGTGCTTATTTTACTCTCGTTGACCTATAAATAAGTCTACCCTTGTCTTAACCTTTTAGATTGTTATGAATAAAACTTTATGACCTATTAATCTTTGGATTACGTGGAGACACTTATGGATGCTTTTGGGTCTTTTGACCTTTCTCTTTAGGATGTTAGCTTTTAGATCTTAATATTTAATCTTGGCGTGCTTATATTGTGCTTCTTCTTTTAAAACTATAACTCTTGGTCATAGAATCCATGTTTGGATAGATTAGTTGATTGTCCTCTTACATTTGATGCTTTCTAATGGGAATGTGGTGTCCTTGGAGTAAAATTTGCATTGTCATCTTGTTTCTTGGTTGGTGGTATCTTGTGGAAATATGGGTGTTGATTTGAAAACTTTCCTTGTCTTATTATGCAAGTAAAATGTTTGAGCCTAAACAACAAACATTGTTAAACCTCATAAATTCGTAAAAGTAAATATGCCTCTTTAATGGGTCTTCCTTGTAACTTATTTTGAGACTTGTAGAGACCCACTAGGAATGTTTAATGATGCTTGTAATTATTTGGTAAAACCTTGAAATATTGGTGTGATACATGTTGAATGATAGATTCCTAGTTCTTACAAAATTAATGATGTGTTTGCTATGTTGAATGTCTCTTGTTCCTATAGAATTAAAAATGTGATGTGTTGATTCATCTCTCTCTCTCCCATAAAATCAATAGTGTGATGTGTTTGACTCTTCCTTCCAATTAAAATTTAATTGGTAAGATGACTCACCCAAACACCATAACCCTATAATTGAGGAGGTTTGACCTTGAAACTTGGCAAATAAACTAGAACATAGAAAAAGGAAAATGGTTCTTGCTATAACCTTGGTAGATCAATAGAAGAAATAAAAGCTATGTAGAAGAATAGGAAGGAAACTTTTTACAACTACCTTCCCTAGAAGTAAAAAATTAAATTAAATAAATAAATACTTTTTCCGCCTATAGAGAATGGCGAGATATCATGTCTACCTTAGTGGTGCTCCTTATAACACAAACTTGTGATGTCATAATAGGAGGAAGTTTTAATTAATAAAACTTGTAAGGAATGTGCTTAGAAATTGAAACTACAACTTTTGACTTAATAAGTTGATTTATAAAATGAGTAAGATTTATGTATTGAGTACAATGCAAAGTTGAACCTTTAGTTCTCGCTACCTACCCCCATTGTGTGAAACACCTTGTTGATAGTAATGTGTACTAATTGCATAGTAATCCCTTGTTTATAGGCGTATGTGATTTTCCCTTGTAAGATTTTAGGTCATCGTACTTGTATGTACCCAAAATTGTAGGGTACTGCACCACCGGAACGATGTTACACATGCTCCAATGATGATATAGGTCTCCTCGCAAGGTGTTCGGAATCCAGAGAAGCTCACGAAGTATATGTTAGCATCCCAAATTCTTTATCCAAGTTCGTTGTGATATTTTTATCCCTTGCCTCCATTTTCTTGGGATTTTGACCTTCGCTAATGAAATCGCCGCCCTCCCAGGGCAGTGGTTTCGTGATCGCCACCCTACGAGGGCGGCGGTCCTATAACCGCTGCCCTGCTCAGGGTGGCGGTCCTCCATGCGTTCTCCAGCATGTTCCTTTGATCGTGACTTGTGTGAATTTTCAATATTTACTAGTTTTTCTCAACCGCCTTAGCTTGTATTTATGTTTTTGGTTCCCTGCAATAGAGTTTCTCCATTGTTTAATGGTAAAAGAGTTCCATTCCAAGTTACCCTTTGGTGAATGGGAATTCTATAAATAGCTGGTTTGTTTTCAAACAAATGGCCCCTCATCCTCTCAATTCTCTTGTTCATTTTTTCAATTCCTTGCTTAGAATTTTGTTAGTTTCAGGTTTTGCTTCCATTGTTGGCATTTTGGAGGTCATATCATCTTCTTGTTTCAAGTCTTGTTTCATTGTTACTACATACAGTCAGTTTAAACATAGAATAGCTTCATTTCTAGACTAGAATCCATTAAAGTTGTAGGTTTTGTTTTGTCACAAGGATAATTTCTGAAACTCTTGGTACACTTGTGTTGTATTCCCGCAATAAATCCCGCTAGGAATTACATAGTCAAGCTCTGTTCACTTGCACTATCCCTCTCCTACTCGCATTATATTCGGTCTATATCCAAAGCTGTCATTGTTTGATTGCTATCTTCTATTGATACTATCATATACACACTTTTTGGATTCACGAGGACATGAAGGAACGAGGAGATCACACTGAGGGGATGAAATCACACACAACTGGATTTACCACTATTCTGTAAACGCTAGGTTTGAGCTATCAAAGTTCTAGTTACAACATATCAAATAGAGTAGTGAATTATTTCATTTCAGTTAAAATTCGCTCTCGATATCACCAGGGAAGCTATGGGGATTGATAGTTTCTAAGAAACTATGATTCATTCCTCACTTCTGAGGTAGGATCGAGAGCCTTTCAAAAATTCAAAATATATAGTTGCTTAGATATTTAGGATAAAATCACAACTACACAGGCAAATAGCCATACCAGGCTACGTTGCTTGTTTTTATTCTATTATTAGATTAGTTGTTCATTTTATAAATATACTAGAGTAGTTATTCTTTAATTTCATTGAAATACGTCATTAGAAAATACAAAAAAAATAGAAGAATTCTTACATGGTGTAATACCTCTTTCATAATCATTTTATTAAATGTTAGTTAAAAGTTGAATTGTTTTGTATGACAATCATAAGACCTAGAGAGCCTAGAGAGTATATATTTGAACCCATAGTGCCTCAGCTAAATCTACCCACAACATTAGCTGATATATATTAGGACCTTAGGATATATGTCTTTCGAGCCACAACAAACTTACAAGCAATTAGTGAGAAACTAAGAGGAATAAATATCGAAGATGACAAAGCTTACACATTTTGGTCAAACCATCCAAACTATAGATTACCTTGATAAAACACCTAAATGACCGTGCAAGGGTTCGAATGAGAACAAAAATTTGGTTGCGATCCTTTGGTTCCGTAGCCTAATGTAGGAGACCTCCTCATTGATATAGACACTAGCTTACGTATCCAAGTTTCCAGAACACCTGTTAGGTACTCCGAGAAAATCATACAACTTCTAGTTCTAAACGTAAAAGCTGAAAAGGCATACAATTACTGGATAGTTAGAAGAAGGGATTGATTCTTGACTTGACCATAATAGGTCCACATCAACCATGCACTCACGGTTGTGATCCCCAAGTCCCACAACCCAACGGGCCAAAAAACCAATCAAGTATTGACATTGGCTTGCGAACGCTGGTGTTTAGATCCTCACCACTCCCGCCAGATATTATAGTACAGTTCTTTGTATTAAAAAAAAAATATTTGTGTGGTGAAGGTAACAACAATTTATTTTGTTTTAGTGGCAACTAAAATAAATAACAGAGAAAAATATTAAAAAGCTTGTAATTTTTCATCCAGTGAACTCGGTTTTGAGTGTTGTTTTTTGTAAAAGTTCTTGTTTTTTCATGTTGTTTCCATTAGAGATATTTATTTCGAGACTTGAACTATAATTATAAAGTGCCAAATATGGAGGAGTGTTGTAATCAATTGTGGACGTAATTTCAGCTGAGCCCGATGTCCTAAATTTTTGGGATTTGCAGTTTGTACCTATCATGGATTCTGAGAATGATATGCTTTTATTTGAAGTATGTGGACTTCAAGAGGATATTGTAAAATTTGTGGAAGAAAATAGATCACTCAACAAGTTAAATTCTCTTCTACAATCACTCATTCATGAGAAGGATACAATAATACACTTCCCGTAGAACAAAATTGCTAGCCTACAACATCACCATCATAATATGAACAACAATATCCATGCTTCTAGTCCACTTGCAGTTGTTTCTCTTACACCCACTGACATTAATCTGCCGGTCTTTGAGCTCCGAACCTGCTTTTGATGCTTCTAAACCTATGAGGCTTGTTACTACATGCTCTTCCACATCTGTGCCTATTACAATACCACATGTTGTGTATCCTATTTCTAATCAGTTGCATGGATTTTTTTGAGAAGAATACCACTGCATTCAGTTCTCGCATGCTCCGTTATATGGGTCTCACTAGAGGAGTCATTGGTAGACATTCACAGGGTATTGTTTCCTCTATTCCACATGTTAAGTGGAATTCTCATCATGACATTGGTTTTTGAGCAGATACTTCATTGGGATCACACATTGATAGAGCTCCTTTGTTTATTCACTTGACTCTTTTGAGGATCCTAAGAAACACATGAGTTTTACACCTTCACTCAGGCTTGAGAAACCTGAGATTTCAGCTGTCAAACATGATCAACTTGACACACATTTTGATGTTCTTTTGCATGCACCCATTGTGCATTTTGCACCAAGTCATATGCAGGCATCTTCTTCATCCATCCGTGTTGATTTGGGGTGGATATCTAATCACTCGTGGCGGTGACATAGGCATTCATTGAGAGGACTCTACAGTATGGCTCCTCCACTATTCGGCCTCTTACTCCACTTTCTATACCTTATGCATTGTGATGCTTCTTGTTTTGAGCATTTTTCTTTAGCAGTGTAGTGTATCTCTCTTGTTTGTTGAGAGATTTTGTATCTATATTTTTGAAGCTTTTGGCATGTTGATAGTCTCTCTTATGGGGGATCTATTCTGGTGGAGCCCAGTGTTAGTTTTTCAATGTTCAAGTAGTTGTTCAAGTAGTAGGTGTGGTGTTGATCCTGCTTCTTCGGGTTTCGTGTCCTTGCCTTGTTACCTTGGCTTTTCTTGGATCGTGACACTCTGGATTTTGTGTCCTTGCCTTGTTGCTTTGGTTATTGTTCTTGGATCATGGCACACCTATTTGCAGCACTTGATCGAATTATGTTTTGTGTTTTTTTTGCACTTTCGACATCACTCGTTGACAATCTCCTTGTATGGAGCTATTCTGGTGGAGCCCAGTGTCAGTTGTTTTTGAGTTTTGTGATCGAGTAGTGGATTCAGACCATAGTGCACACCAAACTTCTTTAGCATTGTATGATTTTTTTGAGCCAAGCTTCTTGGGATGCCTCGGAGCGGGTCTTTACTGTCTTTACTTTGTTGTTACTGGTTTTGGGTACCTTATGGTGTCCCTTTTTGCCTAGTTATTTTACATGAGTACCTCATTAGGCCTAGTTGTCGGGACTCATACTATGGACATGTCACTTCTATTTTGGCCCCTAGCTTCACTTGAGGGGGTTGTTAGAGTAGGTATTTACCTTAGCTCATGTTTGCCTAGGTACTTTATTTACCTTTATTGTATTTATCCTCACCCACTTATGTGTGTGGATATTTCTTTTATCTTATTTAGATAGTAGGAGATATTATCTAGTTATTAGGTATAGTTCTTTCCTTGATATATGGTATTGACTAGATCCTTGATGTCTAGTTCTCTCCTAAATATATGGTATTGACTAGTTCTTTGATGAGTAGTTATTTCCTTGATTTATGGCTTGATCTACGACCTTGACTAGTTCTTAGATTTTTATTCCTTACCTATTTAAGCAAGGCCCATTCTCAATGTATTACATTGAGTTCCATAATAGTATATGATATTGTTGCTCATTTGTTTGCAAAGGTTTTATGTAAAGCTATTCTAGAGAATCACTTTCATCTTATTGATTGTGGTGTTTGATTAGCATCTATATTCTTGGCTTGGTATGATCTGGTTATTGTTCCTTTCAAATACCTATTAGGCACTCTGAGAAAATCATACAACTTCTATTTCTAAACGTAGAAGCTAAAAAGGCATACGATTATTGGATAGTCGGAAGAAGGGATTGATTCTTCACATGACCATAATAGGTCCACAACAACCACGCACTCATGGTTGTGATCCCCAAGTCCCACAACCCAACAGGCCAACAAACCAGTCAAGTATTGACATCGCTTGCAAACGCTGGTGTTTAGATCCTCACCACTCCCGCTAGATATTATAGTACAGTTCTTTGTATTAAACATAGAAGCTAATCAATCTAATATTTTCTGGGCTAGACCAGAAAACCGTCCATAGTTCACTACGAATCCACTAAACCACCTATCACCATTTTATGAACTTGTCTGGAGATATATACGAAGCTCCCACAGGTAACTTCTAACGTATCCAACAACCAAGAAACAGGATATTGGAAGAGCTTGACATTGATTGGAGCCTCCGAATAGCCATTATATCTGAACGATCCATTACACCAATCCAGGTTAGGAGGGCCTTCTTCACTTTAAATTTGTAGATCCCAAGATTGTTGTGTGTGAGGACTTAAGATTACCTGATTAGCTTATACATATCCATTCACATTCAACATTCACCGGCTATCTCGACACAACCTTAGGAGGTCGGATATGAGGAAAGGGTACTTGTAGATTCCCATGCTCACTTGTCACTTTTGCAGCATACAAAATTGGTGAACCCAATGTGAACCGAACACACAACCTTCTGATTCAAAGTTAGATTTCTACTTGTTCTCCCAATTAATATACTTTTAATATTTTCCACCCTTTTATCCTTCACATTAGCTTCACCAAAATTGGTGAACTCCGACGTGAAACATTTCATATTCCTCTTTCTATTTTCTTTTCTTCCATTAGCATTTGCTCTTTCCCATTATTCTGTGGGTACTCATATACCCCCCGAATATGTTGGGATATGATGCATATGGCAGACCTCTCTCAGGTCTCGAAGTAAACTATAGTAAAAAAATAGACAACCATCGCCCTCGCTTTCTGCGTGGGATGATAACTATTCGAGTAATTACTTGTCATCTCAAACTCCCCCTCACAGAACTAGTTCTAGTTCTTCATTTCAAATTGAGGAGTTTGATCAGTTTGCACAAACACAACAGCCAGAGCCATCAGGCTCTAACAATATGATGTTTACTAGAGAATCCACTTCATCTCCTCGGGTCTTATTCAGACCATAGATTAGTAGACAATCAGACCCACTCCCCTTTTTGGATGAGGAGTACTTGGCACGCTTCGCTAAAAGTGAACAACACTTCCAAAATATGTATCCACCTTTAGGAAGTTTACAAATACAGTCTGATACCCTATTCCAGGAGAACACCCCCATTCCTCCACCTATGGGAAATACCCTCGGTGAAGCTTGGCAGGGTAATGACCAATTCATAGTAGGGTATCATACCCCCTTACAACCTCAAGCCATACAACAAACACCCTTAAGGCAAAGCACTGTGTCTTCACCAATGGAGGTCATTTCAGCCTTAGCTGAGAAGGTTAGAGGGCTAGAACTTGCTCAAGCAAACCAAAATTCATATTTTGGGAAAGCAGGAATCCCCAACCCTCTACATCACCCTAGTCAAGTTGACCTCCTTACAGGAATAGGCACGTTAGGCATGCCTCCTCAAAATCCTTATAGTTACCCACAGCAAATGCCAACTAGGATATCATTTTTAAATGCTCATCCAGATTAAAAACATGACACCTCCCGCTTGGCACCAAACAACCCGTACTAGAACAATGCTCCTCCTTATTTAAACATCTATTCAAAATCATCACAAGGAGACATGTTCTCTTCTCGATATGTTCGTTCAACCACAGGGATTCCCTTATGTCCCTACAAATGCATATGCTATGCCATATCAAAACCTATTCCACCTCAACCCCCTCAGCAAGCCCCATTGATGGTTGAGGCCTACGTAGTAGGGACTTATTCATAATATTTAAAAGAACCCATAGACTTCACCATACGAAGCATTATGCTTCCGATACCTCTTCCCGATTTTCCCAAATATAAAGGGGACGAGGACCCAAATGCACACATTAAGGCCTATACCACAGCCCATACAAGAGTTACTCCTTGGGATAGGGTTGTCACTAAAATATTCCCTAAGACCCTAGAGGGTATTGTTCTTGATTGGCATTACGTAATACTTGAAGCTTCGATACAAAAGATGGAGTAACTGACCAAGCTAAAAGGGAAAATGTTATAAACATTTTGCCACCTATTAATAATCAGTGAAATAATAATTTTACTCCAACAATCAACGTGGTGGATTTTAATCGTCCACCATGGCAACAAAAACAACAATGAAAAGTCCAAACGTAAAGTCCAAATCAAAACCCAACCGGATATCAGAGTCAAAACCAAAGGCAATAGCCTCAAAATTTTAATTTTAAAAACCAGCAACCTTATCAGAATTTCGGGCCACAACCGATTTCAAATCAACAGATTCGAAATTAAAATCCCAATCTATATTGTGGCTTCCACAAGATTCAAGGAAACGATACTAGGACTTGTCATGAATACAATAAATTCATGCAACATTTTCCAGAAGATCAAAAACAACTCTTTATAGATATGTATTTAGCAAATTCTTTAGTACCCATGCCAAACGCTTATGTAGGGGCATTTTCCCCTCAAAATGCATCCCTCAAGATCTTCAATGACCCACTCCCAAACCATTCTAACAATAACAGGTTAGATCCTAACGGAAAAATAAGGGTGTCTCAGTAGGATGGAAAAGTGACAAGCAAGCGTGGGAATCTACAAGTAACTCTTCCTCACACCCGACCTCTCGAGGTTGTGCCAAGATAGCTGGTGGGGATGGAATATGTGTGGGATGTAGACAAACTAGTTAGGAAATCTGATGTCTTCGACGCGCACTAGTGGAAACTACGAATCTAAGGCAAAGAAGGCCCTCCTAACCTAAACTGGTGTGATAGATCGATCGACAAGGATGACTGCTCGAAGGCTCCAATCAATATCGAGCTCTGGCGTGATTCGGTCTATGGGTTGTGGAATACATGGAAAATAACCTGGGATAGTTTCATGTATATCTCCAGGTAGGGTCATATGGTGGATGATGGGTATAGCAGACTCTACGGGCAATTATCTAGCCTAGTCTAGAATTCCCTAGCTGTATTAGCTGCTATGTCTAATAAGGATAACTGTTTGATGATGATAGGTGGAAGTGGAGTGAATCTGAATAATAATGTGCATAGGCCAATATCGATGTCCGTAAGAGTGTCTCTTGTGCCTGGTTGTGGGACCAAAGGATCATAACTGAACGTTTTCTCTCTTTCAAGCCCTTCTATAGACATGTGGATATATATCTAGCGTAATCTGTAGTTTGGTTGATTTGACCAAAACATGTGCGCTTGGTCATCTTCTATGTTTTACCCGCTTAACTGGATGCTTTGATCTATTGTAAGTTTGTCGTTGTTCGGAAGACTTGGATCCTAAGATTCTGATCTATATCAATTATTGCTATGACAAGATTGGGTTGGGGCACGATTGGCTCGAATACGTATTCTCTGGGCTCTCTAGGTCCCGTGATTATCATACAAAAGCAACAATGTAAATCCAATTGCAGCAAAGTAAAATTGACTATGTGAAATATATCTATAACATATATAACTTCTCTATTTTTGTATTTTTCTGATGAATTTATATGAATGAAATTGAAGGAGCAACTATTTTAATATATCTAGAAATTGAAAACTAATCTAATAATGAATTTAAAACAAACAAAGCAACCGAGTATAGCTACTTGCCTGTGCAGTTGTAAATCTATTCTTAATAATGAAATAACTGATCTAATATATTTTAAAGACTCTCGATCCTACCTCAGAAGTGAGGAATGAATCATAGTTTCTCAGAAACTATCAATCCCCACAGCTTCCCTGGCAATATCGAAAGTAAAATTGACTGAAATAAAGTGATTGGCTACTCTATTTGATATGCTTCTAACTAGAACTTTGAAAGCTAGAACCTAGATTTTACATAATAGTGGCAAATCTGATGGTGTGTGTGGTTTTGTCCCCTCAGTGTGATCTCCTCATTCCTTCATGCTCACGTGGATCCAGAAAAGTGTGTAATGCTAGCATCAACAGGAGTAGATTTTGGAACAAAGGCAGCTTAGAATGCAGACTGAATACAATGTGAGTAGGAGAGGGATAGCGCAAGAGTACAGAGCTTGGCTTATGCAATTCCTAGTGGGATTTATTGTGAGTCATGCAACATAAAACGTCCAGAACCTGAAACTATCCTATTTGACGAGAAAACCTGCAACTTTAATGGCTTCCTACTGAGAATTAAGCTGCTCTATTTTAATGGATTGCATGAAGTAATGATAGCATTTGCACAAGATGGATATGTGGCTTTCTAATAGCAAAATAACATTAACTAAGCATGCAATGAACTAAACTACGAATTCTAAGCAAAATAAAAGACTGAACTACTGAAATGAGAAATTGAGAGGTAAATTTGAGGGGCCATTTGCTTGAGCACAAGCCAACTATTTAGTGCAAATAGACAAAATAGATCGGAAAATAAACACTAAAATAATAGGAAATGAGGATGTACCATTTGTGCGGGGGTAAGAACTTACCTCCATTGGCGCTCCAAACCTGTGAAAAGGGAATTCAAAACGAGTGAAGTTGCTATATATATGAAAGTGGGCCCATTTTCCTATTCATTTGTGCGTGTTGATTTGGTTGGTTTTGAGCTCTGGACCCACGGCAACGGTTTCTTACAAGAGTAAAATCAAAACGTTCATGACGAGATAGCGATCATGTGTCCGCAAGCAGATTATTGACCCGTGAGATCACATGTTAGTTTTTCTCAATTAATTGTTTTTACCCCCAAAATTTTGAAATGTTAAAATCTTTGTCGTGGGGGGGTTATTTTTGAAAATGTTAGGTTCAAAAGGTCTATCTAGGGGGGGCCTACTGGGTAGGCTTTGTTTTAGTTAAAATAGTCCCTTTTTGCATTTTTAAGGCTTTTTAAGGTATAAAACCCGCGTGGGTTTTTGGGACATGACCACCACCCTATTCAGGGTGGCGGTTATAAGATCGTCACTTTTAAGGCGATGGTTATGAAACCGCCACTCTGCTTAGGGCGGCGGTTGCTAACAGAATGTCAAAGGAACACTTGTTTAAAATTGTTTTTGCATTTTTAGCATCTTTATGTGTTTTCATGATTTTTCTAATGTCATTCGGATGCTAACTTGCTCTGTTTTGTGTGTTTTTGGGTGTATGCAGGTGAGGGAGGAGTACATTCGATGGAGTCGGGAGAGAGTGTGACTGGCTCCCAGTAGTGTTAGATGCCCTTTCATAGGATGAGGTGGACACTCTTCAGAGGGTGGCATACTGCGTATATCACGTGTCCCACATGTTGCTCCATCCAGTCACATACTTTGTGACTTATTTTCTTATTGGGATGCTGATCAGAACACCTTCTGGTTACCAGGGGTTCGAGGTGAGTGGACCATCACTTTGGAGGATGTTTACCATATTCTAGGGGTCTCGATCATCGGGAGATGACTTACTCTTGAGACAGTAGGTTCACGGGCCCAGATAGCACAATGGGCTTCTTACATGGGAGATGCAGTTATCTCCACTGGGTCGAAGAAGGGGGTGAGGGTCTGATCTATTCCTAGCCTGCCCATCCCCTTGATTCACCAGGCCATTATGGGGATCCTTGCCTCGAGATTGATCGGGGACAAGGGAGGAGACACACTACTATATTGTTGGTCCCCCATCATTGCACAGATCGAGGGACATGGCCGATTTACGCCTAGGGAGCTGATATACTTGGGACTACCTACCATGACTTGTACAGGGTAGTCCGTTTATAGGGGTAGTCTTTGAGCCACCCGACCCTAGTTATGAGTTGGGTCTATGAGCGCTTCATCCCCTACGGCAGAGGTGTAGAGGTAGTAGATCCCGAGCTGTGAGGGCAGCCAGATGGACAGATATGTCGGTGCTCAGAGCACCTCACCAGCTAGTTACTTCCTTGACCACTGATGACATGGAGGCCACACCGTATCAGGCCATGGTAGGTTTATGGGGTGAGGAGGCTCTTACTTTGATCTCCTACTCCACCACAGGCAGCTTGTTGACAGAGTAGGGAGAGTGGAGATACACCCCTTTGGCTGAGTTCCTCAGCATTTTGGCCTACCTTATATGGGTATGCTTCCCCAAGAGTGCCGTATATAGGTCAATTGACAGCCGAGAGGGGGTCCTAGAGGCCAGGGTTGGACAGTTGTTACCCCTAGTGTTCCCATTACGGCTAGGCGGGTAGTACATGCCCGAGGGAGAGCCGGTGCTCCTCAGGCACCCTTACTTCAGATTTCCACCAATCTCGCTCACGGTAGTGACGATCCTATTGACGTAGAATTCGAGTCTGAGGAGTTCACAGGGGAGGAGACTGAGGAGGACAGTGATCCTGAGTGGCATGATACTCAAGATATCATGCAGGTAGAGATGACAGAGTAGAGTGTAGAGAGGGTGACTCTAGTTTCAGAGGAGCCACTATCCCAAGGCCATGGTGGGGAGGATGAGTCTGTTGTGGGACGTTACATCGCTCCAGCCACGGGAGGAGTACCTCAGTCAACGACAGCATCTATGGCAGGTGCTGACCCTAGAGATCCATCCTGGAGGCCCGGTGATCCGAGTAAGTTATCTTCAGTTTTCTTTAAGTTAGGATTTCTTTAATTGCCATCTCTCCTTTTATTTACATTTGTGTCTATCTCTTGCTTTATTTCTAATTCATTTTCTCCTTTGTTTGCAGAGACCACCGATGAGTGGCGAGACTTGATTTGCAAGGTATGCACCGATACCCTAATGATCCCTATGGAGAGGACCCGTGTAGAGTTGTCTGTGGATGCAGGGGAGCCCTTAGTAGCTGGCAGACATACTCGACATTTTGTCCCCCATCTGGCATGTGGCTAGGATGGTATCTACCCTCCGTACTGAGCTGGCAGGGTATAGGACAACAGAGTGCTTGATGAGGAGTCATTCTCATGGCGAGACCGCAGCTGCCCCTCGAGATCGTGAGCCCTCCGTGCACTTAGAGTGCCGGCGTAGCCGAGTCCTAGGCATGGGCATGCACCCTCAGAGGGATCTCATAGGGGTTGAGAAGCCACTTGGCTCTCTTAGATTTTTGTATGATGTTTTTGTATTTCTCGGGCTCTTTGAGCGTTTTGACCATGCTTAGCGCATGATGACATTGTACAGGAATTTTGATCATTTATATATATATATTCTTTTTGGATCAGACTCTTGGCATCTATGACCTTGCTTCCATTTTCATTTCCTCATGTAAACTATGATGTTATGCTTATATGCTTTTTAGAATGTATGCAATGGAGAACAAATGATACAAGTGTTTACTTTCTTTCTGTATTCCATGATGTTGATATATGATAATGTAGATACAATGTGATTTTGAAATTTTAATTTCTTTAAGCAATTTTGATACCTCATATCTATTTTGGAAAAGTGGTGAAGATAAGCTGGTATGATGAGAAGATATACTTGCCCCACTTCTAACTCCACGCAACTAGTAAGATGCGAGGGCTCGTCACCGAGAGCTAGAAAGGGCATAATTTATGAAATTTGTTGAAATGATAGTGATGAAAGATAGACAAAGCTTTGGTGGAACCAAATTAGGATGCTACAAGCCTAATCTACTCGAGTGACTCCATAGTTCAGGATGTAACTTGCTTTGCGGTTTATCAAGACTTAGATCCATAGATGGCCACATGGTAGACAAAATCTGGGTTTTAGGATTTTTAACTCTATTGAAATTTTGAACATCTGATTCATTTGTTTTTGACTCAAGACTTCGAGATTTGAATTGTTTGTTTATGACCTTTAACGCTTGTTTGTCGAGAGGACCCCCTACACCTTGCCCCATGCTACTAGTAAGAAGTGTGGGTTTATCACCATGGGCAAGGTATAGGCGAATAAGGGCATTTCCATCCTTTCCCAACCCTACGTCACTAGTAAGAGATGCAAGCTCATCACCAAAGGTTGGTGGGGCAAGGAAATGTGTAAATTTAAATCTTTCTATTTGATTTATATTTGACCTTTTTTTTTTTGAGTAAAATGTCAGCATGCTCTTACTTTTAGAGAGATATACATATGGGATAGATGTGACATGATGAAGCTTCTAGAATAGACCATAGGTAAGACACCTATCCTAAGAAGAAACCAAAAGTGAGAACAAGTATGCAGACCTTGGTATGGTTACCGTTAAGACTTTGTCATATCTAGCTTTATTTGATGAAATGATTCCGAAATAGTTGATGATATCATGGAAATGGAGAAGTATGATTAGAGTGTTTATGCCAATATCATCAGACGTTTGTAATGCATTGCTTTTAAGAATATATTCCTTGATCACAAAATTGTACGAAACAAGTAGACAAAATGATCCTAACTATATGAAGATGCAATGTAGCTATAATTATACAAGCAGTGTTGGTTGCTTATGCATAGAATCGTTTAAGGTGTAGGGAATTGACTATTTCACCAAATTCCTCACCTTCTAGTGTGCATAAGAGATATGCACCATTTCCATAGTCCTTCGTGACTCGGTATGGGCCCAACCATTTGGGCCGAAACTTCCTTCCTTTTCCAGTCTTTTTATCGATCCGGCTGTCTAGCCTTAGAACTAGATCACCTTCATATATGTCTCGTTCATAGACCTTCTTGTTATACTACCGGAACATCCGGTCAGCATAGACTTTGTGCCACTGTTCAGCATCTAACCTGGCTTCATCTAGGATTTCTATTTGGGAAAGACATGCTTCTCTGTAAGCATCTTCGTCCCAGGATCCCTTGTAATGAGATACGGAGACTGAGTATTTCAACCTCAAGCGGGAGAACTGCTTCTACGCCCGAATACCAGCCAGAAAGGAGTCACTCCTGTTGGTGTTCTTATTGAGGTTCGGTGGGCCCATAAGGCCGGATATAACTTCAAATGTCAATCTCGTTTGTTTTCTTTCACAGTTTTAAGAAGAATGAATTTTAATGTTTTGTTTGTTGCTTCAGCTTGTCCATTGGCTTGAGGGTAATACAAGGAGGCCGTATGATGGCTTATTTTAAATTTATTGCACAATTCATGAAATTCGTCATTTTTAAAAGAATTCCCATTATCTAAGATAATTATTTGTGGGACACCGTACTTGCAAATGATTTGGTTCAAAATGAACTTGGCGATTACAGAACCCGGTACAGTAGTAAGAGGCATAGCCTCTACCCACTTGGTAAAATATTCAGTGGCCGTGATTATGAAATTATGGCCATTTTTGGATGAGGGAGAGAATTTCCCTATCAAATCGAGGCCCCATGTAGAAAAGGGCCATGGAGTAGTGATTGGTTGTAGAGCTTGTGCTGGTATGTCGATCTCGTGGGAGAATTCTTGCACTTATGACATCTTTTACAAACTCTACAAATACGTGTTCTAGGGTAGGCCAAAAATAACCCATCTCGATGTATTTTACGAGCGGTGGCATGGCCATCAAGTGGCCTCCACACATCCCCTGTGAGATTTGTGGAGAATCTTCTTGGATTATTCTCGTGTCGACACATCTTAGAAGCATTCCGTCGAATGCTTTTCGATAGAGTACTTGCTCTATAATGATGTATTTGGCTACGATAATGCGTAATCGCTTTGCTTCTTTGTTGCGGTGTAGCACCTTCTAGATACGTATGATCCATGATATAATTAATAATATCAACATACCTAGGACACTCAGAGATGGGAGGTCTTGTTTCGACGTAGTATACGCATTCATCAGGAAAGTCCAGATCTACTGGATTGCCTCCGTCTAGTGGGTTATCAGCTAACCAATCCATGATGATTTGTCCTTTAATAGACTTCTGATTTACAAATGTTAATTCAAACTCCCCCATTAAGGTTATAAAGCATCCAACCTTTTTAGACAAGGACCCTTGCGTGAGGAAAGTTCATAAATGCTCTGTCTTTACAATGACCCTCGTTTCTTTATTTAGCATATAATGTCTTAAGCGTTTGGTTGCAAAGACTATGGCAAGGCATTCTCATTCTACCTATGTATAATGTGTTTCATAGTCGAGCAACGTTTGACTAATGAAGTAGATTGCATGTTCTCTCTTGTCATCATCTTCTTGAGCCAGCATATAGGCTAGCGAGACATTAGTAGCTCGCGAATATAAAATTAATGGGTAGTCTGACTTAGGTGGTATTAACATAGGTGGTGATAACAAGAAAAACTTAACTGCGTCGAAAGCTTCATTGCAATCTTTGGTCTAATCAATATTATAATCTTTCTTGAGTAGATTGTTTATTGGATGAATGGTGAAGCTTAAATCTAGAATGAATCTCTGGATTGCACCGAGTTTTCTCGAGAAATGACCTAATTCCAGATTCATCTGAAGGTGGGACCATTTCGAGAACAACCCTAATTTTGGTTGGGTCAACATCGATCCCGCGTGACGATACAATGTAACCTAGGAGCTTCCCTCCTGTTACACCGAAGATGCATTTTTCTAGATTTAGGGTGACTCCGTATTCTATCAGACGTGAAAGAATGACGCGAAGCACTTCCGGATGGTCACAACGCTTCTTGGCCTTGGCCAACAAGTCATCTACGTAGGATTCCATAATTTTATGAATAAGGTCATGAAATATATATGTCATAGTGCGTTGGTATGTAGCGCCAGTGTTCTTGAGACCGAATGGCATAACAACATAACAATAGGTTCCCCAAGGAGTTATAAACATGGTTTTAGCTTGATCTTGTTTGGATATTCTGATTTGATTGTATCCCGAGAATCCATCCATGAGAGACAAAAGCTCAAATCCAGCTGTTGCATCAACAATGACATCTATAGATGGTAACAGGTAGTCATCCTTAGGACAGGCCTTGTTAATGTCTCAGAAGTCTATGCAAATGCGTATCTTCCCATTCTTTTTTAGAACGGGAACGATATTAGATACCCACTGAGAGTAATTGACTGGCCTGATGAATCCTACTTGGAGGAGTTTCATTACCTCCTCTTTCACCATGAGAGCTACCTTAGGTTTCATTGGTCTCGATTTTTGTTTAATCAACTTTGCATCTGATTTAGTGACGAGGTTATGTACCGCAATGTGTGGTGCAACCCCTGTCATTTCCTTATAATTAAATGCAAAAGCCTTCCGATGTTATTTGAGGATTTGAGTGTGTATTTCTACTTCTGATGGAGTTAACGAGGATCCTAACTTCAATATCCTTGGTTCATCCTCTGTTCCGATGTTAATATCTATTGTTTCTTCGATTAGAGAAGCGTTACCTTCTTCAAACTCAGGCGGGGCTGGAGGTAGTTTTAGATCGTCTCCATTCTCGACTGTGTATATGCTAAGTTCCTTTTGTGGGGGAAGCTCTGTCATGGGATTTCCAAAGTAGGAAGATGAATGCGGGATTAAGGATAAATCTACTACGTGATGGGTGAGATGTAACGCTGCATAGGCGTTTAAGTAATCCAGAGTGGTTGTATCACTATCAATGTGGTCTAGGATAGTAGATTTTTTCTCATTTCTGTTTGTTAAAAGAGGATTCGACATTGTTTTTATCAATGGTTCGGTACGAAGGGATACCATGAAACGGGTATCTTCCAACTCACTGTTTGGAGTGAAGCGTGATGCCGAGGTCGCTATTGAATCGGCGAGAAGATTTTGCTCTTGTGGGATTGCTTCAATTGATATGAAGTCAAACTCTTTGCTTAAATTCAATACAATTGTTTTGTAGAGCTGCAAGTGCTCGGCTCTGGTTTCATACATCTCAGAGACTTGGTTTGCTACCAATTGTGAGTCTCCTAACACCTTGATATTATTGACACCAATCCTCTTAGCTAGGACGAGGCCAAGGAGGAGGGCTTCGTACTCAGTGCCATTGTTTGTACATTCGAAATTTAGTTTAAAGGAAAATGGTAGGACTTTTCCATCAAAAGAAATAAAGATTACACCTTTGACTCCGTAATGACATCTAGCTCCATTGAAATGGAGATTCCAATACTTAGCTGGGAATATGGGTGTTGGGATATTTGTTGTGTTAACATCTTCTACCTCTACCATGCAAAGATCTACTGCTGGAAGAGAACCAACACCTAGGGTGTATCCCATGCCTACAGAATCAAATGGTAGGAACATTGGTAGATCCTGTTCTAGCATTTCAACAATTTTTGCACTAGTTCCTAATGATACTGTTTCTACAATCTTAACCTCATTGTTGAGGATTAGGATCATCTTGGCTAGGCTCACAGTCTCAAGATCTTTCGTAGGTACCAACTTTTCTTTTGGTTTCGCGTTGGTAGGTTTATTAAGTTGGTTTGTTGGGAGTTCAAATTTCGAGTGCACACCTGGTATTTTCTTTAGGTCATCCAGGTGTACATCGAATGGTTTTGGATCACCTTTGGCTATGAACACCTTTCTTAAATGCAAGAATCTTACTTCTTGAAATAACGTACAAGGGATTGCCTTCATACGGTGTATCCATGGTCGGACCAGGATCATATTGTAGTTAGTTTCCCGATCTATAATATAAAACTTAGTCAAGATTTTTTTGGGTCCTAAGGTGACCGGTAGTATTATAGTTCCAATCGAGGTGGCTTTAAGGCTATCATAGCCTCTTAGCGTATTTCGAGTTATGGAACAATCCGTTTCTCCATACCCTAGCTTTTGAAGGAAAGAGAAGGGGACTATGTTAAATGTTGCCCCATCGTCAACCATCGCGCATTTCACATAATTGTTATAAACCCATACTTGAAAATGTAAGGCTGGATCACCTCGGCATGCAATCTCAGCGTCTGTTGGCATTTTGTTTATTTCGAATATGAATTCGGTATCCCTATCCGGCTGCCCTAGAGGGTGGATATCAAAGTCTATATGGTTTACCTGTGTTTCGGGAGGTGGGGTGATGTTAATTAGATGGCCTAAACCTAATGCCTCTAAAAGAGCAGCCCTGTGGGCAGGAGAATTCTTTAGTAAGTACAAAAAATAAATGTGCGAGAAGGTTTTTGTTAGATCACTAATTAAATCGTAGGCACCTACGGGTGTTACTAAAATTTGTTGGATATTATCTGTCTCTGGTAGGTAACTTGGACTTGGCTGAGAGGAATACTCTCGTGTTCTTGTTACAGCCTCTATGGGTAGTTTGGCATCTAACTCTACTAAACTCGACTATCTTGGGTCACGGTTGACTCCCTAATTGTGGCACAACTAATGGATTTAGTGAAGTCAAGGCTTCATGATCGTGGTTTCCTATTATTACACCCTTGTTTGTCCCATTCGAATTTAACCCGTTGTTGTTGTGATTTGGGAGCGGATCATTGAAGATCTTAAGGGGTGCATTTTAAGGGGAAACTTCCCCTGTAAAAGTATTTGGTGCCGGTGACATAGGATCTGCCAAGAACATATCTATGAAAAATTGTCTTTGTTCCTCTAGAAAACGTTGCATGAATTTATTGTAGTCACGGCATGTTCTGGTGTCATGGCCTCGGATTTTATGAAAACCACAATACGAGTTAGGATTGTAATTCCTAGTCTGTTGGCTTGGTGTATATTGTGGCCTAAAACTCTGATCAAATTGTTTCCTATTAGGATTAAAGTTTTACATTTGTTGTTTTTGGTTTTGGTTTTGGTTTTGATATCCAGTTGAGTTTTGGCTTGGACCTTGTGTAGGGTTTTTCCATTGTCATCGTCGTTGTTGTGGATGATTAAAATCCACTGCATTGATTGTTGGGGTAAAGTTGTTATTTCGTTGGTTGTTTACTAGTGGCGGAGTATTTACAACATTTACCCTTTTGGGCTGATCAGTTACTCCATCTGTTGTCACTCTACGATTTTTATTAAGGATTTTAGGTCCTTGATTAGTACTTGTGGTGGTAGGATAAGCCATGGTATTTTGTTGGGAGGTGATTAACCTCCCATTTGTTCCATATGTCTTATGACCGCTATCTATTTCCGCTTGATCTATTCGGAGAGCGCTCTCAAGTACTTCATCGTAAGTCCTTAGTGGGAACTTATGGACTTCTTCCTTCACTTCTCTGCTGAGAGAATGAAGGAATAAATCGCATAGTTCCATTTGGTCCATATTTGGAGCACTGGCTGAAGAATAAAGAACTGTACACCACCTCTGGATGAAATGAGCAACGGATTCATTGTGTTCCTGCTTAATGTGCAAGAATTCCCTAATTCCTGTTCTTAATAGTTTGTTCATGTCAAACACCTTAATGAAATCTGAAACGAGTTGTTTAAATGAATGGATGGAAGCCTCAGGTATTCTATAATACTAATCGAGAGTGATACCCTCCAAAGTTTTGGGGAATATTTTAGTAACAACCCCATCCCAAGGGAGTAGTTCTTGAATAGCTATGGCGTAAGCCTTGATATGTGCATTCGGATCTCCCTCACCTTTGTATTTGGGAAAATTAGGAAGAGGTCTTGGAAGCATAACGCTTTGTATGGTGAAGTCTAAGGGTTCTTTCAAATATTCTGAATAAGTCCCTATTGCATAGGTTTCGACCATTGATGGTGCCTACTGAGGGGGTGGCGGTGGAATGGGTTGTTGGTATGGCATAGCGTATGTGTTGGCAGGGGCATAAGGAAGCCCCTGTGTTTGAGCAAACATACCGGGAGAGGAGAACATGTCCCCTTGTGGTGATTTGGAGTATATGTTTAAGTATGAAGGGGTATTGTCTAGGAATGGATTATTTTGTACTAGACCGGGAGGTATCGGAATGGTGTTAGAAATGGTGGTTCTTGTTGGTGTTAATTGTGAATACTGAGGAGTCATGCCTAACGTGCCTATTCCTATGAGGAGGTCTACTTGGCTAGGATGGCATGGAGGATTAGAACTTCCTACCTGTATGAATTGAGAATGGTGATTTTCCTGAGCAAGTTCCAACCCCCTAAATTTTTCTACTAGAGTTGAAATGACCTCATTTGGTGAAGTCATGATATTTTTCCTTAGTGGTGTTTGTTGTATATCCTGATGTTGTATAGGCATGTGATATCCTGCTATGAATTGATCATTTCCCCCGCCAAGTTTCCCGAGGGCGTTTCCTATATGTAGTGGCATGGAGGTATTTTCTTGAGAAGAGATCTCGGGTTATGTTTGTAAACCTCCTATAGGTGGGTACATACTCCGAGAGTGTTGTTCATTTCTGGCATGATGTACTAAATGTTCATAATCTAAAACCAGGTATGGATCTGATTGTTTACTAATTTGTGGTCTAAGCAGTACCTGAGGAGATGAACCATATTCTATTGTGAACGTCATATTGTTCGAGCCTGAAGGCTCTGTGTGTTGTGTTTGAGCGAGCTGATCCAACTCCTCTGTTTGGAAAGATGAGCTATATCTGATCCTTGGAGATGGAGTTTGTGTTGGCAACTAGTTAGTCGAGTAGTTGTCACCCCATACTGAGAGTGAGGGTGATGATTGTCTATTCAGTTGAGTGTAGTATGCTTCAAGACCTAGGAGAGGTCTACCATATGCATCGAATCCTGACATATTCGGGGGGTATATGAATACCCGAAAAATAATAGGTAAGAGCGTAGGTGAAAGGAAGAAGTGAAAATAAAAGATGAGGAACTGTTTAGTTCACATCAGGTTCACCAATTTTGTACGATGGAAAAGTGACAAGCGAGCGTGGGAATCTACAAGTAACTCTTCCTCACACCCGACCTCTCGAGGTCATGCTGAGATAGCCAGTGGGGATAGAATATGCGTGGGATGCAGACAAACTAGTTAGGAAATCTAATGTCTTCGACGCGCACTGGTGGAAACTGTGAATCTAAGGAAAAGAAGGCCCTCCTAACCTAAACTGGTGTGATAGATCGATCGACAAGGATGACTGCTCGAAGGCTCCAATCAATATCGAGCTCTGGCATGATTCGGTCTATGGGTTGTGGAATATGTGGAAAATAACCTGGGATAGTCTCATGTATATCTCCAGATAGGGTCATAGGGTGGATGATGGGTATAGCGGACTCTACGGGTGATTATCTGGCCTAGTCCATAATTCCCTAGCTTTATTAGCTGCTATGTCTAATAAGGATAATTGTTAGATGATGATATGTGGAAGTGGAGTGGATCTGAATACTAATGTGCATAGGCCAGTAGCTATGTCTCAGAGAGTTTCTCCCGTGCCTAGTTGTGGGACCAAAGGATCACAATCGAATGTTTGCTCTCTTTCAAGCCCTTCTACATTCATGCGGATATTTATCTAGGGTTATCTGTAGTTTGGTTGATTTGACCAAAACATGTGCACTTAGTCGTCTTCTATGTTTAACCCGCTTAACTGGAAGCTGATCTATTGTAAGCTTGCTATTGTTTGGAAGACTTGAATCCTAAGATTCTGATCTATATCAATTATTGCTATGTCAAGATTGGGTTGGGGCACGATTGGCTCGAATACGTATTCTCTGGGCTCTCTAGGTCCCGTGATTTTCATACAAAAGAAAAAATGTAAATCAGATTACGTGAAAGAAAGTAAAATTGACTATGTGAAATATATCTATAACATATATAACTTCTCTATTTTTGTATTTTTCTGATGAATTTATATGAATGAAATTGAAGGAGCATATATTTTAATATATCTAGAAATTGACAACTAATCTAATAATGAATTTAAAACAAACAAAGCAACAAAGTATAGCTACTTGCATGTGCAGTTGTAAATTTATTCTAAATAATGAAATAACTGATCTAATCTATTTGAAAGACTCTTGATCCTACCTCAGAAGTGAGGAATGAATCATAGTTTCTTAGAAACTATCAATCCCCACAGATTCCCTGGTGATATCGAAAGTAAAATTGACTGAAATAAAGTGATTGGCTACTCTATTTGATATGCTTCTAACTAGAAATTTGAAAGCTAGAACCTAGATTTTACATAATAGTGGTGAATCCGATGGTGTGTGTGGTTTTGTCCCCTCAATTTGATCTCCTCGTTCCTTCGTGCTCATGTGGATCCAAAAAGCGTGTAATGCTAGCATCATCAGGAGTAGATTTTGGAAAAAGGGGAGCTTAGAATGTAGAGTGAATACAATGCAAGTAGGAGAGGGATAGTGCAAGAGTACAGAGCTTGGATTATGTAATTCTAATGGGATTTATTGCAAGTCATACAACATAAAACGTCCATAACCCGAAACTATCCTATTTGACAAGTAAAACCTCGAAATTTAATGGCTTTCTACTTGAGACCTAAGTTGCTCTATTTCAATGGAGTGCATGAAGTAATGAAATCATTTGCACAAGATGGATATGTGGCTTTCTAATAGCAAAATGACATTAACTAAGCATGCAATGAACTAAACTATGAATTTAGAAAGAAAAATAAAAGACTGAACTATTGAAATGAGAAATTGAGAGGTAAATTTGAGGGGCAATTTTCTTGAGCACAAGCCAACTATTTATAGCATTTCCATTTACCCAAAGGTAAAAACCAAATTGATCTCTTAAATCATAAACAAAGCCAAACACTATTCCAGGGAACCGAATCATTAATGCAAGCCAAAGGCGGTGAAAAAATCTGGTAAACGTTGAAATTTACGTGAGTCGCATTAAAAGAACATTATGGAAAATGCGTAAAGGACCTCCGCCCTGAGCATGGCGGTGGCCGCCGCCAGCAGGCGGTGATTTCATCACTGAAGGATAAAACAAAAAGAAAAGAGGGGAAAAGAGAACAACAAAGCACACAGGGGCTAAGGGGGGAATGTAGGTTGTTAACGCACACTTGGGGATCTTTTCTCGGATCCCGAACACTTTGCGAGGAGACTGTATCATCATTGGGGCACATGTTACTTTTTTCCGACAAAGTCAATACCTATAATTTTGGGTACGTAAAGTGTCATGATAGGAAACAATGATCATGAAGCTTCAACTTCATTAAATCCACTAGTCGCACCCCAATTAGGAACTCGACCTCAAACTAAGATAGTTGGTTTAGTGGAGTTAGACGCCGAGCTACCCGTAGAAACCATAACAAGAACATGGGATTATTCTTCTCAACCAACTCCAAGTTATTCATTAGAGCCAGAAAGCACTAAACAAACATTACTAAAACCTATAGGCACCTATGATCTAATTAATGATTTAACTAAAACCTTCTCACACATCCCCTTTTTGGATTTGTTAAAAAAATCTCCAGCCCATAGGGTTTCCCTCTTATAAGCATTAGGCCTTAGTCATTTAATCAACATCACTCCTTCGGAAACACAAGTAAACTATGTGTATTTTTGCGTTTATCCTCCGAGGTAGCTATATAGGGATACTAATTTTATATTCGATATAAGCAAAATGCGACAGACACTTAATGAAATTACATGAAAAGGTGACCTAGCTTTACATTTACAAGTTTGGGTCTACAATAATTATGTTAAACGTGAAATGGTCGATGATGGGGAAGGAGTCAACATAGTCCCTTTTGCTTTCCTTCAAAATTTAGGATATGGAGAGACAAACTGTTCCACGACGTGAAATACGCTAAGAGGTTATGATAGCCTCAAAGCTACTTCGATTGGAACCATAATTTTACCAGTCACTTTAGGACCCAAGATGGTCCTCACCAAGTTTTATATTATAGATCGGGAAACCAATTATAATATGATCCTTGGTCGGGCATGGATACACCGCATGAAGGCAATACCTTCCACATTATTCCAAGAAATGAGATTTCTACACTTAGGGAAAATATTCATGGCACAAGGTGACCCAAAACCCTTCGATATACACCTAGTTGATTTGAAGAAAAGACCAGGTGTTCACTCTGAATTTGAACTCCCAACAAATCAACTTGTCAAACCAACTGATTCACAACCAAAAGAAAAGTTAATGCCCACCACTAAGTTGGAAATTACAAATCCAACCAAGGACGTTCCAGTACTCAAAAATGAGACTAATGCTATAAAAGCAGTATCACTAGAGACTACCACAAAAATTGTTGAGTTTCTGGGGAAAGACTTACCTATTCTCCTACCGTTTGATTCCATGTGTATAGGACACACCCTGGGAATCACTTCTCTTCCATCAGATGATTTTTTTACTGTAGAGATAACCAAAGAAGAAGAAACATCTACGACAGATATCCCAAAGTCTATTTTTCCAAGCAAGTATTTGACTCTCCACTTTGATGGAGCTAGATGTTGCTTTGGAGCTGGGGCGGGGTGATCTTTACTTCACCTGAGGGAAAGATCCTACCTTTCGCCTTCAAATTAAACTTTGAATGTACAAACAACGGAGCTGAGTACGAAGCTCTCCTCCTTGGCCTCATCCTAGCTAAAAGAATGGGTGTCAATAACATTAGAGTGCTAGGAGACTCACAACTAGTCACAAACCAAGTCTCTGAGGTATATGAAACTAGGGCTGAACATTTACAACTATACAAAACAGCCGTGTTAGATTTAAGCAAGGGATTCAACTTCATATCAATTGAAGCAATCCCACGAGAGTAGAACCTTCTTGCAGACTCAATAGCAACCTCAGCTTCCCGTTTCACCCCAAACAATGAGTTGGAGGATACAAATTTCATGGTATCACTTCATACCAAACCATTAGTGTGTAAAATACCAACAAACTCACTCCTGACTCATGGAGAAGCTGAGGATGATTTTTCTATCATGGATCACTTTGACGATGATAGAGTCACTATTAAATATTTAAACACCTACTCGAGCTACACCTTGCACACCGTATAGTTGATCTTTCCCTAATACCTCATTCCTCTTTCTACTTTGGAAATCTCATGGTAGAGTCTCCTCCACAGAAAGATCTTGATATCTACAAGATAGAAAACGGAGAAAGCTTGGAACTACCTCCAACCCCACCTGAATTTGAAGAAGGTAATGATTCTTTGATAGAAGAAACCATTGATATAAACATTGGAATGTAGGAGGAACTAATAATTTTGAAGTTGGGATCCTAGTTAACTCTAGAAGATATAGAAATACACACCCAAATCCTTAATGAACATCAAAAGACTTTTGCATTTTACTATAAAGAAATGACAGGCATTGCACCACAAGTCACAAAGTGCATAATCTTGTCACTAAACCAGATGTGAAGCCAATTAAATAGAATTCAAGACCAACGAAGCCAAAAGTGGCTCTCATGGTAAAAGAGGAAGTAATAAAACTTCTCTAAGTAGGATTCATCAAGCCCATCGACTATTCACAATGGGTATCTAATATCGGTCCTGTCCCTAAAAAAGAACAGGAAAATACGCATTTGCATAGATTTTTAGGATATTAACAAAGCTTGTCCCAAGAATGACTTCCCATTACCATCCATTGACGTCATCGTTGATGCAACAACTGGATTTGAACTGTTGTCTCTCATGGATGGGTTCTCGGGTATAAGTGGATTAGAATATCTAAATAGGATAAAGCCAAAACAAAATTCATAACTCCCTAGGGAACATATTGCTACGCTGTCATGCCATTTGGTCTTAAGAACGCTAGCGCTACGTATCTATTGGTAATGACATATATATTCCACGATCTTATCCATAAAATTGTGGAATCCTATGTGGATGACTTGTTGGCCAAGGCCAAGAAGCACTGTGATCATCCAAAAGTGCTCCGTATCATCCTCTCATGACTAATTGAGTATGGCGTCACATTAAATCCAGAAAAGCGTGTGTTTGGTGTGACAGGAGGAAAACTTATGGGCTACATTATATCTTCACGAGGGATTGATGTTGATCTAGGAAAAATACAAGCTATTCTCAAAATGATTCCACCATCAGACAAGTTTGGAGTTAGGTCATTTTTTGGGAAACTCAGTGCAATCCGAAGGTTCATCCTAGATTTAAGTTTTTTCATTCATCCAATCAACAATCTATTGAAGAAAGATTATACTGTCAATTGGACTAAAGAATGCAACAAGGCCTTCGAAGCAATTAAATGCTTATTGTTGTCACCACCCACGCTAATTCCTCCCAAACTAAACCACCCTTTGATCCTATACTCACGAGCCACTCATGTCTCGCTGGCCTGTATGCTGGCTCAAGAAGACAACATGACAAACAAGAACGCGCGATCTATTTCATTAGCCGAATGTTGCTCGATTATGAAACATGTTACACACAGGCAGAGAGAGAATACCTTGCCATAATTTTTGTAGCAAAATGTTTGAGACATTACATGTTAAACCAAGAAACAAGGGTCATTGTAAAGACAGACCATTTACGGACATTTCTCACACAAGGATCTTTATCTAAAAAGTTGTCCATTTCATAACCTTAATGGGAGAATTTAAGTAAACATCTGTAAACCAAAAATCCATTAAAGGAAAAATCATTATAGACTAGTTAGCTAACAATCCACTAGATGGAGGCAAGCTGGTAAATCTAGACTTTCTAGATGAGTGTGTATACTTCATCGAAACCAAACTTGCCCCATCTCTACATGTCCCCGGTATACTTTGATATCATCAATTTTATCATGGACCATACATACCCACAAGGTGCCACGTCACAACAAAGAAGGCGGTTACACATTATTACCACTAAATATGTTGTTTTAGAAGAAGTACTCTATCGTAGAGACTTCGATGGTAAGCTTTTAAGATGCGTCGACACATAAGAGTCCAAGAGGATTCTTCATAAATCCCATAGTGGGATATGTGGGGGCCAATTTAGTGGTCATGCCACCACACGAAAAATACATCGGATGGGCTATTTTTGGCCCACTCTCGAGCATGATGTAGTGGAATTTGTATGTAAGTGCCATAAATGCCAAGAATTCTCTCATGAGATTCACATGCCAGCACAATCCCTACAACCAATATTGACTTCATGGCCCTTCTCTACATGGGGTCTAGACTTGATAGGGAAGTTCTCTCCCTCATCAACAGATGGCCATAATTTTATAATCACAGCCATGGAATATTTTACCAAATGGGTGGAGGCCATGCCTCTTACCACCGTACCAGGTTCGGTAATTGCCAAATTCATTCTGAACCAAATTATCTGTAGGTATGGTTTCCCACAAGTCATTATCTCAGATAATGGCACATCCTTTAAAAATGATGAAGTCCATGAGTTATGTAGCAAGTTCAAGATAAACCATCACATGGCATCTCTTTACTACCCTCAAGACAATGGGTATGCCAAAGTGACAAACAAAACGTTAAAAGCTATTATCCTCAAAATAGTCAAGGAGAACAAGCAAGATTGGCATTTAAAACTATATCCAGCCTTGTGGGCCCATTGAACCTCAATAAGAACACCAATAGGAGCAACTCTTTTCTCACTGGTATTCAGGGCAGAAGCAGTTTTCCTACTTGAGGTTGAAATACCTAGTCTATGCATCTCATTACAAGGGATTCTGGATGAAGAAGCTTACAGGGAGGCACACCTCTCTCAACTAGAAAGCCTTGACGAGGCAAGGTTAAACACCGAAATGTGGCATAGAGCCTATGCTGACCGGATGTGCCGGTAGTATAAAAAAAAATTCTATGACCGAGAAATATATGAAGGAGATTTAGTTCTAAGACTGGACAACCAGATCGATAAGAAAACCGGTGAAGGAAGGAAGTTCCAGCCAAAATGGTTGGGCCAATACCTAGTCATGAAGGACTATGGAAACAATGTGTATATCTTGTGCACACTAGAAGGTAAAGAATTCGGTGAAACTATCAATTCCTTGCATCTTAAGCGGTTTTATGCATAAAAAACCAAAGTCATTACTAGTACATTATAGCTACTTACATTGCATTAGTCTCTTAACTACTTCATTTTGTCCATTTCGTAAAAATGGTAGTCCATGAGCTTACTCTTAAAATAAATTTGTTGAAAATTTATGAAGATATTAGCAAAAGCATTCATGTCACATCTCTCCAAACATCATCAAGTATTTTCAAATCTTCTCATCAAGTTCAAACAGACAAACATTGACTAAAACCATACCTTGACCTCGCATACTTGGCTTTGCTCTCTCTTTCTACTAGGTGAAGTTGTCCTTGCCCACGGTCTGTTCTAGAAGCTTCTTGGTGTCACATCTATCCCTCTTAAATCTCTTGGAACAAAAATATATCCCAAAGTCATAGATCAGAAATGTCAAAATCAAATGAAATAAAAAGCACCAAGAAAACAAAATATTTTATTTTACAAACTTCTTTGCCCCATCAACCTTCGGTGATAAGCCCATGTCTCTTACTTTGGTGATGTGAGGTTGGGAAAGGAAAGAAGTGCCCTTACTCACCTATATCTTGCCTTTTGTGACAAATCCATGCTTCTTTCTAGTGGCGTGAGGTAGGGTGTGGGGGTTCCAAATCACACAAATGAACAAATCTTGGTATGCTAAAAACACGAGTCAAATTCTATAAAGGGAAAAGAAATATCCAAATTCCAAGGAGATCAAATCCTCAAAACTAGAATTTGTCAATCAAGTTGCCATTTATAAATCTAAGTCTATATAAACTGAAAAGTAAGTGGCCTTCTAAGCTTGGTGGTAGTTCTGGGTAGGGTGGGTGTGTAGGTACAAATTTAGCTTCATATCGGGTCCTGTCTCTGTCTCTCATCATTCCATTAAGTCAAACTCATACAACTTGTGCCCTTCCTAACTCTTGGTTTTGAGCCCTCACATCTTACTAGTTGCGTGGATTTGGGATTTGGGCAAGTTCATCTCTTTATCACTATACATTCATCACGTCTTTCCAACATCAGAGGAAATTACACACATTTCCCAAAGAGTTCAAAAGTTCAATACTACCATATGTTAGTATCATCTCATATCAGCACTACAAAAACATACAGAGTAAAATATTCTATCTACTATCATTGGTTATCCATTGCATACATTCTGAAAACATGAAAAATAGTATTCTAAAAGCATCTAAATACACATATAGAAATAAGTCACAAAATTTAAGATAGGCAAAATTCTAGATCCAAAGAGATATATATATATATATATATATATATATATATATATATATATATCAAGTTTTGTATACAATGCGATCATGCACTAGGCATGGTCAAAATGCTCAATGAGCCCCAAAAGTACAAAAACACTTGTATAAACATCTAACAAAATATTACAAAAATAGTTTCTCAATCCCTATGGGATTTGTCGAGGGTACGCGACCACGCTTAGGACTCCGGCTATGCTAGCGCGCCCAAATGAATTAAGGGCTCACGGTCATGTCCAATAGTGGTCGCCTCGCTACGAGAATGGATCCTCCTCATCAGGCACTCAACTATCCTATATCCAGCCACCTCCATGCGGAGAGAAGTCATAATCTTTGCTGCATACCAGAAAGAGGCAAAAACATCGGTGTGCCCACCACATTGAGGGTCCACTCATCATCCACGGAAAGCTCAAGACAAGTATTCTCCGAGGGAGAAGCAAGGTATCATTACACACTCAAAAAATCAAGTCTCACCACTCATCAGCAGTCACTGCAAACAAAGGAGAAAACAAGTTATAAAATAATCAACGATAGAATAAAGAGTAAAAAAAAAAAAGAAATAACAAAATAAACAAGTCTAACTAAAACAAATGTCAGTAGAAGAGTGACAACTAACTAGGATCGCCAGGCCTCCAAGAAGGATCTCTAGGATCCGCGCCTGCCATTGACGTCACCATTAACTAGTGCCCCTCACCCACATCTGGGACAATGTGACGACTTGTAACAAACTCGCCATCTCCACCTGGGTCCCGAGAGAGTAACTCCTCTAAAACTAGAGTCACCCTCACTACGCTCCACTTTGCCCTCTCAGCTTACAGGATCTCCTAGGTATCATGCCACTCAGGTTCACTATCATCCCCCACACCGCCCATCTCACTGATCTCCATGTCCTTTGTCTCCTCCTTGGTCTCTCCCTCAGTGAACTCCTCAGACTCGGAGTCCACGTTAATGGGCTCATCACTGCTATGGGCGGGACCAACGATAATCCTCCCCAGGGTGCCTAAGGAGAACCGGCTCTCCCTCTTGCATGTAACACCCTCCTAGCCATAATAGGAGTACCAGGCATAACAATAGTCTAACTCCGCCTCTAGGACCTCCCCGAGCCTCACGGATAGATCTATACACTGGCACCACCGGAGGAAGCATGTCACTATAGGGGAGGCCAAACTATTGTGGAACTTTGTCAAAGGGGTGTATCTCCAACTTCCCCACCCTATCTATCAATTAGCTAGTGGTCTAACATGCAATCAGTGTAATGGTCTCCTCTCCCAATACCCCTATCATGTCCTGATAAGTAGTGGCCTCCATGTCTGCAGTAGTCAGGGAAGCCACTAGCTGGTGGGGTGCTCTAAAAACTATCATCCCCGTCCACCTCACTACCATAATGGCCTCGAGATCCTCATGCCCTTATTGAATCCCATCGATATGACCGCATCTCCCATATAGGTGGCCCACTGAACCACCTATGATCTAGACACTGTTGCCTTAAGAGACAGCCACCGCCCAAGGATCGAACCCCTAGTATACGGTAAACATCCTCTAGGGTGATGGACCACTCACCCCTAACTCCTAGAAATTGGAAGGTGTTCCGATCCGCATCCCAATAAGAGAACAAGTCACACAATATGTGACTGGTAGGTGCAACATGAGGAACCTGTGCAATCCTCCATATACCAGCCCTCTGGAGAGTATCCCGCTCTGCCTAGGAGAGTGCCTCCAACACTGCCGAGAGCCAATCACACTCCCTCTCCCGGCTCCATCTAATGTACTCCTCCTTTCTGCATACACCCAAAAACACGTAAAAAGGAGTAAGTTAGTACCAAAATTGCATTGGAAAAACTATTAACAACATGGAAGAATGCTAAAAATGCAAAAAAAGTTAAGTAAAGTGTTATTTTTTACACTCTGTAATGGACCTCCACCCTGTGCAGGGTGGCGGTTCCATAACCGCCACCTTCTAAGGTGGTGGTTATATAACCGCTGCCTTGCTCATGGTAGTGGTCTTGTCCCGTGAGTTCAAACAGGTCATGTGCCCTAAAAATGCTCAAAAACACAAAAATTGACCATTTTAACTAAAACAAAAGCCTACCCATTAGGCGCCCCCCCTAAATGACCCTATTAACACTAGCATTTCTAAAAATGACTCCCCCAAGACAAAGATTTCGACATTTTAACATTTTGGGTGCAAAAATAGTAGATCGAGAAGAACTAACCTAAGATCTCGTGGGTCGACGTTCCACTCTCGGAGGCATGATCGCTATCTCACCACGAATGTTTTGAATATACTCTCATTGAAAACCATCACCATGGGTCCCAGAGCTCAAAAACTATCAAATCAACACGAGCAAATGAATAGGAAAATGAGCTCGTTTTATATATATATAGTGTTTTGACTCATTTTTGAATGCCTCTTTCGTAGGTTTGGAGCGTTGATGGAGGTAAGTTCTTATCCCCGCACAAATGGTAAGTCCTCATTTCATATTAATTTAGTATTTATTTTCTCGACTTATTTTATCTATCTGCACTTGAGTCCTCTTTTCATTTTGTAGGTAGCGGGAATTTGGATGGCATCATTTCGACACATGGGCATGTCAGGTATAATTTATAGCTTCCCATTTTGGGACTGCCATACTCAAACCAACCGTTTACACCTCTTCATGGATAAAATTCTTCTCCGAGGGGGCAATATGTACGTACCCAAAATTGTAGGGTACTGCACCACCGAAACGATGTTACACATGCCCCAATGATGATACAGGTCACCTCGCAAGGTGTTCGGATCCAGAGAATCTCGCAAAGTATATGTTAGCATCCCAAATGCTTTATCCAAGTTCCTTGTGCTTTGTTTTATCCCTTGCCCCCCTTTTCTTGGCTTTTTGACCTTCATTAATGAAACCGCCGCCTTGCCAGGTGGCGGTCCTCAGAATCGCCGCCCCCGCTTTCAGGCGCGGTCCTTCACACATTCTCCAACATGTTCCTTTGATCGCGACTTGCGTGAATTTTCAAAATTTACCAGCTTTTCTCAACCACCTTAGCTTGTATTTATGTTTTTGGTTCCCTGTAATAGTGTTTCTCCATTGTTTAATGGTAAAAGAGTTCCATTCCAAGTTACCCTTTGGTGAATGGGAATTCTATAAATAGCTGGTTTGTTTTCAAACAAATGGCCCCTCATCCTCTCAATTATCTTGTTCAGTTTTTCAATTCCTTGCTTAGAATTTTGTTAGTTTCAGGTTTTCTTCCATTGTTGGCATTTTCGTAGGTCATATCATCTTCTTGTTTCAAGTCTTGTTTCATTGTTACTACATACAATCAGTTTAAACATATAATAGCTTCATTTATAGACTAGATTCCATTAAATTTGCAGGTTTTGTTTTGTCACAACGATTATTTCTGAAACTCTCTGTACACTTGTGTTGTATTCCCGTAATAAATGCCGTTAGGAATTATAGAGTCAAGCTCAGTTAACTTGCGCTATCCCTCTCCTACTCACATTATATTCGGTCTATATCCAAAGATGCCATTGTTCAATTACTATCTTCTATTAATATTATCATATACACACTTTCTGGATTCACAAGGACACGAATGAACGAGGATATCACACTCGAGGGGACGAAATCACACACAACTAGATTTAGCACTACTATTCTATAAACGCCAAGTTTGAGCTATCAAAGTTCTAGTTACAACATATTAAATAGAATAGTGAATTATTTCATTTCAATTAAAATTTCACTCTCAATATCACCAGAAAGTCATGGGGATTGATAGTTTATGACAAACTATGATTCATTCCTCACTTCGATGTAGGATCGAGAGCCTTTTAAAAATTCAATATATAGTAGTTAGATATTTAGGATAAAATCACAACTACACGCAAATAGCCCATACCAGGCTACGTTGCTTGTTTTTATTCTGTTATTAGATTAGTTGTTCATTTTATAAATATACTAGAGAAGTTGTTCTTCAATTACATTAAAATACGTCATTAAAAAATACAAAAAGAAATAGAAGAATGCTTACATGGTGTAATACCTCTTTCATAATCATTTTATTAAATGTTAGTTAAAATTTGAATTGTTTTGTATGATAATCACAGGACCTAGAGAGCCTAGAGAGTATATATTTGAACCCATAGTGCCTCATCCAAATCTACCCACGACATTAGCTGATATATATCAGGACCTTAGGATACAGGTCTTTCAAGCTACAAAAAACTTACAAGCAATTAGTGAGGAACTAAGAGGATTGAATATCGAAGACGACACATCTTACACATTCTGGTCAAACCATCAAAACTATAGATTCCCTTGATAAAAATCCTGAATGACCGTGCAAGGTTTCGAACGAGAAAAACATTTGGTTGCGATCCTTTGGTTCCATAGCCTAACGCAGGAGACCTCCTCGTTGATATAGACACTAGCTTACGTATCCAAGTTGCCAGAACACCTATTAGGTACTCCGAGAAAATCATACAACTTCTAGTTCTAAACGTAGAAGCTGAAAAGGCATACGATTACTAGATAGTTGGAAGAAGGGATTGATTCTTCACATGACCATAATAGGTCCACAACAACCACACACTCACGATTGTGATCCCCAAGTCCCACAACCCAATGGGCCAACAAACCAGTCAAGTATTGACACTGGCTTGTGAACGCTGGTGTTTAGATCCTCACCACTCCCGCCAGATATTATAGTACAGTTCTCTGTATTAAACATAGAAGCTAATCAATCTAATATTTTCTAGGCTAGACCAGAAAACCGTCCATTTTTCACTACGCATCCACTAAACCACCTATCACTATTTTATGACCTTGTCTAGTGATATATACGAAGCTCCCATAGGTAACTTCCCACATATCCAACAACCAAGAAACATGATCTCGGCATAGCTCGACATTGATTGGAGCCTCCGAACAGCCATTATATCTGAACGAGCCATTACACCAATCCAGGTTAGGAGGGCCTTCTTCGCCTTAGATTTATAGATTCCATTATTGCATGTTGAGGACTTAAGATTACCCAATTAGCTTATACACATCCATTTACATTCAACATTCACCGATCGTCTCGACATGACCTCGGGAGGTCGGGTACAAGGAAAGGGTACTTGTAGATTCCCATGCTCGCTTGTCACTTTTCCATCGTACGAGTACCCTTCTTAATTTTAGCTCGATGAGTGTGAGCTATGGCCTTATGGATTGGGTTTTATCTCTTGCTTTTAAGAAAAGAAGCCTCCTTGTGTGCTGATTTAGTCCTTGGTGACCTAGGCTATTGTAATTTTAAGGAGACATATTTAAGGATATGAAATAATTTTGGGAAGTCCTCTTTCCTCCATATTTGCTTATGACACCTTCTTGATGTTTTCCCCTTTTACCATTGGGAAAGGAAAGTACAAGTTGTTTTCAGAAGATGTTACTCGCTTTTGATACAATGCACCTTTGGATTGTAGATTAGACCCCTCTTATTACTATTTCTCCTCCCTAGCTACCTTGAGTGTGTATCGCCCGCAAAATGACACTCTAGGAACATGCTACAACCTAACACTTAACCCGAAAATTGTGACTAAATTTTTTTTTAAGTTATAAGAAGGTTACAAGGGTGTTTGACCCTTAGGGTTTATTAAAATAACTTACATCACTAAACTCAACTTTAAGATTGATAGGCCAGGTCTAGTTAAAAGATTACATATTAAAATTGCTTTACCTCTAAGGTCGATTAATTAAAAGTCAACTAGGAAGGTGTCATAGTTTAATTTACTTGGTTAATTATTTTTCTCTTCTTAGTTAATGTTCAATCCAAAAATGACTAACTTCATGCTTAATTAATTTAGTTTCATTATCCTAATAGCTTAAAGTCCTTTTATTAATTTCCTACAACATACTAAGGACTAATAAAGACTTTACACCCCCAAGGAAATTAAATGGCCCCAATCACCCATCTACACATACCCTTAAGGATTTAATTTAAACATTTAAAATGCATTTCTACCAAATGCGGGATAATCCTCCACCCTTATATCAAAACAATCTTGGTCTATTTGTTTTGTTAAAGTTGCAGGTTGGAGAGAAGGAAGCCATGGGAGAAAAAGATGAAGAACTATGGAGGATTCTACAAGGAGATCTAGTTTAGATTAGCTTTGATCAAATTTTATTATTAGTTCCATTCAAGAATTGAGAGGGTTTTCCTTTACCAATCTGGTTTTGTTTCAACACTAAGTGTATTTAGGGTTTTCTAGTTTGGGGAAAACCCTACCCCCACTATTATAAATAAAATGAATGTTTTTAATCTACCATTTGGAGGATTTTATTGTTCAATCCAAGGGATTTACTCATTGTTTTTTTTCTAGTAGTTATTAGTTAAATTTACAACTTAAAAATTAATATAAACCAATTAAAAATTCTTCCACAGGCATGGATGCGAGGAGTTTTGTCGTAAGGGACAAAACCTCCACCCAGAGCAGACCAGCGGTCCTGGGACTTCCTCCCTTCATGTTTGAAAAACCATGGACCACCTCCCTACTAAGCGGTGGTTTTGAGACCACCACCTTAGCCTAAGCGACAATTATGGGACCACCACTCTGCATAGGGTGGCGAACCTGCTTCTGAAAAATAGAACCTAAAAACCTGAGATTTGACAAAAACTAAAAGTTACTAAAAAGTGATAAAATGCATTCTGAGTTTTGGAATTTAATTCTATTTGTTCATTCCTTAGTTAAATCTACTCATTTTTAAAGTATGATCTAATCCAATAAAAACACATCTACTTTACAAAGTCATTCCATTATGTTCAACTAGTCTTCTTTCAAATTCCATGAGCAAAAAGGGATTTAAATCTACTTTTACATTGTTATTCTCTTACTACAAAATCAACATTTCCAATAACAATAAACTTCAAATTTGTTCTCTTGTTCTCATTTTTACTACAACATATATATATTCAAAACAACTATAACAACTTTATTTTCCATTTAAATTTACTATGTATACATTTTCAACATCTACAACTTCTATATTTCTTCTTTCTCATTTACAACATTACAACTTCACAATGAAAGTAACTTTATTTTTCACAATGCAACTTCCAACTAAACTTTTACACAATATATCCATTTTGATTCTTTCTCTTACACAATATACAAATATTGGAATGCAACTTCTCTCCATAAGATTATTACAAATTCTTCCACTCAAGGTGGGAAATAATACAAGAATGCATGAAAAATAAATTACAATAATTACACATTCCTCCACCCTAAGTGGAATTACAATAAGTTTTTCACAAGGGAAAGGTTCTCAAGGTCTCCAACAAACTCTAATCTTCACAACTCCAACTAGATAGCTCCTTCAAGATTTTTTTGAATCACAATACAATGGTGGGAGAGGAAACACTCTCCACTCAACCAATATATCCAATTAAGAGGAGAAGCCATCCTTTCCATTGGCTCCCGATCCCCAACCAGATTAAAATGGGAGATAATTCCAAGACATGGAAACAACAAGCTTCCACAACAAAAACAATTATTTCACAACCATTCCAACAACATTTCAATCATCTAAAACATAAAAATGAAATAAAAACAACTAAACAAGGCTTAAAATGAAATCCAAAGGAGCAAGACCTATGGGGAGTCCACTTATGCCTCCCAATGGGAATGGGTGCCCACCTTAAAGCCTCTAATGCATATCTCAAATCCCCTATATACTCTTATGCCTCCCTAAAGTACCCCTTATACCTCCCACATACTCTTATGCCTCCTTTAATCTCTTATGCCTTCCCCATACAAGAAACAAGAAAGAAATACAAGCATTCCTTATACAAGGTGGGGCACCCAACCCAAACTTCCTCCAAACAAGAAGGTAAACTCTTATGCCTCCCTACATGAAATATCCTCATTGTCTCCTCCTACTCCAAACTTAGGCAATCTACCCACACCCAACAATCATTCCAAAGAAAACAATACTCAACACAAGCACATAAACACAAAATAAAGCATGACATAAGCAAGGAAAAGCTCCTACTTTCCATAGTAGAGGTTGTTCCAAGAGTAAATCTCCAAGCTTTTAAAAAAAATAAAGCATCAACAAGCTCCAACAATCCACAAGCACTCCCAAAAATCCTCTAAATCTCAAAAAATGCAAGAGCACAAAAATGATGAAGTAACCCCCGAACAAGTAAAATAACTTAAATAAATAAAAAGGGGAGAGAGGAGGAGGATGTGGTTGAAAGTAGGATTCCACCTCATTTCCTCTCCCCTCCACATCACCCTAGTCAACCTCATATTCTAATGCACAATTAATAATTGGTTGAAGGAATGAAATTTTACTTACACACACAATCTAAGCCCACACCCTCTAAGGACAAAATTAATTTCAAGAAAGGAAGTGTAATAAACATTTTACCTTTTTTATCTTCCCAAAACACCTAATGGGGTCTAATTTTTACCCCCAACCCATATTTAGGGTTGGTATAGCCATTTAAGAGGTGTGGGACAAGTTTGACTTGTCCCACAAGCCTCCAAAATTGGCCTCTAAGGCCAAATTCAAATTTCCATGGTGGGGTAGAGTGTACAACACTCAAGATCACCAAGCACTCAACTTAGAACACAAAATACAAGAGAAATCTACTCTAATAAATGAATTCCTTTGGTCACATCTATAATTAGTTTAGGACAATATTTATTAACTTTAATAAGACACTTAGACCCATTAAGATAAAGGGGAAAAACATACATCAAAATCTAAATAATTAAAACAAATAAATTACATCACTATAAGAAAAACATAATAACATTAACAAAAGGAAACTGAAATAAAAGACAACACATAACCCCTTGGTCACAATTTTCCCCTAAACAAATATTTCTAACACACGTACACAATTACATGTTGCCATGGCGACCCTTGTCGAATTCATCTAGAATTCCAATGTGGTTTGTCTCCAATATCCCCTATGTTTGTTGTGAATAATTTTACTTGCGAAACACATAAATATCTTCTTCGGCCTCACGGCTGCATTAAAAACATCTATAATAAAATATACAATATAAATCCAAAATCATCTATATACGAATTAAATATAATCTAGGCAAATACGATATTATTTACAATTTCTATAAATATTTCTATCCAACATTTCATCCATGTCAAGATGATGACAACATTAATCCAATTATCAAAGCTTACTCAGTGTGGAAAAAGTATATTGCATGTCAAAAATATGCATTAATAACCATGTCAACAGCATATCAATATCAATATAAAATGTCTCTAATAATCCACATGCACCGTATATGAATCGAATCAATGAAAATCCAATATTTCTAACATCTAACATCATACTAAATAAAAAAACGCTACAATATATCCATAAGTGTAGTGAACAGTGTCGAAACAATAATAAAAACGGTGTCGAATAGAAGTGGGAACTACAGAGTACTCTTTGGTGTTATGATTTATGCATGTGCTCTCTTTATGGTTATTTTGAGCTTGAGAAGAAAGTAAGATAAATGAATCCCATTGTGTTATAGTGAATGATGCTTCTTGTATTGATATGTTAGTTGCTAGTGGAGATATTTGCTAAATATTTAACATCTCTAAATTTGGTTAGTGTGGTGTGTTCGAATTTTTTTAAAAGTGTGAAAATCAGACTATAGGAAACCTTGTGGTTATGAATTTGCTTAGTATTACAATGAAAATATTATTGTACCCTCTCAAGTTATATAAGTGCTTCCCAAGAACAGTTTCCTTGATTGTAAATGTTTTTTTGATTTAGGTGTCCTTCCTTGTTAATTGACCTCAGCTTGTGTTATCTCAAAATTGTGAGACCTTTGAGAAGACATGTTTCTCATACAAATATTTGGTCATGGTTTATTTTACTAGCCTTGTCTAAATAAAAAAATTCAGGATAACTCAACCTTAGTGGAAACCTTAACTTTTGTTATTGTAGTAAGTTGTATCCATGGGAAACTATGTGGTCATATCAAGTTCACAAAATTCTCCATGTTATTCCTTTACTTGGTGGTTAGTCTTGAGACTCCTTTGACCATTTCATGTTTTGATGCTATGTGTTGTAGCTTGGTTAATCAATTAGAGTCACTCTATAGATTAAATGTTTGCAACCTTACTTAAAGAAAGTTTTAGAACTCATCCCTTGCAATCTCCCTTCTTCTTGTTTAATTGCATTGGACCAAACTTGGGTTTTGTAGACCCACACTTGTTTGAAGCAAAACAATTCCATAAAGGGTGTGATCCTTTTCGTTTACATTATTCCCTACCTCTTTCTCCATTACTTCCGAGAGGAAGTCAAATCTAAGGGGAGGGGGATGTAATGCCCACTCCTCTTTAACTCTGTTTAAACCGCATTATCAATTTCAAATTTATTATAATCATAAACCTAGATGTTGTACTCTAGTTAGCATACTGATAAGATGTGCAAGACATTGTGATTACTATTATGTTTTCGATATCATTTTGATCGCATGTCATATTGTGGACCCTATTGGGCATTTAAGGATAAGAAAGCTGGCTAGAAAGGTTTCCTGGTTATAATTGCTTATGATATCATTACTCTTCAATATTGTTTTATTATATTTAATCTAACACTGTGATTGAACACATAGACATCATTGCACATGTAAATAAAAATAGACGTATGATAGTAAAAAATTGTGATATGTAAATTGAAGGATATACATCTCTAATCGAACTGATTAACTTTTAATAGACTTTCAGTATGGAAGAAAATGATTTGTTGTCAGTTTAGATATATGTGGATATTTTGAATTAGTTTCATATTGATTTAATTATGATGTTCAAAGTTATTTTGTGATTCCTTTGATGTTGGAGAATTGGAAAATTTTTGAACAAGTGAAAGTATTTCTTAAGTTAGATGATTTAGTTGGTTTATGATCGTAATTGCAAACTGATGTATTAGCGGAATCGAAATTTTGGAAATTGAGAGTAATTGTTGAATCACTTGGTCTTAGCAATAGTAGTTATGAAATTTGACGTTGAAATTGATATTTAGATATAAGCATTTTTATTAGTTCAATATCACTAATATGGCCACGAGGCCAGAAAGGTATTGTGTGATTTTGCAGGTAATTATTTCACAACAATAAACTACAGGGGGTAGGAGACCAACAATGAAGGAATGTGGGGTATTAGAAACTGGTCACCATGGTAACTTGTGTTATGTTGTGTGTGTGTTCTATTTGTTGTTAGGGGGTCCCCATTGGGGGATTACCTCCAATTGTTACCAAGGGGCTTGTGTGTTTTTCTTCTAAATTTCCTCAATTAATTTTAGTGTATGTGATTTTATGGTGATGTAATTCCCTTTTATCTTTTATTGATTAATGTGTCTTAATTAGGTAAATTAATCATGTTAGTAAATTTAATTATGGATGGGAAAAAGAAGTTATTTATTTTTTTACGGTTCTTTGGTTTATGTGTTTTATGTTGAGTGTATATGATCTTGAGTGTGGTACACTCTACCTCTCCTTAGAAATTCGGATTTGGCCTTAAGGGCCAATTTTGGAGGCTTGTGGGACAAGTTAAACTTGTCCCACACCTCTTAATTTATTATACCAACCCTACCTATGGGTTGGGGGTCAAATAATAGACCCCATTAAGTGTTTTGTAAGGTAAAAGGTGAGATTTGATTTGCACTTTCTTTCATGTATTTATTTTTGTCCTTATGGGGTGTGGGTTGAAGTGGTGTGTGTAAGAGGGTTGTCATACCTCTCAACCACCCATTTATTATGCCTTGGGTTGAGGTTTGACTTGTGATGTGGAGTTGAGGATGAGTGATGTGGCATCCTACATGGAGCCACCTCACCCTCCTCTTCCCTTTTCCTTTATATGCTTGTTTAATTGTTGTTTGAGGGGTTACTTACTCATTCTTTTCTTTTGGATAATGCTTGGGAATTTTGAAAGAGCTTGCTTGAGAATGGTGAATGCAGCTTGGAGTGGATGGTTTTGCTTAATATTTTGGAAATCTTGGATGTTGTTGTGTTTTGACACTCTTCATTTGTAAGGTAGATCTTTACCATTATTCCTACCTTGCTATATTTTGTTGTGCTCATATGTGTTGTTTATAATTGCTTATTGCTCGTGGCTTTAGGAAATAGATTTGATTCTTAGGTTGTGCGAGAAATGAAAATGGGGGTAAAAATTGAGGGGGGCATAAGAGAAATTTAATGTGTATTTTAAGGAGGGAGTTGGGTTGGGATGTCCACCTTGTTGATAACTATGAGCTGACTTTATCTTATTTTCTTCAGGGAGGCATAAGTGTATGTTTATTTTTTGAGGGAGGAATAAGAGTGGTGTATATTTTAGAGGAAGGCATAAGTTTTTGTGTGTGTATTGTGATGGATTTTTTGAGGCTCATAGGTGGACACCCAAGCCCTTGGGAGGAATAAGAAGAGCCCCCATGTTACTTTCTCCTCTATGGCTTTAGTATGAAGCCTTTGTGTTTTAAAATTGGTGTATTTCTTGTAAAATTGGTATCCTGTTATTTTATTGAATGACTGATTGAATGTGTATTTAAAATCCATCTTTGAGTTGTCAAGCTTTTCTAAATAGCCCTTATTGCTTCCTTGTTAGGGTTCGGGGGCCAATGAGGATGAAGGCTTCTCTCCGTTATTGGATATTTTGGTTGGGTGGAGAGTATTCCCTACTCCCCATTTTTATTGTGTGCTTAGCTTGATGAAGACAGTGAGCTCAATGGAGAAGGTTATCTTGTTGAACAAAGGCTTGTGGAGTTTCTAGCTTCGCTACTATGATTTCACATATTGTAAAATATATTAGTAGCATTTTGGATGTAACTTTATTCATTAACTAAATCATTGTAAATTGTTTATTTTGAGTTAATTTACCTTTTATGGGATGTAATTCTTGTAAATGTTTTTTTTATGAAAGGAACAATATTCCTAAACCTGTGTTTTTCTTAGAAGTTGTATTGCAATTTTTTTTTTTTTTAGGATAGTGTTAATGGGTAGAAAGTGAACCTTACCTTCTTGCCGGATTGACAAATTATAAAATGGAAAAGGATTAAAAAAAACCAAAAAACATTTAATTTGATGTATCACTCCCTTTCACCTAAAAAATGTGCAAGAAGGAATAGAAATAAAAATAAAAATAAAAAAATAAAAATAAAAATAGTTTTGCAATCCAACTTTTCATTTGTAACAATAGAAATTGTCTTAAATAAATGAACAATTTACAACGAATTTACCCTTATAATAACGATGTCAAAGAAATCGAAGTTGTAATTTGTTTAAATTTGGTAATTCCACCAAATTGTGCATTAGCATTATTACCTTGATGCATGTAAAATTTATGTTTTTCTATATTAATGAAAAAGGAAATCAATAAACCAAACATATCTATCTTTATTTTAAATTGATATGTTACTTTGATGTTATCAAGACGTTAAATAATTTTGATATTAGTATGATAATGAAAAGGTAGTATTAATACATTAATAAAAGTATTAGTGTAAACACTTACATATTAACACATTAATAATAAAATAAATATTGATACATTCTTATATACATTTAGAACATTGGATAAACTAAAAATTTATTGCAGTCTTGAGAAATGTGCATGGGTTGAAAAGTGATTAAGTGTCATTAATTTCTTTTATTATTTTGGCCATAAGAGGGTCACAATCGTAGGAGTTTTTTTTTTGTTAAAAGAAAGGTTGGGGGAGGTGCCCCGACCCCACTCCAACACTTATTTTTATATAAAGGGTGGGGTTAGGGTGGGCGCCCTCCTCCAATGCTTAGCCTCCATCTTTGAAAAAACAACCCCCTCCACAAAAATTTTAAACCGATCCATCTTAGCATGTCGGTGGCCGACATCTCGGCACGTGCGTTAACCGAACAATAAAATCTTGATCTTTATATATTTATATTTTATTCTATTTGAATCAACTTTTAATATGGGTTTAAACCTAAATATTATATAAAATAAAATAAAAGCACACACACACACATTTGTAGGAATATGTGTGTGTGTGTGTGTGTGTGTGTGTGTGTGTGTGTGTGTGTGTGTGTGTGTGTGTGTGTGTGTGTGTGTGTGTTTTTAAATATATACACACCCAAATGATAAGAATAAAATATTTATTTACAGATTAACAACCCAAATCTCAAAATAAACCAGAATATATTGGGAAAATACCCACGATCTGGTTTGGGTAGATTCTTTACAAATAAGATGCTAGCAATACAAAATAAAAATGCAATTTAGAGGATAAATAACCCTAGGAGAGGGATGCTAAAACTATCACTCTTCTTGTGAGTATCCATCCAAGGGTTTGAGCTTCCTTCCATGGCTTCATCCTCTTGCCCTCTTCCTTAACCTCGCAAAACAAACAAGAGAAAATGAGAGAATGTGTTGAAGAAATGAATATATGGTATTCCATAAGGATTCCTAGGATTACTTTTTCCAAACCTAAATCTAAGGGCTAGGAAAGATTAGATCTAATGGTGTACGATGCACCCTACATCACTTAAGTGATGGGGTATTTAAGTGGGAATGTTTTTATTAAAAGATGTGTGTGTAATGCTAAATGGGGCCTAAGGGGGTTTACATTAGTTGTACACCTTGAACTTATAATAAATAAACTTATAACCATGTGCATGTCTTTAACAATGCAAAAACATTATACTAGTATGATTTAATTTAAAATCATTCTTTTGTACCTTAAAAAAATTAATTTAAAAGAGATTAGTGAAGTTATATTTTGAAAGGTTAATGAAGATTATTTAAATAATATGTTGGAGACGTGTAAGTGAAATAAATAAAACGTAATTTTAAATTTGAAAATTGGGGTAATCTAAATTATTTGATGATTGTTTTCCAATGCCTTGTAATTGTTTAAAATTTTATAATTCGGATTAGATTAAATCTCGGCTAATGCTTGGTAACATAAAAAAGAAAAAATATTCCATAATTTTTCATAGTTTCTTTGTCAGTTTAGCGTGAGTTCTTGTTGAGAAAACTATGGGTGTTACTCTATGTAATGCCCACTCCTCTTTAACTCTATTTAAACCGCATTATCAATTTAGAATTGACTATAATCATAAACCTGACTGTTGTATTCTACTTAGCATACTAATAAGATATGCAAGACATCATGATTACTATTGTGTTTTGGCTATCATTTCGATCGCATGTCATACTGTGAACCCTGTTGGTTATTTAAGGATAAGACAATTGGCTAGAATGGTTTCCTGGTTATAATTGATTATGATATCAATACTCTTCGATATTTTTTTGTTCTATTTAATCTAACACTGTGACTGAACACATAAACATCATTGCACATTGTACATGTAAATAGAAATAGACAAACGATAGTAACATAATATATTATGGAAATTGAAGGATAGACATGTCTAATCAAACTGATTAACTTTTGGTAGACTTTCAATATGGAAGAAAATGATGTGTTGTCAGTTTAGATATATTTGGATATTTCAAATTATTTTCGTATTGATTTAATTATGATGTTCAAAGTTATTTTTTCATCCCTTTGATGTTGGAGAACTAAAAAATTATGAACAAGTGAAATTATTTCTTAAGTTAGATGATTTAGTTGGTTTATGATAGTAATTGCAAACTGTTGTATTAATGGAGTCAAAATTTTGGAAATTGAGGATAATTGTTGAATCACTTAGTCTTTGCAATAGTAGTAATGACATTTGTTGCTGAAATTGATATTTAGATATAACTTTTTTTATTAGTTTGATATCACTAATATGGCCACGAGGCCAGAAAGGTATTGTGTGATTTTCCAGGTAATTATTTCACAACAATAAACTACGGCGGCATAGAGACCAACAATGAAGGAATGTGGGGTATTGGCAACTGGTCACCATGGTAACTTGTGTTATGTTGTGTGTGTGTCATTTTTGTTGTTGGGGGTCCCCATGGGGGTATTACCTCCAATTGTGACCAAGGGGTTTATGTGTTTCTCTTTTAAATTCCTTCAATTAATTTTAGTGTATGTGACGTTTTGGTGATGTAATTATCTTTTATCTTTTATTGATTAATGTGTCTTAACTACGTAAATTAATCATGTTAATAAATTTAATTATTGATGAGACAAAATAATTATTTGATTAGGTTAAATGATTCTTTGGTTTATGTTCTTTATGTTGAGTGTATATGATCTTGAGTGTGGTACACTCTACCTCTCCTTAGAAATTCGGATTTATACTTAACGACCAATTTTTTAGGCTTATGGGACAAGTTAAACTTGTCCCACACCTATTAATTTATTATACCAACCCCACCTATGGGTTGGGGGTTCAAAACATAGACCCCATTGAGTGTTTGGTAAGGTAAAAGGTGATATTTGATTTTCTCTCTCGTAAATGTATTGATTGTTTTCCTTAAGGGGTATGGATTGAAGTGGTGTCTGTAAGAGGGTTTTTCGTACCTCTTAACCACCCATTTATTATGTTTTGGGGTTGAGGTTTGACTTGTGATGTGGAGTTGAGGATGAGTGATGTGGCATCCTACATGGAGCCACCTCACCCTCCTCTTCCCCTTTCCTTTATATTCTTGTTTAATTGTTGTTTGAGGGGTTACTTACTCATTCTTTTCTTTTGGGGAATGCTTGGGAATTTTGGGAGATCTTGCTTGAGAATGGTGAATGGAACTTGGAGTGGATGGTGTTGCTTAGGATTTTGGAAGGCTTGGATCTTTTTGTGTATTGACACTCTTCATTTGTAAGGTAGATCTTCACCCTTATTCCTACCTTGCTATATTTTTTTTTCTCATATGTGTTGTTGATGATTGCTTATTGCTCATGGCTTTGGGAAATAGATTTGATTCTTAGGTTGTGGGAGAAATGGAAATGGGGGTAAAACTTGAGGGAGGCATAAGAGAAATTTAATGCGTATTTTTAGGAGGGATTTGGGTTGGGATGTCCACCTTGTTGATAAATATGAATGGTGTTTATCTTTTTTTCTTGACGGAGGCATAAGAGTGTGTTGGTTTCTTGAGGGAAGTATAAGAGTGGCGTATCTTTTACAGGGAGGCATAAGTGTGTTGTGTGTATTGTGATGGAGTTTTGGAGGCTCATATGTGGACACCCAAGCCCTTCAAAGGAATAAGAAGAACCCCATGTTACTTTCTCCTCTATGGATTTATTATGAAGCCTTTGTGTTTTAAAATTGGTGGATTTGTTGTAAAATTGGTATTGTGTTATTTTATTGAATGGCTTGATTGAATGTGTATGTGGAAGCCATCTTTGAGTTTTCATGGTTTTCTAAATAGTCCTTATTACTTCCTTGTTGGGGCTCGGGGACGATGAGGAAGAAGGCCTCTCTCCCTCATTGGATATTTTGGTTGGGAGGAGAGTGTTACCTACTCCCCATTTTTGTTATGTGCTTGGCTTGATGAAGATGATGAGATTAATGGAGAAGGTTCTCTTGTTGGAGAAAGGCTTGTGCAGTTTCTAGCTTGTGCTACAATGATTTCACATTTTGTAAAATATATTAGTAGCATTTTGGATGTAATTTGTTTCATTGACTAAATCATTGTAAGTTGTTTATTTTGAGTTACTTTACCTTGTATGGGATGTAATTCTTGTAAATGTTTTTACATGAAAGGAATAATATTCCTAAACCTATGTTTTGCTTAGGAGTTGTATTACAAATTTGTTTTAAAGATAGTGTCAATGGGTGGAAAGTGAACTTTACCTTCTTGCCATATTGAAAAATTATAAAATGGAAAAGGATTAAAAAAACAAAAAAATGAAGTTGATGTATCACTCCCTTCCACGTAAACAATGTGCAAGAAGGAATAGAAAAATAAAATAAAAATTAAAAAAATTAGTTTTGCAATCCAACTTTCCATTTGTAACAATAGAAATTGCCTTAAATAAATGAACAATTTACAACTAATTTACCCTTATAATAACTATGTCAAAGAAATCGAAGTTGCAATTTGGTTAAATTTGGTAATTCCACCAAATTATTCATTAATATTATTACCTAGATGCATGTAAAATTTCTTCTTTGCTATATTAATGAAAATAGAAATCAATAAACCAAACATATCTATCTTTATCTTAAATTGATATGTTACTTTGATGTTTTCGTGAAATTAATAATAATGTTGATATTTGTATGCTAATGAAAAGGTAGTATTACAAGGGTTCTAGCTATGAGTTTAGGGTTACGTATGTCGAGACTAGCAAGTTCATATGTAGTGAGAGATCTATCGCCATTAATGCATTTATTCGGCCTCTTTTGTAGAGCCTAGCCACTTGGTGGGATTTAAATATGACTTCACTCGACTTTAGTCTGGATATTTCAACTGGGATGGAGAGCGGTGATTCTGTGAAAAATGGCTCCAGGGAAACGCCCTCAAAAATTCATGCTAAAAGTATTCCACGAGGTAATGAAAATTCCCCTGATATTGGTTTACCACTTTCAGAATTTGATTCTGCCTATAAATGGCTAGAACAATTATGCTTAATAGGGTATTTTGTTGGAAGGACTCCCTCTGAAAGTATGCTTAAATCATGGGTCCAAACTGCTTGGACGGCACATGGTATTAAACTAGATTCTATCTAGAACCTAACCCATGGTTTTTTTTGCCTTCATTTTGTTGATCCTAGTCATGCTTCCCTTATCTTACATAAGTAGAAAACCTGGTATGTAAGAAGCTCCCTGCTGGTTTTGTCACCCTGGACTAGAGACTTTGTTGTCTCTGACCAGATGGATCTTAAGGTCCCCATTTGGGTTGAGTTCCCAGGGCTTCCTATGCCTTGCTGGCATTTTTTAGAGCGTATTGCTGCCACTCTCGGCCATGTTATATACACAGAGCCTAATAGGTTCTTTGCAACTCATCCGCAAAAGAGGGTTTGCATAGAACTGGATATTTCGAAGAACCTAAAAGAGACCATTATCATCCATGTTGGTGATGTTTTTTTCATGTAGAAGGTGGAATACATCAATCTTCTGAATACTTGCTTTCACTGTCAATATTTTCAGCATAAAATTTTGGAATGTCCCTTATTGGCCACTTGCGGAGCCACTTCAAATCCTCTGGGTGATCCTCGCCCTCAACCTGAAGAGGAGGGTTGATACATAGTGGGTGGAAAAAATTCCAACAAGAACAAAGCCACTCTTGTCGAGCCTTTGCAACATGGTTTAGCTATTCAATCTAGAAAGGAACTTCCGAATGCTTCCAGCTTAGTTGCTAAGCAACCTTCAGATACCAAGTTGCCTCTAGTTCATACGAAGGTAATGGCTGCCAGTTTGGTTGGTTCTTTAAGAAAATTGGCACCTTTGGCCTTAAACACTCAGCCTGCTCTTTTACAGAATGGGGGTGGTCTTCAACCATTACTCGTTTCTAACAAAGTGGTTTCTCCATGAAAGTAGGCAGTTAGGAATTCTCGTAGCCCTCCTTGCGAGAACAAGGAAGGGAAGTATAGCCCTAACAACTGGCGGGCCACTCAACTACTTGATTTTTTTCAGTTAACCAGCAATGGTTTTTGCAGAAAAATATTGGGGCCCTTGATGGTTTGAGTGAGATAGACTCATAAATGCATCTGGAAAATGTTTCCTCATGAATTTCTAATCATGGAATGTTTGGGGTCTCACAGACCCAACTCACAAATACATAGTGCAATATTTTAGGAAAAGCTTCTTGGATATTGATATTTTGTGTTTACAGGAAATGAAAGTTACATGTTTTTCACTTGATTCTATTGCCAAGACTATTTGGCCTGACAGTTTAGCTATCCTAGCAACCATGCTACTAGTAGAGGTGGAATGATCACATTTATTTCTCTGAAATGGCAGCCACATTAAGTCAATCATGGATGTAACCCTGAAAACCGTATTCTCTAGGTGCTATTCAATATTGAAAATCTTTCCTTTGGGATTATCAATTTTTATGCACTTAATGATGCATCAAAAAGGATGTCGCTTTGGCGGTGGGTGAATGACGACCTTCCAAATTCTCACTGCTTAATCAATGGAGATTTTAATATGGTGGAGCATCCTAGTGACAAAATGGGCCTTTTAGCCATGAGTTGGCCAGCGGGTGAAAGGGAAGCTTGGTTTTACATGTGTAATAAATTTGGGTTTTATGACCCTAATTATTTACGTCACACCAACACGCTGCCATGTTACACTTGGTCTAATCTTAGAAATGGCCAAGATTAGGTTTTTAAAAGGCTTGATCATGCCAAGATCTCTTTACAACCTTCCTTTAAATTTGCCAGCTGTTATTCTCTTTTGGTGGTAGCATTGCCGGCCATTGTTCTTTTTGACCACATTCTGATTTGGTTCCGTATTGAATGGAATTTTCAACTGCCAAAAATTAAAAAAACATAGTTTTATTTAAATACTACTTTACTGCATCATGACCCCACTTTGGCACACATATACCAAATTTGGAACTTTGTACCTCGCCCTCTTGGTAAGGTGGGTTGGATAATTTGGTGGAAAGAGGCTATAATTTGGCTCACCAAATTCCTTCAGATGTATGTTGTTCAGCTCACTAAATTCTAGTGGCGGGCCTATTCCACCACCTCTACTAAGCTGAGTAGCTCGACGGTGGCACTCGAACAAGCTCCTTTCAATGTGGCTTTAAAACTCTAAGTTGCTAACTTGTGGTAAAAAATTCACATTTCTGATGATTACATAGCTTGGGGTGCCTAGATTAAAGCTTGGCTACATTGGCTTAAAATTTGAGACCGTAACACGAAAGATTTTTACCTGCAGATCAAAGCCAAGCGCATGAACTAGAAATTTTTTTCCATTGTTGATGTTGGTGTTTAGATTTCAAACACTCCTCAAATGGTCCAAGCCTTTTTTAGGCACTATGTTAAGGTTTTCAAAGCACAGGAAGAGTCTCTTAAGTGAAAATCCGTTCTCGCTGAATGCCTCTGGGTTGTTCCTTACAAGCTTTTACCGGTGCATAGAGTTATCTATGACAGATTACTTACTCTAGAGGACTTATATGAAGTTGTTTCCCTTATGGCCAATGATAAAGCTCCTAGAATGGATGGCTTCCCTTGCATGTTTTACAAAGCCCTTTAGGACATGGTTGGTCGAGATTTGTTGCAATTCTACCTTGAAGCTCTTCACTCAGGGTTCCTCGATGCCCTTATTAATTGGGGTCACATAAAGTTCATCCCTAAAGCAGGAGACCCATAGCTCATCTGCAATTGGAAGTTGATTACCTTGCTTAGTGTTTCATATAAGATCAAAGCTAGGCTTTATCTCTTCGTCTTCAGCCCATCTTTCCCTTGATCATCAATCCTTATCAGACTAGTTTCATATAGAGCACGTACATTCTAGATAATATTTTAGCTATCTGAGAAAGTATGGAGTGGGAAAGAACCTCTAAACAGCCAACCATTTTTGTCAAAATTGACTTTGAAAAAGCTTATGATAGGATTAAATGGCATTTCATTCTGGCAATGCTTGAAGTGTCGAGCTTCGGTTCGGTTTTCATTGCCTCTGTCAGAATTATTTTTGTGGATGCAACAACCTCTCTATCTGTTAATGGTCATACTTTCGAGTAGTTTGGTATTTTTTGCTTTATTAGAAAAGGTTTTCCTTTAGCGCCCGCTCTTTATCTCCCGGTTGTTGAAGGTTTTGGGTTCCTCCTTGTCCATGCTCAGGATCAAGGGCTTGTGAGGGATATTCAACTCCCTCTACAACTCCCCTTCAACTTGTCAATGGGAATTTTACAGATGACTCCTTCCTCACACTCCTAGAGGAAGAAGCAAATATCAATAATGTCATGCAATGTTTGGACACGTATTGTTTAGCTTCAGGTTCCAGTATCCAATGGAGGAAGACCCAGTGCTTCAGAAATATTTTCTCCCCAAACCTAGTTGGCTGAATCAGCATAACTGAAAATATATCCATCATGGAGAAATGTTTAAATTTCTTGGCATTCCCTTTGCTTTCGATGCTTCTCCTAGTCAACTTCGGCATTATGTTATTTACAGGGTTTCCCACAAGTTGGACTACTGGATTACTAAACCCCTTTTGCTGGTAGGAAAATTTCATATTTGCTCCAAGATATTGGCTACCACACATGTTTATTATTCTTTATGTTGGGTGCCAGCTAAAGCCTCTTACAAGAAATTGGAGAAACTCCTCAAAGAATTCCTTTAGGCTATCTGAGAGTTTGGCAAAGGATTTCATAGAGTTGCCTGGGAGTACTGTTGTCCCCCTAGGGATTTTGGAGGTCTTGGTCTTATTGACATTTTCCGCCAGCGGTCTACACTAGAAGCCAAATGGATCATTCGTGCCTGCACTGGCAAGGAAGCTTGGAAAGTGCTGATTTACAATTGTATTCATCAAGGCTCCCCTCAAGGGCACAAAACTTTGCAAGGGCTAGATTTTCATAGTCTTCTCATTCTCAAAGACCCGATTAAGGTTGTGGGCACCTTTGTTGTCAAAATCATATGGAAATCTTTAGATTTATTCCAACCCTTTTTAATCTAGGAAGGGGATTGATTTAGAAATGGGCTATCCATTAATGACCACAACATTTGGTGGTCTCCTCTCATCAATTTTCATGATGTGTCGCTTTCCCAAGTGCCCTGGGTTCATGCTCTTAAGTTATATCATCGAGGCTTGTACACTCTTAAAGACATATTTTATAGGAAGACCAAATTACTTCTCACTTGGCCTCAAGCTAAATCCAATTTTCAGCTTCCTTTGGCTGACAGAGAGTCTTATCAGAAAGTTCTTGATTACATTCCTACCGAGATGCTTCACAAATTCAGAGTGTCATCTCTCTCAGGCCTTGGTGGAAGGACTGGAAATGGTTTCCAATGTAGACACCCATAATTATGCATAAACAATTTAAATACTTAAATTGCGTAAATTATCTCCTTTCTCACAAATCGATGACATATCGTTAAAATCACTCGTATTCCCTCTTATTGTGATTAATTAATTACAATACACTAATTGATTAAGTCACCTATCCAACTAACATCCCGATTAACGATCTTCCATTAATTATTATTAATTAATTAGATTTCCCTTCCATTTAACCAATAAATCAATATTTAATTCATTTAATCCCCTTCTAATAGCCTAAATCGTACTAATATTCCTCTAATTAGCTTTTATAAGCTTACATCTACCTATTAGTTAATCACTTTTGATTAGTTAAAACACTATCATCACCAATCCAGCACTATGATAATTCTTCACCGGAAATCCTCGTCTTATGATTATTTACTAATGCACATCCTTTAGTTTGGTGGATGTAATCTGGAAACAAAACAACAAACATAACACAAGAATACCATCGACTATGATAAGACGGAATGATGACAAATCTGAAATATCAAAGTAAATTATAATATTAACATGAAATTGTTACAATCTCACCCATGAGGCACTTTAAGTGTTATTGACTTCACTTGCCTTCCACCAATACTATGGGAGAAACTTTACAATTACACCTCTTAATGGCTTCTTCAACACACCTTTAAACTGATGGCTTCCTTTACACACTTCATACAATATTTCTCACTACTTCCTTCTATGCTAAATGAGGGGGGTGGCCTCTTTATTTATAGAACTTCCAGGCTTATCCATCTTATCTCTAAGATAGGATAAGAAATCCACTCTGACGAATCATATTCCATACCTTAACTCTTATCTATACATGTAAGCTTATCTTTTAAGATAAGATAAACCTTATCATTTCACATGGGTTCCACATTTTTAGACTTTTTACAAATAAAATACACAAAATATTTATGACCTCACTCCTTGTCCTTATTACCAATATAATATTTTTAATTCCTAATCATGTAAACCCTACTTCTCTACTTATCCCAACTTTGACATTTTAACATTACCGGACCACTTACGACAAATATTTACTTTTTACAACATTCCTATTGAACTTTGACAGTTACCATACTCTACATTATTGGCGGCACTGACTTGTGCGCCGTTATCTTCTATTAGACGCTACTACTAATTACACTTAACAACATCCTATTCCTAATACATACATTAATGAAATAGAAATTATGGAGGAAAATTTTAGTGTCGACAACACCCCCAACTCCCATGACTTGCTAAGCATAAATTAAACCCTTATAAAGTAAGGTTACCTTTTATAAAACAACCTTATCCATTCCTAATCATGTTTTACCTTTATCCCACATGTAAAGGGATGAAGTGTTTCCTTTATCCATTGGGCTATATAAGGATCCCTCCTTCTACCTTTATACCTACACCTAAAATTCTTGAGAAAGCAAATGCAAAGCATATAGTAAAATAGACTAAAAGCTTTCCTTTGTTTTCTTGAGACTTCATCATCTTGAAGAGTTTAAGCTCTTTCCTAAGTGCTTAGGTCATATGGGAGGTTTCAAAACGGTCTTGCAGCCTAAATTTGACAAGCTCTCACTCCTAGGTTCTTGGAACTTCAAGGAGACCCATTTTTGATAGCCATGGAGTCTATCTAGGTTTCTTCATTTATATGTTGTTAGAGGATAGAAGATTTTTAGATGTTTAAACATTGTTAGGTTCAAAGTTTTGTATTAATGAATGTTTAGAATCTAACCCTTGTTTAATTCTTATCATGATGGTGCTTAATATGTTATTTGATTCTTGCTAATTAAGACTATTTAGGTGTTAGTCTTTCATTCAAATTTAGCATTAGTTTAAAAACAACACATGCACACATTTGGCATGCCCGGTGGAACAGTTAGTCCCATGGCATTTTAGTTTAAGTTTCATTGTTATGGCTAAATTTTGATATGCACATGTAGTATTTAATGTCCATTTTCTTGGAATTTTTGCTAATTTGATATGTGTAACTTCTTGTTCATAGCCATATTTTTAATGGGTTATTGTCATTTTTAAACTAACTTGTCAAAAATTGAGATATTGTGAGTTTTCTTGTATTTTTTCCATATTTTGGTTACAGGTGTGGCGTAGGCACAGTTTTTGTGGCACACATGCCTCTCTGGTGGCGTAGGTGCACTATCAAAACCTGATTCTCATTTTACCGACCCTAGCGCATGCACGCTAACCCCGACGCACACAACCTAACCAGCGCGCAGATGCACTAACCTAGGCACAGATGTCTTTTCATACTATACCTTCATTGCATTTTGAAACCTGTTAGATCGGCATGTGCACCCCAACCAGAGCACGCACACTATTTTAGTAGCACAGGCATTATTTTTATGACGCTGACGTTCTGTCATAATTTGGGATTTTTCTATAAAGAGGTGGCACACACGTTTTCCTGGTAGTGCACACACTTTTCTGGTGGTGCTCACATTTTCTTGGTGGTGCAAGTGTTCTGTCTGATTTCCCATCTATTTTTCTCGAAGGTGGCACATACATTGTTTTTGTGGCACACATGCCTCTCTGAGTGGCATAGGTGCATGGTAAGAAAAAAACACGTAGAGTAGCGCATACATTATTTTCGTGGCACACACACCTCTCGGGTGGTGCGGGTGCACTGTAATTTGGAAATGTACAGAGTGGTGCATATGCCCTAAACCGCATGTAGACACTAAAAAAGGGGCACAGGTGTCCTTTTGTATTTTTGAAATTAATGTGTTGAGGTTCTAACATTCTTACAGGTTTTATCTAATCATATACTTGTCTTTGCAGGCTGTTTTTACATGTTTGTACTTGATTAGATGGATTTTTTCATTATTTACTTATAGGAATAAGATCATGTATGCTCTTCCCTCACATCCCTTGGGGTGATCTTGGGAATCGAAATGATTCTTAGGTCCTTTTGATGCTTTGAGGTTGTTAGGAATATTTGATTCGAAATTGGTTAACTTGGCATAGTTGAATTAAAGTGTTTTACCATTTGATATCTTTCTAGATTTTTGAGGACATCACATATGCTCTTCTCTTGTGTCTTTGGATGATCTAGAGAATCAGAAATGGTGCCTTCTCTTTTGATGGAAAACTACTAAAAATCGTCATACATGACCAAAACACCATCGCTTGTCAAAGAACAGAGGAAGCAAGACAAAAATAAAAATCTACTAATACAATTGTTATACATGTTGCCAAACAAAGTGTTCTAATTAAAAAAGATAAAAATGAACAACATATTCAAAACATTGTATTGTAGGTTTTGAAAAAGGGTACGTCCCTTTCCGCTCAACTGGAACATAACCCCTTTGGCATAATGCCTGAAGCTATAACAATGGGAGTGGTTCCAGGAACCCCAAAGTAGTCGATACAAGAGGGAACCTTGTGGATGAAACAGAAAGTGCTCTGCACTACCTATCTAACTAGTGATTCTTTTGTGAGATAGAGTTACAAGTTGTCCCTATGCGACCCTTTTAAGTACACGATGGATGCATTTAATGCCCACTATGCTTGAAGGGGGAAAAGTTGAGATACTCCTAAGATAGTCGGGACTATTTGGGTAAATCATCCCACTTGTGGATAATATTTGTAACACCTAGGACAAGAGAACCACCTAGGAAAATATACTTTGGCCAGGAGCCCACTTTGACCATTCTAAAATAGTGTTGAGTTGTGAACCATATTTTAATTGTGAAATGTGTGACACGTTACTTTTGCTTAGTTTTTTTCTTTCCTTAGGGTGAGGTGAAACTCTACCGAAGTGAAGCCAGCATTTTTCATCCCATTTTTTATTTACTTCCTTCACATTCTTTTGACACTTTGTTGATCAGAAGGAGAGTGACTTACTTTGTGTTACCAATCGATTGTTTCTACCAATTTTTTGTCCTTTTATGCCCATCCTTGTTTTTGGATAGGTAAATTAAATGTCTAAAGTGCACGGAGATGTATTCATATCATTGGTGACCATTGTGATCTTGATACCCATGTCAAGATCATAATTGTAGTTAGGCATGGTTCATCATCTTGAACTTCCTTAGAAGGGTTAGCTTGTTTGTATCGTATCACTACAATTTTGATATTTACCTCTTGTTTCTTGTAAACTCGACATAAATATCTATATTTAAAGGTTACACTTTGAACATTTTTAACTATTCCTATATATACTTTGAGCTCTTTATTTTGATTCCATTATTACCTCAATTTTAAAGAGTGTTGGGTGTTACCATTTGTACATGTTATATCAATAACATTTTGATATTAATACCTTACTTTCTCAAATTTGGCTAACATATCTTGGTGATATTGTTGTCATTCATGAATTATAATTGGCACTTTTTGAGATATAGGTCTTAATCATGTTTGACCTCGCTCCTAGTATATCTTGTTAGGGGGTCACATTGAATTTTTGTATTTACTTATATTTTGTTCATTTTTCGTGAACTTAGCACAAGTAAGAACATCTTGTTAATTATCTTGTGACACGAAACTAATTTTTGAAACGTAGTCTAGGAGGTACTTCATTTGACAGGTTTAAGTACCAAACATTTGTGTCACTAGTGATTTATCACTCTATCACATTGGTATTCTCACATTGTTAATTGATTCATATTCTTGATAGTACATCTTGCATTTCACTTAGGTGTGGTCACAAAGTTTTGAAAACATTTACAACTTACCCTAGTGAAACTACCACAAAAACATGGCTCCTAAAACATGATTAGGTCTCAAGAAAAAAACATATGAGGAACAACAAGTGCAAGCTTGGGAAGCATCTAACAAACAAGGGTCAAACCCCTTCATTGGACATGATCTAGGACCTCTGTTTTCTATGGAAAAAGAGATAGAAGATATGGTCAATCATAGTGGAAATGAATTAGAATCCCCACACGTAGAATTTGATTTTGACCCTACTTTATTAGATGAGTTTCTTTTCAGAAATAAAGATAGAGTGCTTGCACGGGTCATAGAATTAGGGGCCAAATTGCCCACTGAAAATGAAACAATCCCACCTGTGAATAACACTACTGAGGAAGAATGGGCCCTTATAAACATGGAGGATATTTTGACACACGACATGCTTCTACCTCTAACGCACGGAATGATAAAGTGGTGGGGCATATAATACCATTTATCAAAGTACCACATAGAAACAAGACAAGACATAAGGCGGTGAAGAACCTCCACAATACGAGGAAGAGGAGGAGCGCTTAGAAGACGAAACCACAATTCAACAATAGATTAGTAACCTAGGCTGAAAATTAGCTTTTCTAACTTCCCTGTACGAAGGAAGCAAGCATGAGCATTCAAAAGTTGAAGCCCAAGGTTAAGATCAATGAACTCCATAGCGAAAACCAAGGAGAAGACGATATAGGGTATCATCGCATATATTTCCCGCTTCTCCAACTACGTAAAAATTGCTCACACAAGAGGTACAATCTATGAAAGTGATACTCACAAGCCTATAAGATATTAGTATATGCAACATTAAAAAAGTATCAATATGAATAATTATGCCCTTATCCTTTTGACAAGACTATGACTCTTGACCCTTTCCTAAGAAATTCGATATGCCAAAATTCTACAAATATAAAGGGAAGGGAGATCCACAGGATCATGTCAAATATTTCTATATGGCATGTCAAGAGGTGTCTTCTAGTGACAACTATCTCATCATAACTTTCCCTAAGAGTCTTATCTAGGTTAATCCTTGGAATGGTTTACACGCTTACCACAGGATAAATTTTCACTGGCTAGAATTGGCGAAAGGTTTGTGCTTCATTTCTTGTATAACATCGAGAGTGATGTCACCATGGAAGATTTATGTGGTGCTAAACAACACCGTAATGATACTTTCACCACTTCCTCCAACGGTGGAGAGGGATAGCTAGTTGCTTCCCTTGCACTTTCCCCTGAAAAATAGCTGGTTAGTATTTTCATTCACAACCTAAACTTGGATATAGGTTTCCACCTTCAAATGTGTTGTGTTCGCACTTTTGAGGAGGCCATCAAAAAGGGGTTCATATAGAGAAGGATATCATTGCCAAAGGCACCCTCAAAACCCAATCTAGCGATAATAAAAATGTCAAATCCACGAGAGAAGCCAAAGGTCTTTAAAAAAATAAAAATGTGGTGGGAGATGGGATCACCGATTCCAAACGTGTTCAAATAGTCCAAACCGTCATCCTTTTAAATTGACCAAAGGACCAATTCAACCACCACCAAAATGAAGAACGTTTACCTCTCTCAATGAACCTTTGAAAATTATACTAAAACAATTGGATGCAGCCCACATGATGACATATCCTATGACATAACTATTTGATGACAATACTCCAAAAACCTTCATGGTATAAGGAGCATGAATATTGTGAAATGCATCATGTCAAGGGAATAAGACATACAAATGTCTGTGACTCCATCATTATATTCAGAGGGAGATAGAGGTGGACAACCCAAGAAAAATGTAGACACCTAATGAGAAAATGGGGATATATAAAGAGCCATTCCCAAATCATGATAAATCAGAAAATTCAAAGTTGGATCGGGGAGAGTCATCCCAAGGTTATAAAGCATTGAATTACTTTTACACCAAAAATGACAACAATCATTATGATTCGATTATTGGATGTATTCACTCTCCTACTAACAATGTCAACACTATCTGAATCAAGGGAAAGGATTGCACTGTGGTAACAAGGTGTTCCTGCCTCGTGATTCCAGAACCTTCTCTGTCAACCCCACAAACTAGTAAATATAACCTTTTAGAGAAACTTGAGAAGACATCTACTAAGATTTTGATCTTAGATCTTCTTAAGATATCTAATATGCATAAATACATTCTATACAAAACTCTTCAGGGGTCGGGAGTGTCTTTAGAGGTTGACCCTACGCACCTTCAAGCCGAAGTGGAAAACATCGCACCAAATGAATATATTGCCTTCAACCATAAAGAGATCCCTACTGAGAATCCAACACATAATATTCCTTTATATATTGAGGTAGTTTTCATCTGTAGGAAGATCAAATGGGTGCTTGTGGATAACGGATCTGATTGAACATTTGTACACTCAAGTTGGTTAAATAACTAGGAAATACTAAGATAGATCTTGAGTCCAATATCATCACTATCACCGCATATGACAACGTAAAAAGGGAATCAGTGGGCACAAACACATTTCCCATGGATGTGGGTCCCACTTTCCATTAGACAAAGTTTCATGTCCTAGACTTGGAACTTCCATATAATTTACTTCTAGGCCGACCATGGATTCATGCCATACAAGCCGTGTCATCGACGTTCCATCAGTGCATTAAATTGAAGCATGAGGGACACACCATTACAATATAAGGAGATTTAGAGCCCTTTGCTCAGTGTAGAGCTCTTAATAGCTTTGCACGAAAGGGCACATAGGCATGTTCCTCCACTGATATAGCTTTCCCTCTATAATCTGAGGCCATGGAATCTCGGATAGATTCAGATTCTCTCAGTTATTGTGCCCATGGGGCATCTAAATCAACATCTCCTTTTGATTCATGGGAGATGAAAATCCTTGAATATGGCTATGGGGAATACAATGTACAACAAACACTCTTTGTTTCGACCTCTCATTATCACCCAAGACTAGTGGCCAACCCAACTATCGCTTCAAAAGACCTAGAAATCAACACACTATTGGGTCATTCTTAACTGGAGGCTTGTTGGCTGAGAAAAAAATGTTAGATCCACCTACAACTTGGGTCCCAAAGGATACTTAGCCATCATGTTATCAAGCCCCTAAATACGAGAAATCCAGTAAAATGATGTACTCCATGGGCTATAAGGGCTTAGGATGTGGAAAAAATGAACAAGGACAGAGAGAACTAGTGCCTCTTCCGCATTTCAAAATAGAAAGATACAACATTGGGATTCACCCTTATGGAGCACACCACAATGATCAAGATGCTACTTACACTAAACATGAGGATAGTTCTAACTATCTAGATAGTGATACGGATTCCCATTGTAGCTAATATGAGGATTTGGCCTCCACAAACCTTTTCATGACCAATGTTGTCCTAACCATAACCCCCATGGAACCACCCCTTGACATTGTGTACCCTTCCCTTGTTGAATGAGACCAACAATGTCACATGTCACTAGATTTATTCGAGAATGACAAAGTTATCACGGAGTTCATGGGCATAAGGGATATAATTCCCATTGGAGATCACAAGAAGGGTTTCTTTATTGACTTGTATACCTATGCCTACTTCGGAAAAGAGGCTAAACTTCGTGGTCGGAAAACCTTAAAGAAAAGTGAGGGCAAAAGTTCCAACATAAAGCCTCGGTAAAAATCAAAGTCCAAGTTGCATAGTGAAAACCTCTTTGAGGCAGTGGCTGACAAACAAATAAAAAAATCAAAGAACAAACAAAGTGACCACACCAAGGATGAAAATATCATGGAGACATCCTTGGCCAAAGATCTCAACCTCCCTCCCGACCCTACATGTATGGGTGACTTATCAAAATTACTAGTTGAAGAAACCATTGATGTGAATATTGGTACGGAAGAAGATCCCAAGATAGTAAAATTGGGAGCATCACTATTGGCTAGAGAATAGAAGACACTCGTTATGCTCTTTGTGAGAGTTTATAGATGTGTTCACATGGTCTTACAAATACATGCCCAACTTAAATCCAACTTTAGGGTCAAAGCACAATTCTATGTCCCACTTTGTGTCCCAAAAAATTGAGTAAGAGGTTGGGCGGGATGAGAAATTAGGGGTGTTTGTGTAAACACCCCTTTCACACGAACCCCCCTTCGTGTGAATTCCCCTATGTGGCACATTTTGGCACCAAATCCATTTGGAGGATGATTTTATGCCAAAATGTGCAACTTAGGTGCCATGTAATTAGGGTTAACGAACTAGCAAAACTACAAAAATTTAACACAAAATACATAATTTTATCATCTTTCTAAACATATATTTTTCTTTTTAAATTTTTTTTTACTATTTAATTTTTATTTTTTGCTAACATATGGTATTTTAGGACAATCGATCATACACAATCAACCCAATTTAAAAAATAGAAAATTATATCAAATTTTTTTGAAAAAATTAAACTTACACTATGTTTAAGTCTTCTTCTTACCTGTGAAAAAATAATTCAATTTCAATATAAAATCTTAAAATTTATTGGCATAGACATATGTACGCCATTTATTTGAAAATAGTTTTACTAAATAATTGATTTTTTAAAAAAACTATAAATAAAAAAATACGAAAAATTTGACACGACCTCAAAATTCAAATGTTGAACATATATTTAAAATTTCATGGTGAAAAAATAACTTTTCATTTAAAAAAAATACTAGGGGACATTCATTCCTCTTTTATAACATAAGAAAAAACATACAAATAATTTTTTTAAAAATACCATATTTTTTGTGAATTTTTTTTTTTTAAATATACATGTATTCTACACTCTAAACAAAACATTTCTTTAGTTCATGGTTTTTCATGAATGTGTACGGTTTTGTGGCTATTACCTTTAGAAAATCAATGAAACTGAAAATTCATGTTTATAAAGGTACAAAACATACCAAAAAATCGGACATTTTGTTGTGCTTTTACCCTTTAGTCATGCAAAATCTATGATGTTGTCCACACAGATGCTAAGCCTATCAAACAGAAACTCCGAAAGATGCACCCAAGAGTGGCCTTACTGGTTAAAGAAGAGTTGGAAAGATTGCTTGCGGTAGGATTCATCCGGCCTATTGATTATTCTGAATGGATATCAAACATTGTTCCTATCCAGAAAAATCCTGTCGGCATCCAAATCTGCACATATTTTAGAGACATTAATAAGGCTTTCCCTAAAGATGATTTTCCACTCCCAAATATTGACATGATTGTTGACTCAACAACAAGGTACAAGATTCTATCTCTCATGGATGGATTTTTAGGATACATCCAAATCAAGATAGCTAAAGAATACCAGACAAAAATGACTTTCATGACTCCTTGGGGCACCTTTTTGTTATCAAGTGATACCATTTGGCCTCAAAAATTCAAGAGCTACTTATCATCGGGAAAAGACAATAATTTTTCATGATATGATTCATGATATCATGGATGACTACATGGATGACATCCTTGGAAAGTCTAAATGAGAGAGGATCACCCTATTATTTTACGATGTATATTTGAGCGCCTACGAGTACAAGGTTAGGTTGAATCCAAAGAAGTATGTCTTTGGTGTGCTATCAGGAAAACTGTTGGGCTTCATTGTATCAAGATGAGGTATTGAGGTAGACCCTACTAAAGTTTGTGCTATTACTGAAATGCCTCCAACTAAGAATATTAAGCAACTACACAACTTACAGGGAAAACATCAAGCCATTCACTGGTTCATCTCCCATCTTGCAGATAAGTGCCACTCATTCACCCACTTGCTTAAAAAGGATGTCACTTTCATCTAGGGACCTAAGCAACAACAAGCCTTTGCTTTGCTTAAACAATACTTAGCTAATCCACATGTCCTCATGCCTCCAACTCCTAGAGAACTGCTCTTGCTCTATATTTTTGCTATGTAATTTTCCATTGGTGTTTTGCTCGCCCAAAACGACCACCTTGGTCATAAGAAAAAGTGGTGTATTATCTAAGTCACACCCTCATCACTTATGAGCTCAACTATCCTAAAATTGAAAATTCTTACTTGGCTATTGTTTTTACTTTTAAAAAACTTCACCATTATGTATTGAATACTGAAACCAAGATAATATCCAAGGTTGACCCACTCAAATACTTAATGTTTAAACCCCCTCTCATGGGTAAAATGGCTAATTCGATCATTCTACTCGGTGAGTTTGACATAGAATTTGTGCATCATAAATCAGTTAAAGGACAAGTACTTGTTGACCAACTAGCAGAAGCACCTTTGCAAGGCACCGAACCTTTGAATCTGGATCTTCCAGATGCCTCCTTACTATACATTGAAGAATCTATCATATGGAAAATACATTTTGATGGGTCCTTTAGGTTTCACATTTCAGTGCGGGGTAGTCCTTATTACCCCTTATAGCAATCCTATATCGTAGGCTTTCCGCCTCGGCTTCCCTTGCACAAACAATATTATAGAGTATGAAGCACGTATTGCAAGGATGAAGCTAGCTATCAAGTGGAGTATTCATCATGTCAAGGTTGTGGGTGATTCTCAATTAATTATCAAATAGGGTAATGATGAATATAAAGTTAAGGATGACAAGCTCATACCTTACAAGAATTTGGTTGAAACTTTAAAGGAGTACTTCGTGCGCATTACATTTGAAAAAATCCTAAGAGTGCAGAATAGATAGGCGGATGTCATGGAAACAGTGGGCTATATGCTTCGTATTCTACCAGGGAATAATGACATGTCGTTCTTTGTAGAAAATTTACGCCAATGACACGTATGATATGCCTAAATCTTGTTTGGCTTGTGATGTTGTTGGTCCCAATTCCCCGTGGTACGAACCCATCTTTTCCTATCTCAAGGACAACACATTCCCTCCTAATATCTCCCGTTCTAAAAATTAAATCCTGATTCACCAAATAACCCGTTACACCATCTTAGATGGTACACTTTATCATCGTGGCTACGATGCGAATCTGTTATGTTGTCTAGATGTGATGGAGTCAATCTACGCAATCAAAGAAGTACATGAAGGGGTGTGTGGAGCACATACAAACCAAATGGTCTTAGCTAAAAAAATTTTTTTAGTAATGTTACTATTGACCTACCATGGAAATTGATTGTTACAATTATGTTAGGAAATGTGTACTTTGCCAAAATTATGGAAACATCATCCATGCTCCATCACAACCATTGCAACCTATCACTACCACATGGCCATTCTCTAAGTGGGGACTTTAATTGATAGGAAAACCTACTCCTACCTCATATGATGGTCATACACATCATCACAGCTACGGAATACTTTACAAAATGGGTGGAGGTTGTCCCTTTAACCTATGTAACAGAGCCCGATTTCTAAATTTAACATTAATCATATCATTTATCATTATGGCATTCCCATGCCATCATTACGATAATGGGAAGTCATTTAAGAACAAGAATGTAAAATGTCTTTGTCAACAGTTTGAAATTAGGTTAAAATGGTCCACACCATATTACCCTCAAGGTAATGGACATGCCGAAGCCACAAATAAAAATTTGGTGAGGATAATGGAGAAAATGGTCAGCAAAACAGGTCATAATTGGCACTTTCAAATCCACCCAGCCCTTTGGGCTTATAGAACCTCCATTCGCACTCTTACGGGTGCGAAACCGTATTATTTAGTGTTTGGGACAAAATCTATCATCCCCTTAGAGATCAAACTTCCTTCCTTGAGAATTTCTCTTAGGGACTATCTAGATAAGGATGAGGATTATTAGGTAGCAAGACTAGTTGAATTTGAACTCCTCGATGAGAGGCGCATTCACACTCTTAATCACCTGAAAGTTTATCAGAATAGAGTCTCCAGAAACTACAACAAGAGAATCATCCCTCATCAGTTTGAGGTTGGTGATTTAGTCATGAAGGAGAACCAATTCAACACAAGAGTAGAATGAGAACAGAAAGGGAAGTTCGAACCACATTGGTTGGGACCCTACATTATTGTGGTCAAGTATGGCACAGGGGCATACAAACTTGCTCACCCCAATAGTGATGAGCTCCGTGAGCCGATGAATGCCATGCATCTTAAGCAATTCTATACTTAAACATGGCGCAGAAAGTCAAAAAAAAAAAAAAAAAATCAAAAATACAAAAAAATCAAAAAGAGAAAAAGAAAAAGAAAAAACAAGTCATCCACAAGTAAAAATCACACAATTGTGGCACTTTGGATAAGTCCTTGGGTGAAAACCGGTTTCTAACACCTTGGGAGGATTCATTTTTACAAGCATCTTGCATCTAAAGGGTAGTTTTGCTTGACCTAGCCTTGATTCTCGCTTTTGAGATTCCTTGTGAGATCCATCCTATTAGGACTTGATCTGGCTTTGTCTTCTTTTATTTGTTTGTGAGGGGTATGGTATTTTCCTATTTCCCATCTTACGCTGGGGAAATTCAATGACTTAACCTTCTTGTTCATAATCTTGTGGCTTCTGCCCTTGTATATTCTCCATCTAATGTTGGGGGCATCCACGCTTTCTTGGTTACCTATACATAACTCTGGAAAATCATTAGAAAACAACCTAAACAATAGAAAATTGTTTCACAAAAACCTAAACAATAGAAAATTGTTTCACATAAACCTAAACAATAGAAAATTGTTTCACAAAAACCTAAACAATAGAAAATTGTTTCACATAAACCTAAACAATAGAAAATTATTTCAAAACACCAAAAACAATAGAAAATTGTTGCATGAAAACAATCTTACAAAAACATTTACTTGCATTGTCTTGTTTCTTGCTTTGCTTGTTGCTTGTATAGTTATTTCATGTTTTTGCTTTTGGGTTGTTTGTTGCTTGGGTATACTTTGTTAGGATTCATATTTTCTTGCTTAGATTAGATTTATTCTTGCTTTTACATATTGAGGTATTTTTTTTGCATGTTGGTGAATCCTGGTGCATTATTATGTTAATTCATTGTGTTCTTTATTAGCATTTGATTGTGTTTATTACATGTGCATTGTTTTGTTATCATAACATCACATTACCATCATTATCATCACATCTAACATCATCTATACATCGTATATCAAGAAAAAGCTAAGTATACATCATACATGAATGCTTTGAGCTAATCATCACATATCGTATCATCAAATGGGGAAAGAGGAATCGCAAATATAAAAATCTATCCCCCACACCCTTATCATCATATCATCCTGTCCACTAAGGATGGCACATCTCATAAACAAAGCACATTTGATATATCCTACAAGATCACATCATCTGGAAACAAAAACACATGTGATACATCAACAAGATCATGATACATCAACATGTCGATATACATGTATAAACTATTGAGATTGATACTCAAAGAAAAATACATCATTGATACATGTGTCATCAAAAAGGGGCATGCATAAGAAATAATCAAGCCTTCATCGCGAGGCATCATCAAAAGTAGTGCTATACAAAGATATACATCACAATCATCCTTCATAAGAGGCATGTCTACAACATATATGTACAACCAAAGGAATGTAGAGCTCAAACCTAGCTCTCGCCCTTGTTAGGGCTCCCAGGTCTGTCACCTGGTCGATGGAACAACACTGCCTGAGAAGGACCTGCACTAGGTGGGCCACCAAACTGAATAGATGGCCCCTGTCTAGCTGGATGATCTGGCATGGGTTGTCTCACTGATCTCGTGGACTAGCCTGATCTCCGTGACCGAGAGCCTGTCATGCTCATCTCTGACTGTCGAGGTAAAACCACTCACTACTCTGGGGGAACTACCCTGTAATAGGTAGTCCTATAAAATAAAGCCTCACCACCGAGCCTCGTGGCATCACGAATCAAATCAGCATCTCTAGAGGTGACGGCTTCCTGAAGATAAAAATTTCTTCAATCTTCCTCTGTCATGCTACTCTATCGTCTCCAGGCTAGCTCGGGCCCGAGCCTGATCTCGATCTGAAAGTAATGTAACAATATGGGTCCAGGCCTCATCACACTCTACTGTAGTAGTCACACACTAGCCTCAGGCCTCATCCCTCTCCACTCTAACTTTGTCTCTCTCAGCTAAAGCTTATTGTAGCTACAATTGTCTTGTGGCTATCTATGTCGCTGACTGTGTGGCTGTCTGTGCCACCAGGACTGGTCCCTGGGGTGCTCTGGATGACTGGCCCTACTCTAGGACCCTCGCTCTAGGAGGATGAACTAGTGCCTGTACTAGGCCCTGCGGCCTTGGTCCCTGTGCCTATGTGGCACCCTACCCATCATGCGGAATACCATCAAAAGGATCCTCTAGATCCGGCCCCATTTCTCTATCTCTCTACTCGGAACCATGCCAGATCTGTATCGTGGGGCGAGCACCTGCTACCTAAGCTTCCTCTGGAATAGTGAGACATCGGGTAACACCGTGGCGTACCAAGCTACATAGTTTGTTGTAGTCCCTAGGTCCCACACCTGCTGTGTTGGGTCCCATGCCTGTGGGACCACCTATGTAAAACTATCCCTAGCTCGGGCCACTAGTATGCAAGGCCCCATGGTGTGCCTCTCTGAATATTTGTGTGCATACCAAATGTCCAGCTATGAGACCCCCTGTACTCTACCAAGCTGCCACTGGCACCTGTCAACTTGATACAACTCTATAATATAGTTGTGGCTGCCGATGATATAGTGCTCTGTTGAGCACACACTAAGCTCTGTGGCATCCTTTGACCACTAAAAATGTCTGTAACATAGCCATATAATGTCTATTGCTAGCATCTCGTCGAACTCTCACCTATATCTGAATAGGCTGCCGAGGTGGCCACGTACATCACCACCTACTACTACCCATGCCATGTAAGATGGCTCCTTTGGGTCTTGAACACGCAAGGTGCCCATAGGGCATCCGATGGAAATATGGTCCCATGACCAGATCTATAGTAAGGAGGCTAGACCCACGGTCTTTTGACTATGGTAGGTAATCAAATGTAGATCCCAGTATAAGTGGGCCAAAATGCACTATCCCCAGCAGTATCTCTCACCACTGAAAATGCCATGAACCAAAGGTAATAATCCTCTCGGGAATGATGTCCCTGTCTTATCAGTGAGTAAGAACCCACTGATAAGAGACATGATGTAGAGAGGCCCCCAATGTAGTGTGGGGTCAAAAATGCACTCATGAAGAGCTATAGTCATACCATCATGCGGTATGTCATCCACATAAAAAGATCACCGTATAAGGTTGGTTTGCATGCGGTATGTCACGCGTGTGTTTTATGGCATAAGTGTCCCCAATGGGATGCCTGTGCCCAAAACCGACACCTGTGCCCTTGAACTAACACTTGTTCTGTGCACTTGCATGCCAACACGACTTCCTAGGGATAAAAATTAAATTTAGGGCATTACTTGACTGAAATTAATGAGCAAGGGTTCAATACTCACGAAGGGGTGGTTGTCGCATGCATGTTGGTACCCTCGAACTACATCTATGTGCCTCACTTGGTCTCATGCGATCACCATTGTTCTTGTCGGTATAAGAGCCTCACAGAAGTAAAAAAAAATTCTATAGGGCTCGGTTAAAATGAATTTGTCGTGATGATTTTACCCCCGGTGGGGTATATTAACCATTTTTTCACCACCGGGAGGGCCTGAGGCCCGTTTCGATCATCGTTTTCACCTCATTCACCGTGGGAATAATTATTTTTATTAAATAATTATTTTTCTCTTTTTTCACCGTATTGGGGCATTTTTTTGCTCTCTAATACCCCTTTCTTCTCCCTAGGGCAATTTTATTGCTCTAGGTGATCTTTTTACTTATCCACACTCTTGTAAATAATTATTTTTAAAATAATTTTATTAATTTTTCCACTAAACAAGGACATTTTTGTCGCTTGTTTCTTCTTTCTTCCACCTAGGGCACTTTTTGTTGCACCTAGGCCCCTTCGTTCTATTTCTTCTATTTTCTTCTACTATCCACCACATTTTGGAAAATAGAAAACAAAAACAATATATATATCACGTCAAAAAATCCAAAGATAGGGCAAAACATTTTCACAAAAATCCTAAAAAGTAAAAAACTTACAAAACTGGTAACTTGCTTATTATGGCTAAAACTTGTGTCTTGTGCATGGTATTTTATCCATATCCTATTGGTTTGTCTCACATCTTCCCATATTCATACGACTCATGCAGATCGCTGATTCACAACCATCTACAAAGCTAGTTGCTTGTTTCATCGGTACTCTAGGGCACGTTTTTGCCTAGTGTTGTTTCGTTGCACAAAATGCTTTTCTTGGACCCCGTGTCTATTATCATTTCCCCTTGCATGTATCCTTTCTCAGGGCATCATTTTTAACCCTTGTCATCAATAACAAACTTGTGGATCTCTTCAGCACTGATAACAAAACATTTGTGCAACTGTCTTGACCGTTGTTGGGTTAGGCATGTGTGTTCATACTTGTTTTCCCTGTTAGATTAGCTTGTTTCCTTCTCATATTGCATTGCATTGTTGTATGTTGCGTGGAGTTGGTATTTTCAGAAATGGGCAATTGTTCATAGTATGGCTTTTCATGTCATTCTACTTTTGTTGTATGCTTATATTTTTCATAAGGATGATGATGTAGCTCTTATGGTAATATGATGACATCAAAATTGTTCCAATACACAGTGGCTAGAGGCTAAGTTCTTCTCTCCCCTCCTCCATATTTCTTCCGAATCACTTTCTTTCTCACCTTTAATCTTCCATCTAACTGGGGCATCCTACCCCTTCCCATTCTTCTATCTCTCTCTCACCTTTTTCGATCATTGATCGTCTTCTTTCATCACCCTATCAACACTTGAGGGGGCGTCTCTCCCTCCTACTAATTTTTCTTCTATCCATTCAAAATTTTCTTTCGTCTACTATTTTTGAAGTGGTGTCGCTTACGCCACCCCAAAGTGGGGCAAATGTAGACACCCATAATTACGCCCAAGCAATTTAAATTGTGCTAATTATCTCCTTTCTCATGAAATCGACGACATATCCTCGAAAGCACTCATATTCCCTCTTATTTTCATTTATTAATTATAATACACTAATTTATTAAGTCACCTATCCAAATAACATACCGATTAACGATTTTTCGTTAATTATTCACCCTTCTATCCGGACTAATTAATTATTAATTAGCTTTCCCTTCCATTTAACCAATAAATCAATATTTAATTGATTTAATCCCCTTCTAATAGCCTAAATCGTACTAATATTCCTCTAATTAGCTTCTATAAGATTACATCTACCTATTAATTAATTATCTTTGATTAATTAAAACACCCCTAACTCGCATGACTTGCTAAGCATAAATTAAACCCTTTTAAATTAAGGTTACCTTTTATAAAGCAACCTTATCCATTCTTAATCATGTTTTACCTTTATCCCACATGCAAAGGGATGAAGTGTTTCCTTTATCCATTGGGCTATATAAGGAGCCCTCCTTCTACCTTTATACCTACACCTAAACCTCTTGAGAAAGAAAATGTAAAGTATTTAGCAAAATAGACTAAAATCTTTCCTTTGTTTTCTTGAGATTTCATCATCTTGAAGAGTTTAAGCCTCGTTCCTAAGTGCTTAGGTCATATGGGTGGTGTCAAAAGGGTCTTATAGCCGAACTTTGACAAGCTCTCATTCCTAGGTTCTTGAAACATCAAGGACAACCAGTTTTGATAGCCATAGAGCCTACCTAGGTTCCTTCATTTATATGTTGTTAGAGAATAGATGATTTTTACATGTTTAAACATTGTTGGGTTCAAATTTTTGTATTAATGAATGTTTAAGCAACTAACCCTTGTTCAATTCTTATCATAATGGTGCTTAATATGTTGTTTGATTATTTCTAATTAAGACTATTTAGGTGTTAGTATTTCATTTAAATTTAGCATTAGTTTAAAAACAACACATGCACACATCCGAGATACCCCCTTCTTAAATTAATCTACAAGAAAAGGTTATGCTCTGCTCACCCCGTGCTACCGATGGTGTCCTTGCTTAACTCCAGATGGTCCATCAATTCTAGATGTTCATCCCAGGAAGATAGATTTTATATCATTTCAAAAGCCATTCTTCATCCCAAGCTAG
>CM031243.1:511736319-511771319 GCA_018340775.1 Taxus wallichiana var. yunnanensis | reverse complement strand
GAATTCCACCATGCCAACATGCATTTGTAATCATTTTTCAGCCTTTTCCTTTATCGTTTTTAACTCTGAAACTTTTCATTTTTTACCTTTCACGTGTTTTTCACGGGCTGAGAAAAATATCTCACGAAAAACACTATAGGGCACTAAATCAACTCAAATAAATGTTTCCATTGTGTTTAGAAGGCCAAAGGGATGCAGATTCATATAAAATTTCATGTGATTTAGTGTAAAATGATTCCACACTTCTTGGAGCTCCAATGGCGCCCAAAAAACAAAATTACACAATTACCGTTGATTAAAATCAACTTTAAAATTCCACCCTCCACGTGTCAGATGATATCTTGAATATTCTTCCTCTTTTTCTTTGGATGGGGTGGGACACGTGTCCAAATATGATTGGGGTGGGCCCCCAATCCTAAAAATGCATTTTAAACCCCTTTTTGACTTCGGAAAATTCTGAAAATTTTCCACACGAGCCCCCCGGACGCGCCCCGTGTCATCCTGTGGGTCCCCACCAAAACCACTAGATAATTTGACAAATTTTACCACTTTTTCGCAAAAAGGAAAATTTTCTAAAAATTCCCCGCGGGCCCGAACACCCGATGCCTCTTCTGCCACGTGTCTTCGTGTCATTCGCTGTCGGGGCCAACCCTCCAAATTCTTCCTTCAAACCTCTGCGCAAGCATCAAAACTCCATGCTGGCCCGACCTCTCTCTTTTGACATTTGAAAAATGCCACGTGTCGCCCGCTGATTGGATGTGGGGTCACACCTCCAAATTTTCCGCGGATCATCCTTAAGATTTTCACCAAAGTTTGGAAAATTTTCTACTTTCTCTCGGTGTTCCGAATTTCCATCAAATGTTGGACACGTGTCCATTGTTCATTGGTGGCGGGACCTTGAACCAAAATTTTCCCTTTTACCCTTTGAAGTTTAAAAACTTCAAACTCCTCCAAGCCTCCGCCTCTCCATTTCACCCACCTGCATATGTGTCATTTTGCTATTTGTTCTGCGGGCCTTCGGGCAAAAATTTGATTTTGGCAATTTGAAGTTAGAAACTTCAAAAAATTTAAAACTTCTGCCCCTCCATGCTAACTCTCCTGGACACGTGTCACCATTCCATCGGGCAAGGGCTTTTGGGTTCAAATTTTTCCTTGACATTTTGAGCCAAAAAATTGAAAAAATTTCAATTCTTCGCCTCCCTGCTTGATCTCCCTGTCCCACGTGTCACCTTCCTATTGGGAGCGGGCTTGCGGGACAAATTTTAACTTTAACATTTTGTAGTTAAAAGCTTCAAAAATTTCGCCAACTCCGCTCCTTCATGCTAACTTTCTTGGGCACGTGTACATTTCTTATTGGAGGTAGGCCTCCAAGTCAAAATCTTCCATGACATTTTGAGCAAAAATTTGAAAAAATTTCAACTCCACCGCCACCCGCTTGATCCTCCCATGCCACGTGTCACCTTCCTATTGGGAACGGGCGCGTGGGCCAAATTTTTTCTTGACGTTTTGAGCCCAAAAAAATGAAATTTTTTTAACTCCACCGCCGCCCATTTGATCCTCCCATGCCACGTGTCGCCATACCATTGGGCATGGGCCCTCGAAGCAAAATTGAACATTGAGAAATTTTTCAAAGATGAAGAAAAATTTTAAGTGACCCCCATCAACCGCTGTTTCATCTGACCAATCACATCGTGCCACGTAGGCACATCATCATTGTATCAACTTTGCGGGCCACGGTCAAGAATTTTCCCTTCACCAAAATTTCAAAAATGACAAGTTAATAATGTTTTCCCACACATCACCGATCGATAGTAGCTGCCACATTAGCATAAAGGTTGCAACGATAAATTTTACGGTCCGAGAGCACGTCAAAACGTGAAAAATACAAGGAATGCCCTAGAAACCAAATTTTTTGACAGGGAAGGCAGAATTCTTCATTTTAAACCAACTGAATCATCTTTTGACATCATTTACGACCTTGGGATTGGGGAAACACTTGCACGAATTCATGATTTGATCAACTTTGAGTTTATTCATGACTTGACAAAGGAGAAAACGGTACAGCCCGTGAAAATGAATAAATTAGGGCACAAATGGGGGGGAACTTGGATTTTACTTCAATTTAGGGTAGAATAACAACATTGAGGGCAGTTTGAAAGCATTCAACTGAATAAAATGAGGTACAGATCGCCCACTGGTGCAAATAAAATGTTTTTGAGCAAAAATGAAGCATGGAAAATCAGAGCAAAGTGTGCAAACCCAGAAATTGCACCAACATGTGATTGGTCACTAACCACAAATGATTGGACTTTAACGTTGTACATATATCAATGGCGGCTAGGTTCATACCAATACATATTTTCTTCATAATACTATTTCTATAGCTTATCTCGCGCTTGAGCATCATAACATAATTGTTTGTATAAGTGTGGAGTCATTTTGTTTGAAAAATATTTATAATCCAATTTCATTATATAAGACTATTTTAAATTTCTTAATTATATTAACAATTGAATAGCCCATGTTATTAAGATTTTTGTGATTTCCCTTGTTCTTGGTTTCGTGTTAGATAGATTCGAGAAATTTTAAGTGCACGAGTAATCACACAATAATTTGAACTAGTCTAATAATTTTATTTTTTTGTGTGCTTGGCTTGATGAAGACAAAGTGAGATCAATGGAGAAGGTTCTTTTGTTGGAGAAAGGATTTTGAATTTTATAGCTTGTCTACTATGATTTCACATCTTGTAAAATATATTAGTAGCAAATTTTGGATGTAATTTTATTCATTGACTAAATCATTAAAAGTTGTTTATTTTGAGTTACTTTACCTTGTATGGAAGGTAATTTTTGTAAATTTTTTTTTTATGAAAGGAACAATATTCCTAAACCTATTTTTTTCTTAGAAGTTGTATTGCAATTTTTTTAAAGATAGTGTTAATGGGTGGAAATTTAACCTTACCTTCTTGCCATATTAACAAATTATAAAATGGAAAATGATTAAAAAGCATCAAACATTTAAGTTGATGTATCACTCCCTTCCACCTAAGAAATTTGCAAGAAGGAATAGAAAAATAAAAAAATAAAAAAAGTTAGTTTTGCAATCCAACTTTCCATTTGTAACAATAGAGATTGTCTTAAATAAATGAACAATTTACAATGAATTTACCCTTATAATAACTATGTCAAAGAAATCGGAAGTTGTAATTTGTTATAATATCTATTTTTATCTTAAATTGATATGTTACTTTGATTGTATCGTAACATTAATAATAATGTTGATATTAGTATGCTAATGAAAAGGTAGTATTAATACATTAATAAAAGTATTAGTGTAAACACTTATATATTAACAAATTAATAATAAAATAAATATTGATGCATTCGTATATACATTAAGAACATTGGATGAACTAAAAATTTAGTGCAGTCTTGAGAAATGCGCATGGGTTGAAAAGTGATTAATTGTTATTAAATTGTTTTTATTATTCTACCGAAGGCAGGTATATTGCCTTCAACAAACCTATTAACTTTATTTCATTTTTTCTAATCAACTTTTGACATGCGGAATATATCATTAGTAGACTAGAGTTTTAGAAAAATATTTTTTTTTACAAGTTATAAATATCACTTATCGTTCATTTCATTGGTCTACCCCTTTATTTGGCACTATAGATGGAAAAAACAAATCTTGCCTTTCTTTAATGAAAGTCACTGGTCATGACACAAACGTGTGGTTGTGGGGCTCAAGGTTCCATCTTCATTGATTTTTAATCTTTCTGTCACACTAGATTGACAGATTCAGATGAGATTTCTTCAACCAAAATACTCGGGCTCAAACCGGGGCAGGTTAAGAACTCCTGAGAGGCAAACATACAGTACTTTTTTTTTTTTTGGCTAAGCAAAACCTGTTTTTCACTATACTTCGATCGCCCTTCCCTTGAAATTCATTGCACAATTTGCGTTGTAATTTACACTAAGGGGGCCACGGGGGCAACAATAAAGGGCTACTAACATCCTTTCCTTCTCAAAAAATACCAAAAGAAGGACTGTGGTTCGTGCTCATGTTTCCTTGGCGTTGGCACATTTTCACTGTCAATAGGAACATTTTCAGTCCCCTTGTTATTGCTATTTCTGTGGTGTGTAGGCGTAGGTGTAGTAGTCTTTATTGGGGATCTTTTGCCTACCATTTTTCTCAATATCAAGCTCATTCTGGACTTCACCGCCAAGAAATTTTACAAGGATTGCAAAGATCTACATATCTTGAATGTGTATCTCACGTCATCGTAAACATATTTGAATGTGTATTTGACGTTGTCATAATCTAAATATATCCAATCAATGGCCTTATCTTTCTCTGTTTATATGGTTAGGGAACGAATCTCCTTCATGGTTGGACCATTTCTTCTGCGTCAAATCGCAACTCGATGTGTATGTGCCAATGATTGAAAGCTTCGGTATTTGGAAAATTTTTGAGCATAGGTGCATTGCACGTGATATGTTAGACAAAATGCATATATGAAAGAAACTAATACTTGTTTTAAAGACATGGAGGGGACTGTTCAACGTGTACGACAAGCACTTCTTATGGATGTAGAATCTATATTTCAAGAGCATGGCTGGAGAGGACAGTTGCATGGGCATCTAAGGTTATACTGTGTACTCATCCGTGCAGGTGACTTACAGCCCACCCACGAGGAGGTGAACTTTTACAACTATTGTATGCTTTTTGTAATTTTCACGATTATAATATTCCTCTTTCACTATTTTCTAGTTACCATCTGTTAATGACGGGAATAATGTATTCTTTGTAGTCTGATCATGACTCCTACTAATATTAGGTAATCTTTTGGCTTCATGCGTTAGGAGGTAAAATTGTTTCTTTAAATCAAGTAGCAATTAACCAACCCCAGAAAGTTGCTGCTCATTGTATGTTACAGTTAGGGATTGCATTTCTATGTCTGGTGCCTGGCCTTGCGAGCTTATTGACAAAAATTCTATATGATGGTTGCATCTTCTTTCTACTGGGGCTTGTTGTTTCTTAGTTGGAATCATTGAACCCAGAAGTAGAAGTGGTAGTGTGGTTGGTTGTACAGCTACTATTATGGCACTACCCTGATATCTCCATGGTAATATAAAGTAACTACAAGCCCACAGGTATATTTAGTGCTTATAGGAAAGTTAGCAAGAATAATGTTTTCTTGTTTTTGAAACAACATCAAAATTATTTTGGTTGGTAAAATCTTGCAAATGTTATTATATTTTTGGAGTAGAGTACAAAATGTAGACTTTGGAAAATAGCCTGCTTGTTAGCTCGATATGCCCGTTGAGAAAGTTTTCTTTTAACTAATTACATCACAAAATTGTTGGTTGGGCTGTGGTCTATGGGGAAGTTGGAGTCTATCCATGTCGTGGCTTGGGTTCAAATTCCGACAGGCAGGATTCTATATTAAACTGATTCTTAGACCTGGTTGAAATCTGGGTTTTTTTGAAGCCCAGAGAAGCAGCTAAGTTTATAGAGAGGGGGCTTGCTCCTGAGAATGGAGTTCTTTTAGCAGTAAATGCAATTCTTGAGAAGTATCTGAGATGAAATTGTAAACTTTATATCTATAGAATTATATACTAGTCATGCATTCTTATCTGCAACTATTGTTCTATAACTGTACTTTGTGCCATTTTTTCCGATGTACTTTATGTTTTTTCTTATTTTATAGAAGTGCTCATTTAAATGATTTGATACATCTTTAGAAGGCAATATTATTATTTCAAAGTGTTTACTATTGAAGCACATATGCCAATTAGAAAAAAACTCGAGCCTATTTTCTTGTTGTCAAAATTAATAAAATGAGATAAAATAAATTGTTTACTATTTTTGACATAAAACTAACATTTGTGTCCTTTTCTTGATTTGGTACAGTTTGTTAGGGATGCTATGGGAATGGATGTTGCAGTTAATACTTCATCTTTGGAAGATCTTCGTGAGGCTACCGTTACTACTGGAATTATCTCTCGATGCAACTATAGTTGTAAAAGCCACCGCCGCTCTCCACCTCTTTGTCCAATCAATAGAGCTAAGTATGTTTTGTTTATATTTTACCATGATTTTTATTATGTTGCCTCTCATTGTTTCGATGTTGTATTAACCAAAGGTTGAATATATAGTTTATGATATTTGTGGGAAATCCTTATAGCTAACTATTATTTGCAATCGACAAATATAATATAGATACTAGATTAAGAATAAAATCACAATTTTTTCTTGACATATAAAAATGGAATTTTCCTTCGATACAAAACTAATGTTCTAAAAATCTGAAATGTAGCTTTGTCTTTGATCTGGGCCCAAGGATGAGATCCGGTGGACTAACTCACTTAGTGGAAATGGGTTATGTATAGAAGGGTATGATGAATGAAAGAGGTTGGGGGATATATTAGAGTGCTTATGCAACATAGAAGAAACAAATAAGACAATTAACACCAAATGTAGATCTGAAATGCATTTAAATAAGGGCTAAAATGTCAAAACAAATCCTTATTATCATATACACATATATAAGAAAACCTACAAATACTCGAGCAAGATAACAATGCCTAAATAGGCCATAATAGTAAAAATCAACTTGGAAGCAAGTGAGAAAACTCCATCAAAAGAATGTAAGTTCCAAAGCAAAAACAAAATCTTCCAGGGATGAACATCACTCCTCCAGTTGATCTTAGCTCCTAAGCTCACTCCACGATTTGGCAAAAGACCCCCACATGCTAAAAAGACAACCTTTTATAGAGAACCTCTTAATTTCCCACCCAATCATATCTTAACACTTGTCTCCTTGGTCTCTCTTTTGCTCGTCTCTTTAGACATTTTCAAACTTCTAGCCCCTTTCTAGACACTTCTAAGCATCTTAAGGGCAAAAATGTACTCACAAAATAAGCCCACACATGTCCCATGCAATCGAGTCCATAAATATCTCAAAGGCACCTCTCGAGCATGGAGTAGCTCGAGGATGGCCTCATCGTTTTTGAATATAGGTAAGAGACCTTCGTATTCAACATCAATTTCAAGGAGCACGTATCCTTCATTGTTACGCCTCCATTGGGATCTAATTTATCTGACACCTATTATACGACAATATAGTTGTAGAAATACCGCAGAAATAGTAATTTTGATTACTACTAATTTGAACTCAGGTTTGACTGCAGTATCTTTTTCTTTTGGAGATTTTTTTTTCCTCTCCAGTAACCCAAAATAATTGAATTATTATCTCTTTTTACATTTTCACGTCAAATTTCAGAGGTGTTGTTAAACGTTGAAACTCTCTCACATTTATGTCAATTTTAGATGTCAGATCTTTTAAATATTTTTGTAATCTTTAACTTGTTTTGCAAAATTTCCTGTTAAAAACGATAACATAGATTTTTTCGTATTGTGAATCTGCAGAACATGAGGTGAAGAATGGAAATTCTGTCGGCCGTTATAGGGTTTTAAACATTCTGTAATTTATTTAAATTTTAATAGGTATATTTTTTTGGATTTTGTTTTTCTGGTTACAGTTTGTGTTTTCTTTTTTGGTGATACAAATAAACAACACTTAGTTCTATGTCTCTTGTTTGGTCTGAAAGCTGTAAGTAGTTTACTGTTTTTGAATACTTTTGTATACGAGAATGAACTACTTGTAGGATCTTTATTGCATATTTGGTAAATCTTGGCTGTTTATACGATTCTTTAATTTTATTGCATATTTTAGGGAGGAAATATGCTACCGAAGTAGAGCAAAGGGTATTGAGGAGAAGGCTTTTTGACCAGTCTTGTTTTAGTTGATATTTCAAGCATAGAAAAGGTCGTAAACCATCATAAACCAGAAACGTTATACCTATTTCACAGGTAATAATATCATTTTCAACTGACAATATGCTCCATGTTTCATTATGTGGTTTGTGAGTAAAAACAATGAAGTTAAAATTAGAACAATATTCCTTAATATCTTTATGGGCTATTGTGGTTGATCTACCTTTTTTGCACATATTGTAAAATTCAGGTTGCATACGAGCACAACGGCTTTAAAATGCTTGTTTATAGTATCAACAAACCATACCAACTCTGAAACCCTAGAGTAAATAAATGTATGACTAAAATGGATTGAACATAGTTGAACCGGATCTATTTTTCTAAAATAAATACCCGTGGAAATGATCATACAATTCTAAATGTAGGACTACTTCTTTGCCTGGTACTTTGATATCCGATGGTCTTTTGCAACTACTGTTGTGTTGAGATAAACCAATCTCCTGCTAGTTTTAATGCAGTACTTTGCTGTAATGTTATACGGTATAAACAAATAATGCCACCTCTTAACCCCAGGGAAAATAAATGCAGCACTTTCTTTGTCGTGAACTTTGATATCTGAGGGTCATTTGCGACTATTGTTGTATTGAAATAGATGAGATAAACTACTTTCTACTAGCTTAAAATAGAATCTAGATTCCTTTCTTGTAAGATTTTACGTATCCAATTCCCATCAGACAGAGGTTATCGCCAATGAGGATAGAGGTCTAAGCAATGAATGCAACATAGTGGCTGAAGAGAGCCAGATGTAGATGTTCCAAGATTCATGTTCTTGAGGTCAGACGAAACATAAGCTACAGATCAGACTATAGAGATTTGGGAAACTATTATTCTAGTTAGTGTATAACTATAATGTCCTAAGGCAAAGTATTTCATTATCTTGTGTTTAGGTGTCGGGTTATTATGAGAACGCCTACTGAGAATACATGGTTCTACTAAACATATGATGGCACTGTGATCATCGTCATGTTGAAGAGTTTAAGGTCACTTTTATGCCTTTGTGTCAAAAGGCTAGTCTACGTGACTTTTTCTAGTTGTTATCAATCGAGATAAGTAACCATGGCAATAATTTTTTTTATGAAATCCCAAAAACACACAGGTTGCATAGGATGACAGATGTCCCTGCATTGTATGGAATTAATGAATGAAAGATTTAATTAACATCCACGAGACCAAGCGGTCTATGGGACCAAGAGCTGAAACAAAGGTGTTTTGTGCAAACACAACTATCTGCCACAAGGGTTGTCCTGTTAGTCTTGCAAAATTTGCAATCCCTTTGCAATGTTAGATCTTCTATTGTGGATCTTGATCAAGAAACTTGTTATTTTATCTAGCCTCGCTTCTTCAAACAAGTAACGTAGGTTGTTTACCCTCAAGCTGTCTTCATAGTCCATAATGTAATGCCATTCTGTCTCCACCACGCCTTTGTTACAAAATAGGCATGCTCTTATCAGTACTTAGTGATTTTCAGTTGAGATTATAGCTTGCTTGTACTAGAGCAAGCTGCTGCTTATGATTGTAGAATTTTCCTTGAGTTTAAACTCAAGCAGAAGTAATCAGCTTCAGTCCTGAAACAATATTACTAATAATTGCATTGAGTCAACTTTGAGCTTAGCTTAGTGATTTGTAACATGTATCATTTTTTACCACATTCATGGTGCATTCGCTAAAAGTTATTCATTGCATGTTGAATGCATTTTTCTCTTTGTAGATTTATGATGTATAACACTCCGTTGGTTAAGAAACAAGAGCGACATGATATATTGCATTGTGGTTTTCCCGGAAGTCATTCATGCAATGCTCAAAATCAGGGAACACAGGTAATCTATTGATTCTGGCTTTTCAATCCTATTTTTTTTTCATCATATGCTTTTCTTTATTACATAGCATTGATATTTCATGGTTGTTCATCTTGATTTAGCATGACAACACTATGGGGAGAAATTTTGTAAACTGATTGTTATGATCATTTTAACAGGGTGATCGATTCATTCCCACGCGAAGTGCAGTCAATTTTGATGTGGCCAAATTTACCTTGAGAAGAGAAGTTGAGGAAAATTCATCACCAAAATTGTCTGCCGGCAAGGTTTTCTGAAATTTCCTCCTTATTAAGTCCCATTCAACTAGATTTGTTTACATCAATTTATTGAAGCTGATTTTCTCAATGTGGTTCAAGACTTTTGTCGGAAAACATACCTACCACTGGAAACAACTAGAAATTACATGCAGCTGTTTTATTTGCAAACAAAATGTAGACTGGAGATGAAGGAATTCCATGAAAATGACCTTCCCTCTCTATTCAAATTTTAAATGCAACTTGGTCTGTTTTGATTAGGGTTCAGCAAATGGTTTTAAAAGATATTTGATTTGGCTATGATTTGTGGTAGGAAACGTACAAGAGAAAACTGGCAGAGGCTTTGCTCCATGATTCAAATGGAATAGACCAGAAAATTTTGGCTTTCAAGAAAAGATCAAAGACCGCTTCTGAATTCAAGTAAACATTTATTCTTGGATACATATATTGATGACAATTCAGTTTGTAAATCTTATCGCCATATTCCCGAGGTATGCAGATCACCACATTTGAGGCTATTGAGTTCATATTTTCTTCTTTAATTCTCGATACAACAAAGAGTATCCAGTGAAATTATATTATATAATTTGAAGAGCATGGATTGAATTTGGCCCTTGGGGATAAATTGTGTTTTACAATTTCAGTAATTTAATACAATTATTTGATGGGCACATCTGGTCTTTGCATTGATTAAATGAATTAAACTAAGAGAAAAAATATCATCTTCTAAGAAAGTGATTGACCCCTTCATGATCTGTGGGTTTTATATTTTATCATGCCATGAATTTTGTGGGCCAAATCATTGTTTCAGTTGGCAATCCTCCAATTTTCTCATGCTTATGTGCTTTATCTTCTTTTTCCAGTCACCAGAGAGAGTCCTGGATGCACAGGATCTGTTAGATGATTATTACCTAAATTTGTTAGATTGGAGCTGCAAGAATGTTGTTGCTATTGCTTTGGGATCAACCGCATACCCCTAGAATGCTAGTAGTAGTCGTATTGAAATGTTAATGCAATCTGAATCAATTTGAAGTTTGTAATTGAGTTCAAACCGCTAATTTTGGACTCCAATTTCCCACTTGTTTTGTTCTTCATCTGTGCAATTGCATGGTGCATATAAATTAAGGCATCTTCCTTACTTGATGTACTATTCACACATCTCTTTGTAAACTTTGACCTCTTCTTTGTGCTCCTTTTACGTCTCTTATTTGGCTCTGTTTGTTTGCTTTCTATTATAAAGCGGTTTGAAGAACAACAAGTGCAAATGCCATGATTTCTGCACAAGAAAATGTTTGCAACAAATTATTTATTTAGCAAGAAATCGGTTTCCTGTTTTTCCATTGTTTGTCATGGCTTATGTTTGGTTCTACTACGCTTTCCCTTTTGTTGATTGTTGGTTTCATTTTTTTCAAAGTTACGGACACCCCTATCCACTACACTTTGATCACCCTGCCCTTTAAATTCATTTCTCAATTCATGCTTGAATTAACGTTGAGGGGGTCCAGGGGCAACACCAAGGGTATAGGATTACTAGTATTCATTGGGGGTCTTCGCTGCTGCTTACGCTTCGAGATCGAGCTCATGCTTCACTACCGCTAAGAAAATTATAAGGATTGCAAAGATATGCATCGGGCTTAGAAGTAAAATAGCCTAAGTTCCAACTTGATTGACGGTGATATGTTTCCATTTACAATGAAACTCGGCATATAGTGAAAAGAAACAAAAGACAATGAGCACAGAAAGAGGGACCAAATATTTGCATTTAAAAACATATCTGATTCCAATGTGCTGGAGGATGGTTACAAATGGTGCAAAAAAGTATTAAAAAGCCTAAATTTAGAACCAAAGAATAATCTGATATCTTTAGGTAAACCTACAATATTGCAAAAAAAATGTTTAATACATTATTGATCCTAATCACTTCATCTCAAATCAATTGAACCCACATACATGCTTGTTGATGATTTCCTAGAAAATAATTTGGGATTACGACATTACTCATTATTCATTACAATTTGAGTTTGCAACATTGCACATAACACTAAGCGCATATCCAACTATTGCATCATACTAGTTTTACAACATTGCTTTCAAATCCAATGCATTTAAATAATCTCTTGACAAATTGACCATACTCATTGCTTAATAAATTGCTCCCCACACCACAAAACTTCATCTTCGACAGGATTTTCCATATCATGGCCTTGTTGTTTTAGCCATAAGAGGGCCACAAATGTAGGATTTGTTTTTTATTAAAAGAAAAGGTTGGGGAGGGGCGCTACCCCACCCGTAAGGGGTGGGAGTCAGGGTGGGCACTCCTCCCCCAATGCTTAGCCTCCACCGTAACAACAAAACCCCGTCCACTAGACTTTTAAACCGATCCACCTTAGCATGTGAGTGTCTAGTCATCTCGGCTCAACTATGCGTTAATCGAATAATAAACTCATATATATATCAGTATTATATAAAATAGAATAAAAAGTATACACACACACACACGTATATATATATATATATATATATATATATATATATATATAATAACCTCAATTAAAACCTCGATCCCATACATTACAAACACAAATCCATATACAGCTTCAATTTCTCTTGGCTTTTTCCATTTTACCAAAACAAAACATGGATTGAACAACAAATGGTACAACCTCACATTAGTATTCCTATGGTAGGGCAACTATAATAACATTAACCAGTTGTTCAAAACCTGCGGCGGTGATCCCAAGAAAGCGAGATGAGGTTAGAAGCAAGTCCTAGGTATTTTCAAGAAAAATACCTATCGACAAAGCATCTAGGCAACAAATCCAACTACTTTTGTACATTCTTTCAACACATGGGACAGCTTTGGTTTAAAACAAAATAGCACACCTTTGTTTAAAACTAGTATATATATATATATATATATATATATATATATATATATATATATATATATCTCAAGATGCTTATCTTGGATTTGTCACATAGTTTCACCCATTGAAGGGTTCCACATTGATTAACATCTCCATCACCACATCTCGCAAATTTCCTACTAATCGGTGACAATGGCATCAATTCATGATGGTCAAATGGACATGAAATTTAAGGTCATCCATTTTAATTGTTATCACACACTATTACAAAGGTTAAACTCCACCAACCCTCCTACCCCCATTGCCATTGTACAGTTGCACTCATAAGTGTAGAATTAGTCAGAAAGTATTTAAAAATAATGTCCATCTCCATCAATGTTAAAATGATAATAGATTTGCAATTTGATTTGAACATATGCACCACACTTTTTGTACACTATCGAAAAATAAGACTACAAATTAGAAAAGTACAGAAAAGTCTCTACCTAGGTACGATTTGAAATGAATCAAGGATACATATCTTAAAAATAATATCTTCAACACAAACACCTACACCCACACACGAGACATAGTAAGATAGTATATCACGCTTTTGAGATACATGGGTGTTCCATAGAGAACCCACTTGTGATTTTCCTCACCCAACAAAATACCTTAGATACCAATACAACGGTAAATGGGTTGGATACAAATACGACCAGGATAGTCCGGATATGGATGTATATGCCTCAGACATATCTAGACCATCCTGGTCACATCCATATCGATACGTACTATATCCCTATCCAAATTCGTATACTGCCATATGGTATGTTGGGTGTATCCTGGACCAAAAATAATTTTTTTTTTCAACATTGAAGCATAAATTGGCCCGGTTATTCTTTTAGAACGCTATGAAACTCTAAAAAAATAGTAGGGTCTGATTTGGGAACAAATCTGAGCAGGAAGGAACAAGCATAATCGTAATGATCACATGAAGATTGAGAAACTGTTGCATTTTTATATAATAATTAAAAATTAAAATGTATTATGACATTTGTGACATTTCATTTGGGCATTATATAGATTATCAGTGGCGTTTTGTGGTTATTTTGTTCTTGACATGCATATTATGTGGTTAATTCTTATTTATCAAGCTAAATTTATATTTTATTTATCAAATTCACAATCTATTATAACCTCAATTGGAAGATGGGAATCTTAATTCATCCACTTTACAAGTTTCTCATATATTTTAAATATTTATATGAATATATATTATAATATTCAATTTCAATATACTTATAACAAATATAGTTATTTTGGTTAACTAATATTTAATTATAGATATTAAAATATTATAATATCTTTTAATTACACTAGAGGTGTCTCTTTTTGAGGATACCTTTCTTGAATGTGTCAAATTCGGTGAACTTTTTCCGGCTACCCTATTCCATCCGTCTTGTTGTTTACAACACATGTTTTTCATTTTTTCCTTTTTAATATTCCCCATTGACAGACAAAAATCTTACACATATGGTATAACTTGTAACTCATGTGCAAAATCAACTTTTAATATGGGTTTAAAATATGAGTATTATATAAAATAGAATAAAAGTATGTATACATACATATACATATAGATTTGTAGGAGAATATATATAAATATATATACACACCCAAAAGATAAGAAAACAATGTTTATTAACAAATAAACAACCCAAATCTCAAAATAAACCATAATATATTGGGAAAATACACTCGACCCGATTTGGGTAGTTTCTTTACAAATGAGATGTTAGCAATACAAAATAAAAATTCCATTTACAAGATAAGAGAACCCTAGGAGAGGGATGCTAAAAATATCACTCTTCTTGTGAGTATCCATGTAAGGGTTTGAGTCTCGCCTTGGATTCATCCTCTTGCCCTCTTCCTTAACCTGCAAAACAAACAAGAGAAAATGAGAGAATAGGTTGAAGAAATGAATATATGGCATTCCATAAGGATTTCTAGGGTTACTTTTGCCAAACCTAAATCTAAGGGCTAGGAAAGATTAGATCTAATGGTGTAGGATGCACCCTACATCACTTAAGTGATGGGGTATTTAAGTGGGAATGTTTTTATTAAAAGATGTGTGTGTAATGCTAAATGGGGCCTAAGGGGGTTTAGATTAGTTGCATACCTTGAACTTATAGAAAATAAATTTATAACAATGTGCATGTCTTTAACAATGCAAAAATATTATCCTAGTATGATTTAATTTTATAAAAAAAAATGTACCTTAAATAAAATTAATTTAAAAGAGATTAGTGGAGTTATGTTTTGAAAGGTTAATGAAGATTATTTAAATAATATGTTGGAGACGTGTTAGCGAAATAACTAAAATGTAATATTAATTTTGGAAATTGGGGTAATCTAAATTATTTGATGATTGCTTTCCGATGCCTTGTAATTGTTTAAAATTTTATAATCCGGATTAGATTACATCTCAGCTAATGCCTTTTAACAAAAAATAAAAAAATAAAAAATTATTCCATAATTTTTCATGGTTTGCTGTCGGGTTTAGTGTGAGTTCTTGTTGAGAAAAATTTAGGCATTACAGATGAGACCTATACATTGTTTCTTTCTTATACTATTTGCATATCTTAGCCATGTGACTCTACAACTGTTATAACTTTACATCATAAAACAAATGTTTATAATATGTATGTTGTCATTTTGTTTCAAATATTTACAATCCAATTTCATTATATAAGACTATTTTAAATTGATTCATTATATCGATAACTCAATAATCTCCACCATTAACATTGTGCTGATTTCCTTTGTTATTTAAATTTTCTCATGTTAGTGGACGATACGACCTACAGTTTCTTACTTTTAAAATAATGATTGAATAACAAATCATATTAATAGAGCTTAATTGTAAGTAGTCATTTTGATAAATATGTATATAACATACATTTTGTACTATGGACGGCTTTGCCTAGTTGAGAAAAAAAGTTCGTCTCTAATAAAGTTTGCAGGGTAATCGTTAGAGATAGGTGGAGTTAAACATTATATGGAGATCTCTTCCCGGCCTTCGCGAATACAATCATCCACAAAAATGGATATTAAGCTGTAGTACATACTTACACTTACAGAAAGCATTAACGGTCTTAAGGTAATATCTCAAGAAAATAGAAAAGATTCACAATTTAGTTTAATTATTCCAAATGATAGGTTGTTGGCTGCTAACCACATCTATTGGATTTCAGCGTTGTACATATATTAACGGCAGCTAGGTTCAGACCTATACATATTTTCTTCATAATACTCTTTGTATAGCTTATCCTGCATGAGCATCATAAAATAATTGTTTGTATAAGTATGGAGTCATTCTGTTTGAAAATATTTATAATCCAATTTCATTATATAAGACTATTTTAAATTTCTTATTCATATTAACAATTGAATAGCCCGTGTTATTAAGATTTTGGTGTTTTCCGTTGTTCTTGGTTTTGTGTTAGCTGGATTCGAGAAATTTTAAGTGCACGAGTAATTACACAATAATTTGAACTTGCGTAATAAATATTATTGGTTATCTAAAAATAGAAAGGCTTCTATTTGTAGCCAACAGATAGCTAGAGGGTACTATAATATTTGGTGAAGCATTGCGTCCCAGTTTTGTAGGAACTTATGTTAATTTGCATGCGTATGATGGATATATTCATAACATTATTCACTGGCATAACATGAAATGGAGAGCTAAGGGGATCATTAATGGTGATAATAAGAGATATGAGATCATTGAGGCCTTGGAAGTAATATATTTGAAATTCATATACACAATGGATTTAACAAAATTCACCCTAAAGAATTTTTTTGATGATTTGACACTGGAATTTATGAGAAGAAAATGTGTGGGTCACACAATTCAAGATCTCAAGGAAATGAAACAAAGACTGGTTGAGTCCATGCTAGAGTTTGATATAATATTATCTATTATGATAGATCAAATGAGTTTATATATCATGATACAAGAAATATTCTTGGTTTATAGAGGTACTATGTGATAAGATCTATTTTTCCCTTGTATAAACCATGTTGACTACAAAATCGCAAGATATTAACATTGTAATATGACTAGAATATATTTAAGACTATCGAAGGGTCATCCATAAAAATGGAGGGTAATTTGTATGCATTTATGAGACATATTGAGAGGTTATAGAATTGAAAGAACCCTCATCTTAATATTTATTGTACAAATTTTTGAAAAGGACTTCACATAAACGAGTGTCCTACAAATATTTTGGAAAAAAATTGTAGTTAAAGGGGACATAGATAAATATTATGATATTTATTACAGAGTATGGATGATCCTCCAATGAATTATCATCTAATTAAACGCTATTTTCTCCTTCCACAAAGCACATTATGTAATTTTTGCAAGTCAACTATGCATGAATTTAAAGACTATAAGACTTTTAGATGCAATATATGACGTAATTAGAAGTGCATTTGCAATCTTAGATCAATTTTATCCCTCTCCAATAACAATGGCATACGTGAAGATGTAGAAATTGTCTCCATGCAATAATACGGGCCCCTCCTTAACCTTAAAGTGTAAATAATGAGGCTCCAACTTTTCTATAATACATGATATATTAGATCCACCATATCTCTATCATTTACCACAATGAACTCCAATATCATCTTTATGGCCATATGCACAATATGAAAACCAAAAAGGATATGGGGTGTTATATAGAGACATGAAGGGCAAAATGCACAAGAAGTATATTAAAGAATGTAATAAATATGAAGACAAGGACTTATACCACAATAATAACTAATTATTGGTTACCATTAATGGGAAAGTGAACCACATTACATATAATTTCACAATAAATCTCCAATGGTAAATGGATTGCATATATTATAAAGTGTATACACAACATAATACTTGGGATTATCCCCAATCAAGGATAATATATAAACAATTATGTAATGTTAAAATGTTGAATATAGTTCTTAGAGCATCTAGAACTATAAATGCATTAAGCGATGTTGTAAAGGAAGGATAAAGATTCAGGATCCAAAGAAAATTCAAAAAAAAGAGGAAAATACAATAATACAAGTACCTTTATTCCATTAGAGAATAATATTTACTCGAAGAGGCCTCGACATTGTTGAATATTACTTAGATTATGGATTTATGTCCTAAAATGGCGCGGAAATTCAATCATTTGTATATGGCCAAATTATAATATTCATTTCAGCCATCAAAACCTATTCATGATAGTTAATGTAATGTGCAATATGGACATCGCACATAATGTGGCCAAGTTACTAAATGTTCTTGTAGAAAGTTAAATAAGAGGTTCTAATAAAAGTAATAAAGGTGTCCTTCTATGCCAAAATGAAGAAATTATGGGATATAGATTCATGGTTGAATATCATCCTCATCGGATTTTAAATTAGAGATTCCATACATAATTATAATAAGTTGAAATTAGGTGGAAGATCTCAACCTATGATGTTCTTTTAAATTAATTGATATAAATATGGATAAGAAGAAATGATCCATTATTGATTAGAAGGAAATGTGATTATGATGGGAACATGAAAATTAATGTTGTATCTAACTAGATGGAAGCTCAAGTGGAAAACTCAATTATTATGATTCCTATAAACGTAATAGAATAGAGTCCTTACATAATCCCTAAGTAGCCCATTTAATTATATATCCAAGAATAGGATATTTAATTCAAGGTGCACTATCAAGTTAAAGAGTACTAACCAAATACAATGACGACATAAGTAGAAATTTAATACATAAGGAAATATAGAGATCTATACAACCGTATGGAAATTCATTGAGATATGAAAACCTATAATATGTTCGTGAATGAAGATATTTCATATGTAATCAATTTGATGTGAATCCACCTACAAGAGGTCAAATACCTCCAAAACACACAAAAACCTTTGCAAATAAAAACCAGGAGTTTCAAAATAACTTACTTCTCATTTTGGAATCCACACTAATATTTTACATCATTATAATCCTCCTTTTATTTCACGTCTATTCTAAACAACCTAAAATGCCAAAAAACCCTAAAATGCCAAGTACCCTAAAATGCCAAAAACCTTAAAATGCCAAAAATTACCTACTAACAAAATAACTCGGATGGGCACCAAAGTTTACGTGCCAAATATGCCTTCATAAATTAGTGCTCACACGAAATTGTGACTTATTCTAACAAGCAAAACAAAAATTATTAAAGTTCTAAGACCTAGTTAAAAGTGAAAAAAAAAAACATTCGGAGCTAATTTGAGGCCACTATATGAAGGAATTCGGGCCAAAAATGTGCCAGTGGCTACAACCTTGCAAGCAAGGTTTCCCAAGCATAGTACTAATCTATATGTACCACCCTGTAAAATTTCAGGATGATCCAATGGTCGAGATCAAAAGTTATGGTCTTCGCCACTACGCTCCCACATCATCCTCCCCTGGGTTGAAAAGAATTCAGCTCCTGCAAATTCGGTTGGCGGAACTCATCTAATTTTTCACCGTTAATCTTCTTCAACTCCAACTCTAGAATCCAAGTATTTTCTTCTTGTTGCAAACCTTCGCACCGTATCAAATATTTTTTGTAGCTCCCATGTCTAGTAGTAAATGTCTTGTTGTCCAATACATGCATTACCCTCTCCTTTTCTTCTTCGACATCTTCTACTTCCAATTTATTTCTTCCTTCTCTATAATAGTTTCATCATGAACTAGAAACTTAAATAATTCAAAAACATTAAAAACTAGCAAGATAGATAATTTGTCGTGTAGCTCCACCTTGTAGGCATTATCACTCATTTTCTTCAAAATCCGACATGGCCCAATATTTTTATACTTGAGTTTATTATATGTCCCTTATGGAAACCTCTCTGTTCTAAGATGAACCATCACCATATCTCCTTCTTCGAATATACTTACTCTCCTACTAGCATCTCGTAGCTAGTTTATATTGTCAGGCATTACTCACTTTAAGCTTTTCCATCACTTCATCTTGCAGCAAATTGTAGAATGTGTTCAGAAATGCTTCTACACCATCACTAGTTTCATCTTCACCACATAGAACAATCAAATCTAGGACCCCCTTGGGTTCTTTCCATATACAATCTAGAAAGGAGACCTCCCTGTTGACTTGTTTACTGAGCTATTATAGGAAAAATCAGATTTTGGTAAAGCTAAGTCTCATTGTTTTGGTTTTTCTTGAAATATACAACGTAGGAGATTTCCCAAGCATCTGTTCACTACTTCCCTCTACCCATCAGTTTGGGGGTGATATGCACTACTAAACTGTAGCTATGTCCCTAGTTTCTTCCATAGAGTCTTCCAAAAGTGACTCAAAAACATTGTGTCCTGATTTGAAGTGATCATTTTTGGAACTCCGTGCAATCTAACCACTTCTGAAAAAAATAAATCTGCAACTCTTGAAGCATCATTGTTTTTTTTTACAAGAAATGAAATGTGCCATCTTAGAAAATCTATCAACCACAACAAAGATAGAATCATTCCCTCATTGTGTGTTTGGAAGACGTAACACGAAATCGAAGCTCGATGAACCCATGGCCTCGTAGGAACAAGTAATGGCATATACAACCCAAGATTTTGTGCATGGCCGTGAGCCATTTGGTACACTCTACATCTTGTTGTACAATCCTACTTAGGTCCCTCTTTACCTTTGGCCAATAATAATTTTCTACAACAAGATTAATTGTCTTACTTATACCAAAGTGTCCAGCCAACCCCCCACTATGCAATTCTCTTTTAATATTTTCTGTTATTGAACCAGAAGGGATGCACAATTCTTTCCCCCTAAAAAAATAACTATCCTGCATCAAATAATTAGGAGAATCACTACCTACTAGAGGCTCCTTAAGTTGTCTCACAACATCACCAAAATCTGGATCATCTTCATACAATTCCTTAATTACCTCAAACCCTACTACTTTATTTTCCATTGTTGTCAAAAGGGCAACATGCCTACTAAGGACATCAACAACTTGATTCTTCTTAACTGACTTATGCTTAAAAACAAAAGTTTATTCTTGAAAAATTAAACCCATTTCGCATTCCTACTATTTAGTTTCTTCTGTGTTTACATACCTCAAGGCTTCATTTTCAGTGAATAGTATAAATTCCTTCGCTACAAAGTAGTGTCTCTAGTTCCTTACTACCCGAACAATAGCATAAAATTCCACATCATGATTGGAATATTTCCTCCTTACTTCATTTATCTTTTCCGAAGAATGCCATAGGTTGTCTTTCGTGACTTAGTACAGATCCAATCCCGACATGTGAGGCATCACAGTCAACCTCGAAGAGCTCACTAAAATTTGGCAATACTAAAACAGTGCTTCGACAATTTCTTCTTCACAAATTCAAAACTATCTCATGTTGCCTTGGTCCATACAAACTCCCTCCCTTTTGTAAACTCTATTACTTTGGTGCTAAAATGCTACATAAATTCCTATAAAAATTTTCCAATTCATGAAAACTACGAACCTCTGTCACATTCCTTGGAATAGGCCATTCAAAAATTGCCTTTAATTTTTCCTCACCCATCCTCACTCCATCCTCCGATATGACAAACCCCAAAAACAAGACTCTTCCTCAAGAAATCTATACTTCTTTAATTTTTCATAAAGACTCTCTTTACGTAACAAGTCTAACACAAACTTCATATGTAACAAGTGTTCTTCCATTGTCTTATTGAATATCATAATATCATTAAAATATACAATAATAAACTTACCATTGTATTCTCGGAGTACTATGTTCATTAGCCTCATGAATGTACTGGGTGCATTAGATAGCCCAAATGGAATCAAAATCCACTCGTATAATCCATATTTGGTTTTGAAAGCAATTTCCCATTTACCCCCTTTAGTATTTGGATCTCGGTAGTACCTATTCCTTAGGTCAATCTTGCTAAAATATCGGGCTCCCGCTAGCACATCCATCATATCATCCAATCTTGGAATTGGGAACCGATACTTAATTGTGATCTTATTTATGGCTCTTTTGTCTACACACATTCTCTAGTCTCCATTTTTTTGGGAGTCAATAGCGTTAGAGTTGCACATGGACTCATGCTTTCTCTCACTAACCCTTTTTGTATTAGATCTGTCACTTGTCTGTTCAACTCTTCACTCTGTGTCAGACTCATCCGATAGGCTTCTTGGTTTGGAAGGGTTGATCCTAGGATCAAATCGATATGGTGTTGAATATCTTGATTCGGAGGTAACCCATCTGGTAGCTCATCTGTATGACATCTTTGTATTCTTTTAGTACCTTTTCCGTAACAACAGGTATATTAAAGTCCTCTATTTCCACCTTTTTTGACATTAGTGCATAACACCATCCAACTTCTTCCATTTCTGTAACAAACTCTTTTGTATCCAATAAGCCCTCACTCTTCTCTTCTTCCTTGAAGGGTAACAAGACCACCTTTACACCATCCTTTCAAAAGGTATATGCATTTTCCTCCATCATGTGTAACCTTTCTATCGTATTTCCAAGGCATACCTAGTAATATATGGCATGCATCCATTGGGATAACATCACACCACACCTCATCCTTGTAGGTATTCCCAATTGAAAACTTTATAAGGCATATTTTATCTATGGTTACCTCATTCCCTTTCTTGAACCATGATATACAATAGGGATATGGGTGCTTCTCACATTTCAGATTGATTTTATCAACCATTAAAGTTGAAATCATATTTTTACATACCTTTCCTCCGAGGTGCATCTTGTTCGAAATATATTTGTTCATAGCCACGAATCAGCACAAGTAGCATCACATTATTTCTTCTTCATTGGGACAATCATCATCCTCCTCATCATGATGGTTTTACCCAAGTCTACAACAACCTCCATTTCTTCTTCCTCTTTATCTTCAACTATATTTTCTCGTGTTGTTCTCCTTGAAATATATCTTGTGTAGGATAGTGCGAGACACTCAAAATATTTGTGCCCCTCTTCACCACATCTCAGTAACATGTATATTTCCTTTGGGGAATATTCCATCCCCGTCCTCAAATATAACCTCTTCCCATCTGAAACCCTCAACCTCTTTAGTAGTTACTGCGCTACTTTTACCAAAATCTTCACACCCTTCTATATTAGAGGATTCACCTTTTGTAAATTAATATCTACCCCGCCTCTCATTGGAGATGATGATGGAACTCTCTTCAAACCTCTTCTAAAAAATTTCCTCTTGTTCTTTACTTCTTCCTTTAATGCAAGTTGATAAGAATCATCTAGGATATGGATCCGGAGCATAATCAACTCATCTTGTATGGTGTATCTAAACCCATTTATGTATCGTGTAGCCTTTTGTTCTTCGAGACTCTCCCTTTTCCACCCTGATTGATAACATGCAAAATTCATTACTATACCCCTCAATGCTAAGATACTTTTGTCTTAGGTTTTGGAACCTTCAAAGATTGTTTGAGTGTAATCTACAGGAAGAAACTTTTCTTTCAGCTTCTTTACCATTTTATTCAAGTTTTGGATCTTTCCCTTTCCCTTCCTTTGTGTTTCATTTTGTAGGTGATCCCACCAGATCAATGCATGTCAAAGCCAACTTAGTGCATGCAAACTTAACCTTCTTCTCCTATGAAAGGGTTTTCCACTCAAATAAATTTTCCATGCAATTTAACCACAAATCAACTCCTCTGGTTATAACCTCCACCATAATAAGGAACATAAATCTTGGCATGGTCATTCTTTCCCTCTAAATCCTAGATCAATCTCTCCTCAAATGGTCTCACATTCAAGGTTTCTTCATCTCTCCCATTTTATTCTTCATCTCCTCCTTCATTCTTTAATGGAGGTTCTTCTTCGAAGATCAATGTCGTGGTCTACATCCCCATTTGTATGTCTCCTTCTAAGGCGTGTAACTTCTCTTGTGAGCTCTGCAACTTGTCTCTTTAGCTCCTGTATATGGCTATTCATCTAGGCATAACCTCCCCTCTCACGTCTAGCCATGATTATATAAAATACAGGTAAAAATTACATAGAAAAATGTAATATGTTACCTTAACTATTTCCGCAAGATCAAAATCTTTCTCTGATACCAATTGATGTGAATCCAACTGCAAGAGGTTGAAATACCTCCAAAACACACATAAACATCTTTGCAAATAAAAACCAGGAGTTTCAAAATAGATTACTTCTCATTCGAATCCACACTAATATTTTTTACATCATTACAATCCTCCTTTTATTTCACGTCTACTCTAAAAACCCTAAAATGCCAAAAATTACCTACTAGCAAAACAACTCGGATGGACCCCAAAATTTGCGTGCCAAATATTCCTTCATAAATTAGGGTTCACATGAAATTTTGACTTATTCTAACAAGCACAACAAAAGTTATTAAAGTTCTAAGACCTAGTCAAAAGTGAAAAAAACATTAGAAGCCAATTTTAGGCCACTAGATGAAGGAATCTGGGCCCAAAAATGTGTGAAAATGGCCACAACTTTTCATACAAAGTTGACCCCAACATAGTACTAATCTATATCTACCACCCTATAAAATTTCGGACGATCCAAAGGTTGGATCAAAAGTTATGGTTCTGCAAGTTATGTTCCCACCTCACAATTCACATATTGAATCTAATATAAGGAGAATATATGATTTCAAATAATGCACCAAAATTACAATTAACCAATTAGATAATTTTTCTTTCCAATTAGATAATATTGTGTTTTCCATGGGGATAATCTTCTTCAATTAGCGGAGACTTAAAGGAAGATACAAAGCATCATATTTCAAAAGAACACAAATATACTACAAGAGGATGGTAAAGTGTCAGTAAGTGTGTGTCACTTGTGTTTTCATTGATGTCAATTCCATTGACTTCATTATGGTCTAAGTGATCTAGGTATGTTGGCTAGGTGATACAGGTGTCTCCAAAGGTGCATATGTGTGGCCCGAGTCTCTCAAATGTGGTATGAATGCAAAACAAGGTCCATGAGGTGAGTGATAGGTTTTAATGATTCTATAACATGTTCACATGGTCCAGTCACAAAGTGTATGGGTCAATTCAAGTCATCCTATGCCTTGGTCTAGTGTAAATACATGGTGTAAATTAAGAAAACATGAGATTTCATTCAAAACAAAGAAGGGAAAGAAATTTTTAATAATGTTAAGGTAGAAACAGAGGTGTAGAAAGAGATACAGAGACGAACCAGGTTCATGAAATTGAAACAAGTTTGTACGGAGCATTCTTAAGCCATTTCAAAAGAAAAAAAAGGTGTAAAATGTTGACCCAAGGCGTGCTAATGTAAACTAATCATGGAATGAGCATGGAATGGTGATATCTCGTGTGTAAAATATTTAGTTAGTTATTGAATTTTTTAGGCACTTCTACTAGTCAACATAGCTCAACCGATGAGAATTAGAGACCAAAGGGAACTTGGATGAGATAGGATGGAAATATTCAGGATGAACCTGAGAAAAATAAAACTTGGAGGTGTTATAAGTTGAGAATGGTTATTTTGCAACTTGTGCAAGTTTTTCCGTAACCGAGTTTTTCAAAGTATGCAAATTAAACAACTAACTTATTAGCAAAGAAAATAAAATTGTTAATCATCCTCAAGATAAATAATATGAAAAAAATGAATTAAATTTTGATATAATTATGGTGCAAAAATTATTTCAGTGATTGGTTGAGTGTTTTAAAAGTTCCATCCATTTTTATGAGCATGTTTCTAACCCTCTAAACCCCAGTTTGGACCAGTTTTGGAAAATTGAGTTGGGTAGGTGTCTTAACTTAACTTTTTTCTTTGGAAACATATTTTAAAATGTAGATTATTCCTCAGGGCACATTTCCATGATGTTTTGAGTTCATGATGCTTGGTGGGCCCCACTAGAAAACAAGTGTTTTGTGAAGATTTTAGTGTACATGAGAAACTTGCAACGGTAACCATTATCAAATTTGATGTGGATGATATTGGTAATATTTTATTCAACTTCATGAATTCACTTGGTTTGCTCATTTGGAGAAAATTTTAGTAATGATTGAATATTTGAGCTTACTCAAAAATGAGCTTGTTTTCGAAGCTAGTAAAGAAGAATGACGACAAAAATGTCGAATTGCATAGAATTGATGATATTTATTACCTTTATCACTCTTTTCATATGTAATATGATGTGTGGAAATTCATGTTTCATTTTTGTAAAATTCATTTCTTGCTTAAATATGTTTTATCCAAAACTCGCTCTATTATACCTATTTGAGAGGCATGTCCGAAAGAGTATGAAGGTTAGAATTTATCTATTTAGACTATGGTTATGAATACTTGAACATGTTTTTAAAATCCTAATTGAATATTTAGATGTGATATGTATCTCTGAAAAATTCTTTGGAGGTTTTTGACCTCATTGTGCGGAAGACTAGTTTTTGTGTCTTCAAGACATGTGAGACCAATTAAAAAGATCCAAGATTCTGGAAGCCTTTGCCATGTATTGGAGATTTCTGAGAAGTATCATAACTCATTATATTTATACTAATATGTTACTTGCCTCATGATGAAGAGATTTGATGTATGTATCAACTCAATTCTCGAAGACCTAATTCGAGATCTTTGAAACCAGCCGTAAACGTTATGCAAAGTGGTATTTATTCATGTGTTAAGTCTTGAGTTGGATCTTTTTGGTAAATTGTAATCAAATTAGACCTCATAAGGTTCATTTGGATATATTAATTGGGTCATGAATATGAGTGTAAGTGGTCTAGTTAGATGGTTTTTTAGAAATCTGTTTGTAGAAGTTGATTTAAGCACACCTAAGAGCCTAAATGAATGTCTTAGATAATATGGTGAGTTTATAAGAATAAAAGAGAATTATTTTGTTTGATGGGAAAATTTACCAATTGAATTCAAATTTTTAATCCTTGTGGACAAGTTTGAGAGATAGAAGACAAAATATGAGCTCACTTGGAGAAGAAGACAAAATATGACTGGTAATTACAAAAATAAAGTCAAAATTGTCATTTCAGGTTGCAGGAGGAGTATTTCATATATGTAGATAAAATATTTAGTTGTTAACTCCTTATTATTATTCCATTTAATCCTCAATTCTAATTCAATTCTAGGGATTTGAATAGTTGAGTATAAAATGAAGTGTAAGGGTGATGTTCATGAAGGTTTTCTTCTTAAAACGGTGTTCCAAGTTTATGTTCTATTGTTGATGAAAAACTCCCTTTATCTTCTGTTGAAGAAAATTTTGCTGCAAAAATAAACACCTTGGGAATGACCCAAACCCCCTAGAAGTCTTTTCTATGTTAGCAACTTTTTGTAGTGGAATAAAGATGTTGAAGTCTTTGTAATATCAAGGTGAGGAAGGAGAGTAGTATTTTGGTGTTTTCTAGATGAATGCTAATGAGATTTCCTCTCTCTCATTGTACTCAACATAGTGATAGATCAAGTGAAATAAATGTTGACGTGCACCTTGATAAGTAATTTCAATGGGTATCTCCCTAATATATATCAAGATAGAAAGGAGATAATATAATGTCGAGACCAAAGGGTATATTGAGATTTATGCCCGGCTTATTGGTTTGTTATTTAAGTTTCTTACTTAAATAAGACACTCTTAGTGTGTTATAGGGGAATGTTGTTTAGTAGTAGAACCTTGTAAAACCTATTAAAATGGGCACCTATGTAACACCCAGATTTTACACAAACAAATATGACAACAAAAATATCGAAATAATTTTTTTGACTTAGATTATAGTATACACGACGCTATAGGAAATCACTATGGGAAATGCACAAGACATGATATTTTTGCACAAAAATTAACCAACATAGATAACATGAAAAAACGTGATACACATCAAGGCCACCCTTTTTTTTTCAAATGAAAAGACACAACATAATAATTCAACTATATTATAAACTTATAGATAGGGTCTTCCCACGACACGATATTTTTAGGATTACACATTTATTACAATCATGTTTCAATATTTAAATTAAGTTCTAGAAAGACTCATAATATGTGAATCATACATTCATTTTCCTTTTTCTAGATTTCCTTTATACTGTTTAACATTTAACTTACGATGTATCTCATTGAATAAGGATCATCTACATTATTTAAATTACTTGTTTAATTTGCTTGTTTGTTAATAGGGTATTTATTTACACACAAGACTATTTACATACACACAAGGCTATTAGGTCTTATCCCTAGGATTCACTCCTAAGGGAATGCATCTTGATCTTATATCATACCTCTGTTACACAATGGAACAAGTGTAAGTCCAATTGAGGTGAAGTTCACATTTTTCTTAAGGATTTAGGGTCGTGTTTCTTTCACTCATTTATAAATTGATAATTGATTTAGTACACAATAAGTATTATATACAAAATAGGTTATTTATCCATAGTAAGAGTGTTTAATCACATTACAAGGAAGATCATGTTTCACTTTACCTGTGGAATAACATCTCATGATTACACTTCCCAAGGAAAAACATCAATTATAGTTTTATTATAGTTATGCTCCAACAATTAGTTAAGGATTCAAGGCACTTAACATGGAAACATACTTCCTTATTTTTGTTTCTAGATTAGGTTTCCTGAGTATCGTTTTACATTTGACTTAAGAGGTTTTATTATTCCTTATTAGGTTCATATGCCTTTTGTAATGAATTTTGTAACCTATTTGTTAATAGGGGAATTTGTATCCTCATGAGACTACTAGTCCATGTCTTAAGGGATTTGTCTCTAAGAACATGATCACATAGTTTCACATCATACATCCACTATATATTAGGTCAAGTGGGCGAGAAAGATGGAGTAGTCAATTTTTTAAAGGGTTAAGGTTTACATTAGAGTTTACACAACATGGATCCCTTTTCTCACCACAAGATGGTTTAAACATGTTATATGAGCGATCTAATTTTCACATTTTTCCAAGCACATCATTTTACGGTTACATTTTCACCAACTAATCATAAATTAAAATGTTTCTAAGTTTCACAATTAACTCTTAATATTGCACCATAAAACCCAAATGATAAATGAGATTGGGTATCGAGTTCATTTATGATCCCAACTCTTAAAGGTGACTTCCAAGGTTAGTTGGCGATCTTCGCCACTCAACACGAGTGTCATTCCAAGAGGATTTTACACTATGTTTAATGTTAGTTTCCCATAGAATACTACCTTAAGAGAACACATTCTCCTTACTACATGTTGGTGCCGATTTTGATCTTGCACCATTTTCCTTAGTTTTCCCTTTCATCTGCGCGTGTTCAAGAATTCTTATCTCTCCAATGGATGAAGTAAAGCTTTTCCTCTATTTGTATGCCTTGAATGTTTTGTGAATATCTTTGTCATGTCCTATGTCCAGATGGATAATTTTTTCCTTTTGGTAAAAATGGAACAAAAACATCAAAATAAAGCACGTCCCGATAAGCGGCGCCCGAAAGCATGTTGGTACCAAAATTTACTCTTCTTCACAAACCGAGCAACATCATGGATTTGATAAGAAACTCGAGAGGAAGATAAATGATTATGTATGTCGCTTTTATAGCCGGGAGAAATTTATCTGACTTTTTAAGGACTCTAGATTTGAAGAAGTTGGTAGACCTTAAAAGTATTTGATCTTATCCTAACTATTTTATGTTGTGCCCTTTAACCAAGCTAAGAGAACCTATTTTTTAACCTCTATTTGATGAAGGAGATGAATATGTCCTTTTTGCATTAATTTCATGAAGAAAATCTTGGGAAAGTATGATCAAAACTCCATGATTTAACTCTCAAGAGTCATTACTTCTAAAAGATGGAGATACTTTCAAAACAAGGAAAGGGTTACTAAATACATTGAAAACCTGATTGCTCGCATATTCGACAAATGAATTTAGTTTTTTTGTTGATACGAGAGGGAAAAACAGGAGTATTATAGGTGGGATTAGTTGTTTTTGGATGATTTTTGTGGGAGATTAAACAAGATGAACTTGAATTTTCCAGATCTATGAGTACTTTATTGAATGAATGGAAAAATTAGATAATAGAAAGCATTGAAATAGTTAAAATATCCCTTTAACCAGAAGTTGTGCTTCAATTGAGGCCTAGATCCATACTTTTTCACACAATATTTGAGAATTTATCACAAATTCTCGATTTAAAAGACTCAATAAAGCATTTATAAATATTTGTTTTACCATGCCTAAGGTACACCCAAAGGCTTACATGCAATCTCTATCGATTGAAGGTAATGTGGTTTTGAATTTTTTTATTTCCTTACAAGATGAAATATCTTCTGATAAAATGAAATTGCAAATGCCACTAAACTATCACAAGGATGATATTTTTGTGTGATTCATAGATATCTTAATATAATATTGCAATAGGAATAAGAAAAACAAATTTGAAAGCATTCATAATACAAGAAAACATAAATTATTGCCAAATCTTGACACAAATTAATTCAAAATTGATCAAATTTATCAAGTAGGGGAATGCTTCAAACAATCTCAAAGCTCATTAATGGCAATATAATTGTAACCAACTTAACATGATAGGGATCTAACAAAAGGAATTTGATTTTGTTCCTCTGGTGGTCTCTCATAAATTGGCTCTTCTCAAAAGTTCTCTTGTGAATTCTAACCATCGACCTTTTACACATCTAAAACATGCATTATATAGCATTCCAATTACATCCATGCTTTTCCCCAAGAAAAGAATATCCTAAGCATCATGCTTGTTAGAAATTTCAATCATGATTTACAAAAGGGGCGTTTAACAAAAAAACTTCCAAAAGTTGCCAAGTGCTTCAAAAGGTGAATCATTTCAAATTTTTCATCATTGTTCTGATTGAAGGCATGTTTTTAATCTTTCATACTTGAGGCATCCTTTCCCACATCTTTCCATTTGTAAATTTGATCCTCTACAATTTATGGATCTAAGAATTCATGTTTTTGGCAAAAGCCCGAGAAATTTCACTTCAAAGGCTCAAATTTCATACTTAGATTCTCAAATTAGGCTCTAAATCCACTTAATTGTATTTTTCCAATAAAACAACAAGGAATCATGAAGAAACGATGAAAAATGATGTAAAATTGCATCTCCAGGGTCTCTAAGGAAAAACATGGCAGAAAATCAAATGCACTACATAGCCACTGTTGATTTGCCCCTTCAACTTTGAATTTGGACCATCCACATGGAATATCCAAGTCAAAACGGGATTAGGGTGCTTTTATGCCTTTTTTAAGACTTTTGGAAAAATGCAATATTAAACAATTTACTCTGCCCCTTCACCCTTGGAAAACAGGCTTGACACGTGTCCCAATGTGAGTCTTGGAGGAATCGCAACTCGATTATGCTACATTACCCCTTTTTGGAAAAAGTAAAATTTTCCAAATTTTCTCTGAAGCTCCGCATTCCCGCTTTTACCATTTGATGTGGGTCCTAGCAGAACCACACTCCATTTTTTTACTTTATACTTACTTCCCAAAATAGAGCCAAAAATTTCAAAGATCTCTGCCTCGCCTTACCCCCACTTTTGATGTGAACATGACATGTGCCCCCCTCTGATTGGCTATGAGCCTCAAGAATGTTTTGACACTTTATTCCCTTTTCTTCAAAAAGGGATAAATTTCCAAATTTCCCTCAATGCTCAACTTTCCACCTTGATCCGAAAGCTGCCATGTGTCCTCCTTTGGTCAAGGTCATGGGCCTCAAGCATTTTGTGACACTTTATTCCCTTTTCTTCAAAAAGGGTGAAATTTCCAAATTTCCCTCAAAGCTCCACTTTTCTCCTTGATCTTTTCAATGCAAGATTCAAATGCCCTTTCCGAGCTGCACTCAATTTTGCAACTTTAACCCCTTTTAGGAAAAAGTTAAAAAAGTTTCAAAACCTTCCGACAACCCACCGACACACACTTTTGACCCTCAAAAATTCGAACAAGGAATTAATAATTTTTAGCGAGGTTAGGGCCCATTTTAAAACTTTAACCTTTTTACCCAAATAGGAAAAAAACTTCAAAGGAACCCAAAACCCGTACATCTTCAAGGACCATTTTGTGCAGGACTAATTTGAAATTTTTGTCAAAATAACAAAAAATGCTAAGTTCATATAACAATCCCGCCACTCCTCATCCAATCAAATACGACCACATATTAGAATATGCTTGATCTATAATTTGACAGAAAAAAATGCTCACAACCGTAAAAACACGGAGAATTCACCATTTACACCCAAATTGAATTTTTTTCTTGAAGGATGAGGCATTTTTACAAGTAAAACTAGGAAATTCATGGTTCCAAGAATTCTACAATCATGGAGAAGGATTTTCAAAGGAATATAGGAGGGAATTTTTACATTTTCGAGCATCCATGATTGGGAAAATAGAAGAAACGGTAGAGTTGTGCATCAAGAATTTTAGAGAAAACTCTAGACTTTTCTTCAAAATAGGACATTACAAAGAGTTTTGAAAATAATTCAAGGCATACAAAACGAGGAAAAAGCTTTACTTCATCCATTAGAGAGATAAGAATACTTTATAACATGTAAATCAAAGGGAAAACTAAGGAAAATGGTGCAAGATCAAAATGGGCATTAATACTACACACACGATTACCAATCTAGGAGGGAACCACATAATCAAGTCAAATTTTAACCATGTTGCTCCTAACCATTGGGTTCACGAATATGTTGCTAAACATAGAGGTATGGTGACAAACTCAAACTTGGCCTCTTGTTTACTTAAGCTACAAGGTGCGGTGTCATCTTCTTAGAAACATGTGTACATTTGCCTCATTCTTTCAAAAAAATTGGAAGACACCTTATCCATCGAACTTATAAAGGTCTTTGATAGAAGAAGTATTTCCTGACAGCTAGTATTTTCCTAAAATTTTGAGTCTTTGGGACCGTTCTATGTGTTTTGCTAGCATTACGGGTTCTGGTGCCCCTTGTGTCCCATGTTCCCTGGATCTATGTTTTCGATTCACCACCTTCCCCGTATCCATGCAGCTCAGAACCCTCAAAATAACTAAGTCCTCAGTAATGTGGGTATTTCGGCATTGTGGATAACTCACGTCCAATTTTCCCTAGGTCCGATAAAGGTGAGATATTTCTGACCTACCCGATTTTAATGCACTTTGTGGAAATTTCAGCTTTTCACACCCCATATGTCCCCAAAGCTTCCTACCCCCATTTCCCCATAAGCCCATTTTTTCCACACCTCATTCACCGCCGCTTTTTTTAGCTTTTCACGTCCCAAGCGTCCCAATGTCGAGATGGTTTGGTTTTGCATATTTTCTCTATCATATCTACATTCCATTGTCTTAAGTTTGTATAGTGCATTAATTCTCGCATTTAGTTTTCCCCACCAACCTACTCACAAAGAAATGTGTATAAAAACAAAGGATGACCATTATGTTTACCATACTCCCTAAATTTACTTCTATTTTATTTTCCATTCACTTTCTCCACTATTTTTAGCCATGTCAAGGTCTTTTTAGAGCGGCTTGAAAAATTTCTAGGTGCAACGTGGTCCAACTGAGGTTGTGAATTGTCGAGAGAAAATTTCAGAGGATCAAGAAGTCCATCGCAAGTTCTTTCTTCCCTTTCCGCATGAACTTGTTCTCTAGTGTATTTTGTCTAGTAAGTTGTTCTTCACCATGAAGATTCATTAAAAAGGACACAAACATATATCTTCATTGGAAACAACCATATTCGAGTTAAGAGATAGTGATGCTCAACACCTTGACCTAGATGATTTTTTAGAGCGGCTTGACTACAAGAACCCTACTCCCATTTCTCAATTAATTAAGGAAAGTGGAATTTCTCACATAGGGGTTTTTCTAGTATCTATTCAATGTGTTGATATTGTGTTAGCTTGTGGCTCCTTCTTCAACCCAGATACAAAAGAGATTATTGATTCTCACAAGAAGGTAGTTGCTCGAATGGATGCTAATTGTATTAGTACTGCCCTAAAAATTCTAGTAATGGAAGATTCAAACTATCAAAAAGGCTCAGGACCAAATTTTGTTTAAACAAGATAGTGAAGTCCCAAGAGCAAGGTAGCCAAGTCATGGTTCAAAACCCAAAGAAAGAAGCCTCAAGATCATGCTAAAGACTATGTATAGAATTGAATTCAAGGAAGAGCTATCATATTTAATTACACTTCTTACAAGAATTGAATTCAAGGATGCCCTCGACTAATGAGTTCCAATTTTGGATGTTTTCTTATGGATGTTTTCTTATTGTAGACACTCGTAGTTTGATAAAATCACTATTATTCCTAATATTACACTCAATATTCTACTCCTCACAAATTGACGACATATCGTCAATTAGACCTATTTAACTCCCCCCTCATGACATTCTTTTAGTCACATTCCTCTTATAAATCAATTAAATGGGCTAATATATCCTTTTATTGACTAAATCATCTTCTCATTCCCTTCTAGACTACTTCTACTAGCTTCCTAGACTATTAATCTATTTCATTAGATAGATTAGACCTCTCAAAACTCTCTTGAAACCCTAATTCCTCTCTAAACAGGATTAACTAGCATAACCTAGTTTAACTAGTCCTAAACCATGATTAACCTCTTCTAAGCCTAGTCAAATCTTACTTTGACTCACTAAAGTGCTTTTGGCTTATTCATTTGTCCCACATGCACCAAAAGTCTTCCACTTTCCCAAATGGAAAACTATAAATAGCCCACTACCCCTAGACCATTAAAAAAAACACTCCTCCTTTCTAACATAAACTATAGCATTTTGTTTAGGGTTAGAGCTTATTTCATTTGTTTTATTGAGCTATTGCTTTGCCATTTCACTAAACACACAAGCATTGAGTAAATGGGAAGAACCATTTTCCTCGAAGCCATTAATGGTGAGCTCCCATTCTTATAATCACAAAATGATTTCTTAAAATCCTTACTAGATTCATTTTTTAAAGCTTTCAAGAATAGAGGATAACTAGATATGTTAGGTTGCTTGTTTATTTAAATTTTAATATATGCAAAGTAATGAATCCTTGCTTATTTCTTATCTGATGGTCCATTGAATAGTTTGCTTAAATATTTTGGGGTTTCTTAAGTGTTCTTACCCCATTTCCATAGCTTTTGCAACTTTTCATTGAACACATTTGGCACGACACTTAGGTGGGACCTTAGTCCATCCTCCATTAATGGAGTCATTTTGAAAAAAATGTTT
>CM031243.1:509767975-509877084 GCA_018340775.1 Taxus wallichiana var. yunnanensis | reverse complement strand
ATTCTTGACCTTGAAAAAGTTAGATTATTATTAAAGAAGTGCTAGTCAATTACACAAATTCAAGGAAGTACATTCCAAAGCTTATCTAACAATCATCTAATGGATTTACGTAATTATCATAGGGACAAACCATCATTTTCCAAATCAAACTTAGAAAAGTTGTTGTAATACAAGGTATACACGTAGAAAATAGAGATGCATATATATTCAACTGCAAACCTTATTAAACATACTTCCTTCTCCTTCACTCCATGGTTCCTCTCATCCTCCATACGAGGAATGAATTTTTTAAAAACTGACTACCACCCCTATATTCAAAATCTTCCTTGCATATACCTACTACTAGATGCTTCCAAAAGCTTGTCACCTTGTGACCTTTGACTTCCATTCACCCTATAGTTACATAAGCGATAGGTTTTCATTATTTCAAGCATCCTAATGATGCATTAACACTCAAAGTATCATCACACATCTGTCAAAGGATCTATCAATACCGTCACGGACCTCTCGGAGTAATTTGTTAAAAATTTTTATTTTAACCTCGACTTTGAAATAACAATGATGGATTTGTGCAATGCGAAAAATGACCAAATACAATCTTTGTTCAATTCTTACAGGTTTCTAGAGAGGAATTACAAATTAGTTCCCATGTTCAATACATGAATACCGAATGGTTAGCATCTTCGTACCAAACCTTAACAATGTGTTGTCTTTTCACATGCGGATACCTTTGCCTCGATAGTTTTGAGGAAGTTATCAAAAGGAACTCAAATTGAAAAGGATATCATTGCGAAAAGGATTGATCAAGCCTCATTATAAATACAATGGGAACAATCATAACAACATTAGTAACAACAATATAACTCCTCGTAATAAATATAGGTATGTCGATCGTAATTATAATGTTATCGATGATGGTGCTACTGAGATAACCACAATGTGCACAACATACAAAACAAAAAATCAAAATAGAATAATTCTAAAGCATCCATCACCATTCAAGAAGAGAAAATCCTCCTTGTAATTATAAATGATGACAAATTTGGTATGCCATAAGAATGAACAATGCCCTAGGATTCAATGTAGAACTTTCATTTCTTCATGATGTGGTAGTCATTATGTATGCACATATAAGAATTGAACCAACCATCTTCCTGTCAAAAAGAAAAAGACATTATTTTGCAAGCCCACCAAATTGGTCTAAAACAACAAATCCTCTTCCAAAAACACCATAAAATTGAAATCCCTACCTCGAGATCTATATAATGCAATAAAATCCACAAAATTTGAAATTTCCATATCTTAGCAAGGGTTTTTGCTAATTAAGCAATTGACATTACTAAATCACACGTGCAATTTTTTTGTTGCAATATATAATGCCTAACTAAAATTTATAACATATTTTTGTGTTCTAAATAATGTCAGATGTTTCCAACATTGGAAAGAGCATTGTTATGTCTTCCATAAAGTGTCTTTTTATTGTTCTTTGGCTCATACACTCAACATTGACGAGGTTGATTGCTCAGATATGTGCCTATCATTTTATATATATCAACTAGGATCCCCATCATGATCGACACCTTTAGGTTAGATATTTATAGACAAACTATTTGTGGATTTTGTTAGGTGTACCATTTCATTGAAATGACTATAATGAAACCGATGAATATTTATTGTCTAATTGTTCCAAAATGCCACTTTATTTCCTTATTTACAATTAATATATGATCTTATTAAACATAAGATAAATGTGATGGCTTCCACTTTACTTAAGTTACCATCTCCTTAATAAAATTAAGAAATTAAATTCACTTTTTCTCTCTCTCTCTCACACACATAAATTTTTTATTTCTCGCCAAGACACCGACAAACACGGATAATGGCCGACAAATGGCATGACCGTGGAAAATGTAAGATGTTCATAATTGCGCGAGGTTTCCGCTGTCGCGTCAGTGGATTTGGTCATTTATTTTTCTACATTCACCCAAACTGTCGCAACATTTTCTAGCACGCTCAAGACTTTTCATTGCAATAAACTGTTCCGCTCAAGACTAAGACATTCCCTCCAATTTCCAAATTGATTAAGACAGTTGCACGACGCAAATGATACCGATTTTTTTGGGAAACTTTTTAGTGTAAATGATGTTGATTTTTTTCAATTCATTATTTTTTAATTTCTGTTTTTACTTTATTTATTCACTTTTAGATTGGTTAGATTGAGGTTTGGTTTGTGGTAATATATAAATTTGGTATATTATAATTATGTCGAAGGGTGCCCATATATTTAAAGGTAGGGTTTATTTTTAAAATTAGTGTGTTTAATTTAAAGGAGTTTAGAGTTGAGGGCAGGGATATCTCTCATCTTTCAAATTCAATTGATATCGTTAATTTTTGGAAGCATTGGCTTGTAGCAAGGTTTTCTATCAGACAATAGAAATACTCTAATCAGGGTCTTTGTTTAGTTTCCACACATTGAATTTGTATATGTTGTTGGCTGCCAAGGAGATGTGTTAACTCACAAAAGGAGGTACTATTACGAATTTGTTACCAAGTTTTGAATTATTTTTAAGAGAGTAATTGAAAAATTGTTTGAATTTTATTGGTCAAATAACTTAATAAGTGCTTTTCTCCGACATGGATACTTCATCTTCTCCTCTACTTAATGTGGCAACCTTGGGCGGAGAGGAAAATGGAGGTTTGCCAATGGAAGCATTTGCTAAGGTGCAAGAGATGTTCAACAGAGTAAATTGGGGAGACAGGAAGGGTGATGTTGCGCTTTGTATCCTTCAAAAGATCAACGAATCAAATGCCCTTCCCATCTGCCCTGGAGCTTATTATTTTGCTAGGAATTACTCTAAACTCTGGATTGGATGGAGATTGGGTGAAGTTTTTACATTCTTTACCTAATGCCCTTCTACGGATGATTGTCTCACGATGAGTCTCATGTTCAGCATCAGACATCTTTCTTACAACCACCTATGTAATTTCACCACGTAATTCACTCCTTGATGCTTGAGAAGATGTATTTGAACTCCATTTCTGTTTGTATGTGGCATATCCCTAGAGATTGATTTTCCTATTTTGCAATTGGTGTCAGGAGATTCTGAAACTGGTATCTAATTTTTAGTGTTATTTCTCCTTATGTACAATTGTTTTCGAATTGGTCAAAAATCCACATACATTGTAGGCCATTGCTTGGCTTCATTCTTTTCAATTTGTTGATGAACAAAATGGCCATTTGTTTGGTTTTCACTGTCACTTTCTTTTGTAACTGGATGTACAGTTTGTGTTGATTTGGCTTCAACAAGTAAGCTCTAATGATCGATCTGCTTCTTGGATTCACAGTTTTCCTTCATACTTCTAAAAATGTGATATTTCATGGCACTCTTCTTACCCTCAACAGAATCTTCATTTTCCTGAGAAGTTGAGATATTTCCTCAACAATTTACTTCCAAATTCAGTCAAATCACCGTCTCTGTCAAAGAGATCATGAGTTTGTACCTAAATACATTTATTTAGAGTCATATCTTCCACTTTTACTGAGATGCAGCGTCATTACCCAAGAATAATTATGCCAAATGTAGTTTTTGTGCTCCCGTTGAAATATGTGCAATATGTGGAAGCATGCAAATGCCATGCTAATTGTTTGACTAAATGCACATGTAAGAAATGTGGCCTCATGGATTGTATTGTTCACAAGATATGAATAAAATAGGTTCTTTGGAAAGGCCTTGGAACCTTTCCTAGCAATTACATTTTACAGGTATAAGGCCAAACCCTACAACCATTGTCAACATCCTCTCATCTTCTACGAAAATGGAAGCTTTAGAACAGGGCACATGAACTATTCGATAGAATGTTTTGATGAGATGTGGTCTTATGACATATAAAGAATGCATAATATGCATGAAATGGCTTTTTTTTAAAGGGACTTAGAAAATTTGAAGAAAATGCATTTGGTAGTGATGAAGTCATTGCCAAAATGGGAGCTTTAGAACAGGGTATGAACATCCATCAATGATTAATGTAAAGTGAATTGACTTGACATCACTTACATAGCACATATAGTAGGATTTAACTTGGTTAGGAACAATTTGCTTCATGAAATTGGTGTGGGACATGGAGGTATTTCATTTCCCACTTTTTTAATTTACTGACATTCTAAATTTTTGCATAATTATTCTAGAGTAATTACTTGATCTCAAAACTGAAAAGAGAGTTCTAAAGTTTTCCTCATTTTTAATTTCGGCCTCTTTAAGCACAAATTGCATTGATGTGAACAATGTAAGTGTGATTGAGACCATAAAGTGGAGCGCCATGACTTAGATTGTTCCCACCTTAATAATATTTGCTATGTGCTCTACTTTTTTGTCATGATCTCACCCACATTATGCACATGAATGCAACATGCATTTAAAACGACCAAACTCTAAAAAATGGAAAATGGGCTATAAATGTTCATTACGAAATTCAAGCTCAAGTACTTATAGGGGAACAAAACATATATAAAATATAAACATCATTATATATAGAAATTAAATTAATATATATATTAAAATAAATATATAAATATAAAATAATCTTTTATATTTTTTATTAATAGAATATAAAAAATAGTATTTTTGTAATTTTGAAGAATGGTAAATTGGTAATAATAAATATACGTCACCCGAAAACTTGTTTAAAACACATAAATGACCGTTAAATTGAACGGAGGAATGTAAATTTATTAATAAATATAATGATGGATTTCAATTTAAAAAGCATGACTATACGCTTTGAAAAATATAAGTCAATAATGGTTGAATGTAATTTATGCTGAAGTGAGAGGTTGATGGGAATCGGATATTTTGATAACAATCACTCCACACAATTACTCGCTCATGGATGGAATTTGCTCTGCTATAAATATTCGCTCAATTTACAAGTAATTCCAGGTATCTGAAGATGGGCATGTTTTGGGTGGCGTTGTTGTTGGTGTCGGGCATGCTTGCCACCTGCTGCTGCTCCACTTGTCATCTCCAGGAAAGAAGCGGTCTTTTCATTTCAAACAAGGCCTCGATGATTCATATGACCAGCTGGAATCATGGAATGAGGGCTCAGACTGTTGCTCCTGGAAGGGAATCACCTGCCACCTCCACACTGGCCACGTGCTTCGCATGGATTTCACAAACTTTGAGGAATGGATAAGTGTGAGGAATTCAAGCAGCCAGATTTTCCATGGTTTATTACAACTGCAGCATTTGGAGTACCTCGACCTCAGCTATATTGACTTCCGCCCTCTTCCCATCCCTTCAGAGCTTCGGATGCTCAAGAAATTGACGCATTTGAGCTTGCAAGATTGCGGGTTTAGAGGCCGAATTCCAAATGACGTTCGCAACATGTCTACCTTGAAATTTTGGACGTCTCCGGCAATGATGGTTTGGAAGGGTGGCAATTGGGCGAATGGATCGGAAATTTGCGTGGTTTGGAGTACCTCAGTCTGGCTTGTGAATCTGACAATGGGAGGTGATCGTGTGGTGGAGAATATTGCTGCGTCCCTCACCAATCTTACAACACTCGACATGTCTGGGTGTTGGATTTCAGGAGTACACCAATTCTCTCTCCTCTTGCAAACCTCACCTCCCTCTCCCATCTCTACCTTGATGGCAATGACTTCACTCACCAGCCATTTCCCAACTGGATTTCAAATCTTACAACTTTGGTCTCCCTCTCGCTCTGGATTGCAGTCTCCAAGGTCCCATCCCTTCTGCCCTGTTAGCCCTGCCACACTTGAGGAACCTTTATTTGTCCTACAACCCCGATCTCAAAGTAAACCTGTCTTACATTGGACAACACTCTCACAAGCTTGAGATACTTTATCTTTGGAGGACAAATGTCGGAGGAGTGATTCCAAATTCTATTGGAAATATGTCATCGTTGACCACTTAGGTCTCTCTCAAAGCAACATTGAAGGTGTTCTTCCTCCTTCCATTGGAAATCTTTCACGACTTGAATTGTTGGATCTTTCAAGAGAACTCACTAAGAGGCAACATTCCATGGACAACTTTAGGTGGACTCTCAAAGTTGTCAGTGCTTTACCTCAGGTCAAACCAATTTAATGGAAGCTTGCCATCTACCTTAGGGAACCTCTCATCCTTGATTGAGCTCGATCTTAGCAACAATTCTTTGAGTGGCATAATCCCACCTTCCTTACAACAGCTCTCATCACTCAATTGCTTCACTTGGATGACAACAAATTCCATGGTACTTTCTTACTCTCTCTACTAGCAAATTTCACACAGATTTATGAGTTGTTTCTTTCAGGGAACAATCTCTTGACCGTAAAAGTCAATGGCTTTTGGATCCCTAAATTTCAGCTTCAACATCTAGGTTTGAGATCTTGCAATATGGAAGGTGATTTCCCCCTTTTCATTTCAACTCAATATGCCATACAATATCTAGACTTGTCAAATAACAGGCTTAGCGGATATATTCCAGATTGGTTGTGGGATGTTTCATATGATATGGAGTTTTTGGACTTGTCGATGAATCTATTTGATGGATTCATTCCAACAAAAATTGGACAATATCTCAGATTACTATCACTGGCAAAAAATAACCTTCGCGGTGGCATTCCACATTCTATTTATGAAGGGAACTTGGAGGTTCTTGACTTGTCAAATAACAAGCTTTCTGGTAATATTTTTACAAGTGTTGGGAACTTCTCATCAACACTAAAGGTGTTGAATCTAGAAAACAATCTCTTTGAAGGTGAGATTAGGAGCATGCTTGTCTTCAAACATTGAAATTGGGAGGTAATAGACTACAAGGGCCAATTCCATCATCACTTCAAAATTGTAGCTCTTTAGAGATTCTAGATTTGGGATATAATAACATGCAAGGAGAAATCCCAAATTGGATACAAAAGTTGACTAGTCTTCGAATTTTAGTTTTGAGATCCAATAAATTTGAAGGTGGGATACCATTACAACTAGAAAAATTGCAAAATCTTCAAGTCTTGATTTTGTCAAATAATAGTTTCTCAGGAAATATTCCAAGCAATTTTGGAAAGTTAAAAGGAATGAAAAATCAAACACAAAGCGAAGTCCTTCAATATGATTCATTTATCATCAATGTCTTATGTAGAGAAACTAGTAATCACCACCAAAGGGCAATTTCTAGAGTATGAAAGATCTTTGGCATTGATTAGATGCCTTGATATCTCAAATAACAACCTCTCAGGTGACATTCCTCATGATATTGGATTCCTTATTGGTTTGAGAGTTCTCAATTTGTCAGGAAATCAACTTAAGCGGTGAAATTCCAAATTCTTTTGAGAAGCTTTTGCAATTGGAGTCACTTGATCTTTCAAGGAACAATCTCATTGGAGCTATTCCCATAGAGCTACAACTCCTCACATTCTTGAGCTACTTGGATGTATCTCATAATAATCTTTCAGGAAGAATACCACAAGGAGGTCAACTATCAACATTTAGTGCAAGTTCATTCTCAAACAATGGATATCTTTGTGGAATTCAAATCAACATAAATTGTTCCTCTTTTTCTGTTTCTCCAAAGACAAGTGATGATGAAGATGCAAGTGAAGAAGATTGGGAAGAACATATATGGTGGGAGGTGGGACTTGGATTGAGCTTTGGATTTGGGTTTGCAGTTGTTATAGGAGTGTTATGTTTGAGCAAAAAATGGAGATCTAAATGCTTTAAGATCATGGATGAAATTATTTTCATTGTTGATGAAATAGTTAGAAAATATTTTTTTATTAAGTATAGTTTTCCCTTTCCCTTCCTCTTCTCCTTGAAATGATTCCCTTCCTTCCTCTACTCATTTGTAAGGAAATGCTTCCCTTCCTTTCTCTACTCATATGTAGCGTCAATGTAACCAATGTTTTCAAGTATTTTTATTTTTTTCTTATTTGTTGTGGCCATTAGTCTAAATATCCCATTTTAATGGTTTTATATATAATATGAACCAAAGATATATTCTATTCAAATGTTTATGTTAAATCTCTCCTTTGTTTTGATTAAAACTTAAAAGTATTTTTGTCGATAATAATGAAAGTTTATGTTGATGATAAAAATTCTAAATATAATTTTCACATATCCCAAGTAACTTATTTTTTAAAGAAACATATTTTTCAAAATGTTCATGCAAACATTATGCTACTTTTAACAAGATAGTATTTTTCCTTGCGTGCAATCCATGCATGATTGTAAGTTCATGTATGTAATTATTTACTTAAAAAACCTTTGTCAACATTCCAAGTGCTCAAGAGTTCTAAAAACAAGGTTGTCAAGTGTCAAATATACATTTTATACATCTACAATATATTGATTTTATGAGATTTCCACATATTAACATAGTGCAAAATATATTTGGATGTTTGTGTTATGAGTTTATAACTTCAAATTTTTATGTTAAGAATCATGACCCATCTACGCTATATGAAAAATACAAGATACATGCCTTAATATTTTCATTCTATCAACATTTTTAGATATATGCATTTAGGATATTTCCATGCTTTCAAGGATTCTAGGTATGGGCTTTCAAGTTTTGGGTTTCTAAATTTCCCAAGTGTTAATTTTTATAGTTTCTACTTTTAAGTTTAGGGTTTCATGGGAGATTTATATCAATTAATTTTTCATACATTTTATATTTTTAGGCATCCCTTTAAAGCTTTGGATGTTAAATAAATTGACACATTTGATCTTTCAAGATTTGTGTTTATGGGTTGAATTCCAAATAACATTCACAACATGTCTAGATTGAAATTTTTAGACGTCACTACCATTTATGGTTTGGAGATCAGGTAGTTGGGATAATGGATTATAAATTTATGAGATTTGAAGTACCTTGAATTGGATGGGGTGAATCTCACAATGGGAGGTGATCATATAGTTGAGAATATTGTTGCATCCCTCACCAATATCACAACACTTGACTTGTTTGGGTGTGGGAATTTAGGTAGTATAATTATCTCTCCTCTTGTGAACCTCACCCCCTCTCCCATCTTTACATTGATTAGAATGAACCCACTCACCATCTATCTCCTAACTAGATTTCAAAATGTACATCTTTGGTCTCCCTCTTGCTCTAAGATAGCGGTCTCCAAGGTTCCATCCAATTTAGCATGTTAAGCATGCCACACTTGAGGAACCTTGATTTGTACTACAACCCAAATCTCAAAGTAAACATGTCTTACATTTTACAACACTATAAAAAGCTTGAGATCCTTGATATTTCAAGGAAAAATGTGGGAGAAGTGATTCCAAATTTTATTGAAAATATGTCATTGTTGACCTACTTAGATCTCTTTGTTAATAGAATTTAAGGTGTTATTCCTCCTCTAATTGGAAATATTTCATGACTTGAAAGGTTGTATATTTCATGAAACTCACTAAGAGGTAGAATTCCATAGATACATGCATGTGGACTATCAAAGTTTTCACATTTTTCCTTGAGTAAAACCATTTAAAGAAAATATTACCATCTAATTTAGGGAACCTCTCATCTTTAATTGTGTTTGATCTCAAAAATGCAATTAGTGTAAAGCACATGAAAGGGGGGGTTTCATGAAGCACTAAACCCAAACAATATCATTAAACCATGTTTCTCTTCTGCACTCATACTTTACCACAAGGAATCAACTAAGAAAATCAATATGCAAATTTTCAAAGACAATCTTATTCTTGACCCTGAAAAAGTTAGATTATCATTAAAGAAGTGCTAGTCAATTACACAAATTCAAGGAAGTACATTCCAAAGCTTATCTAACAATCATCTAATGGATTTATGTATCATAGGGACAAACCATCATTTTCCAAAGTAAACTCATAAACACTCTTGTAATACAAGGTATACACGTACAAAATAGAGATGCATATATATTCAACTGCAAACCTTATAAAAAATACTTCCTTCTCCTTCACTCCATGGTTTCTCTCATCCTCCATACGAGGAATGAATTTTAAAAAAACTGACTACCACCCCTATATTCAAAATCTTCCTTGCATATACCTACTACTAGATGCTTCCAAAACTATCACCTTGTGACCTTTCAACTTCCATTCACCCTATAGTTACATAATTGATAGGTTTTCATTATTTCAAGCATCCTAATGATGCATTAACACTCAAAGTATCATCACACATCTGCCAAAGGGATCTATCAATACCATCATGGACCTCTCAGAGTAATTTGTTAAACATTTTTATTTTAACCTCGACTTTGAAATAACAATGATGGATTTGTGCAATGCAAAAAAATGACCAAATAAAATCTTTGTTCAATTCTTACAATTTATGGAGAGGAATCACAAGTTTGTTCCCATGTTCAATACATGAATACAAAATGGTTAGCATCTTCGTACCAAACCTTAACAACGCGTTGTCTTTTCACATGCAGATGCACTGCCTCAACAATTTTGAGGAAGTTATCAAAAAGGGAACTCAAATTGAAAAGGATCTCATTGTTAAAGGATTGATCAAGCCTCATTATAAATATAATGGGAACAATCATAACAACATTAATAACAACAATATAACTCCTCGTAATAAATATAGGTATGTTAATCGTAATTATAATGTTGTCAATGATGGTGTTACGGATAACCACAACGTGCACAACATACATAACAACAAATCAAAATAGACTAATTCTAAAGCATCCATCACCATTCCAAGAAGAGAAAATCCTCCTTGTAATTATAAATGATGACATTATAAAACATTGGGAGAATATCTTTCAAGCATCTTGAAATACTGGAAAGTTCCAATATGATCACTTATCCTATCATGTAACCCTTTCTTGAAGGGTAACCTAAGCCAACTTGGTATCATCTTAATACATATTGTGATTTTCATCACATCGATGGTCATCAAACAGATAGATGCAGGAAAGTTCATAATTACATCCAATAACTCATTGAAAATGGAAACATAGAGGTTGAAGACCCAACATGAAAAAAACACCAAATGATAATATAAAGGTCTTTTCCAATCTATTTCCTAACCCATGGCAAAAGGGAAAATTTCTTGAATAGGGTGAATCCTCAAACAACGTCGATTTTAACTCCATCATATCATTTATTGTAAACACTACTCCATGTGAATTTGAATGTCAATTTACACCCCTCATAGAAAGTCTCTCCAGTTCCTTTCATTAATTAGAAAAGGCTAATATGATCAAATATCAATAGAAAGACCCATTTATAAGGGGAACCCAATCCTAAGTGGTATAATGAATCAAAATATTGTGATTACCCCTATATTTAAGGTCACTCTACATATTATTATAAAATTATTCGTCATTATGTCCAAGAAATATTTGATGACGGAGTCAAATCTATAGAGCTCAATAAAGAAAGCTTGAGCTTGTTTCAAGACTCCTTTCTAACCCTTGATCTACATGAAGAATCTAAATCATTGGGTCCATCATTGAGAATTGTAGAGCCTGAGTCTATTCTTTCAATGTTAGCTCATATGCCTAACATTTCTAGTCTTGTTGTAGAAACACAACCACAACAAGTTTTGACACTTGCAACAATGCAACCTTCCATGTCCATAATGCTTCGAACGATCAATCTTGTAGTCATATCATCAATGATGATTCCTACATGTCAAGACATCTACATGTGCTCACTCTATGAGGTACGTATACCCAATTATATACTTATACAACCATTTCAATCTTTAATTGCAAATTTATCATAAAAATCTATTACACTACCTCGAAGGAGAAACATTGTAGATATGTTCTCTACCACCTATAAGGAGCCTCAGATGTACATATAGGGATTAATCCTTCTTTTTGTGCATCATTCCACTTATGAGTGAATATGAATTTCAATATATTCTCTGCATCAAAAAATTTCCTTTTCCATCACATAAGTATTTTGATCTCATCAAAGACTTATCCAATCACACATCCTTTAACTTATTTCTCATCCTCCCAACTCTCATACTTTAGGACTTATCAAATATTTCAATTCCCTCCTTTCACTTGGACCTTGTCGCCCAAGTCTCATATTTCTCGACTCTTTGAATCTTTGGATTCCATCCTTTAAATTGGATCTCATCTGCCCAAGTCTCGTAAATCAGGAACATTCACAATTCCTAAACATGGACCTCTATCCTAATGAGTCCATTACAAACCCTCATCCTCGAAAATTAAAAAAATTAAAAAGTGTAAAAAGAGCATAAAAATGCATATCAAAATGCTCCTTAAAGAACTATTTGAAAATCAGAAATGAAAATGTAAGTACAAGTAATCTTAATCATTTCATCCATTGGAAGATATATTTATCACAAAATTATCATATCTTCTCTTTCTTCACCTCTACGACATAGGTTAACCTTGCTCCTATTGGGAAATGTGTTTCTCATCCTAGTTATAATTTGTATCATTTCAAATATTTTTTCCTACGATTTTGTCTTGAAGATTATTGATGGAAAACTCCTTTCAAACAAGATCTCTCTTTCATAGAAAGCATCAAACTTCTTTACCTATATGTTTTTGACCATCCATCTCAGTCAATAGTGTTGAACTCTTGCATCCTACTAGTCACATGAGGCCAATATTTTGAGGCAGAACATTCCTTCATAACAAGCACAATATCGACATATAAGACAAAATCAATTTAAAATATAAAAATATAAAATCATTACACCTTTCATCCTTCAAAGTATTTGGTGATGAGCCCATAATTCTCACTAGTAGTATGAGACTGGGAATGGAGGTAGGTATCCTTACTCACATATGTTTTGTCTTCGATCTTGAGCCCTTGCCTTTTACCGATGGCATGGGAAAGATGTATGGGGTACACTAAAAAAATTGAACCAAATGAATCCTTTAGAAAATATGACTCAAAAGTGCTTCATCAAAAGCATTCAAAGAATTTGTTTGTGTTAAGAAAGAAAACAATTCCTTAAACCGGATCTTTTCAATCTATAGGCCATCAACTAATCTAAGTCTATTCAAAACCTATAAAGTGGAATCATCCATTTTCTTGCATGGATCATCACATAATTTTTTCTCGTTATCCTAGTTCACATCCTATTATTCATCCCCTTATGATTGATTAATCAAATTATATAATTCATGCACATCCTATTACACATTTTTGGATTAATTAAATTAGTTCCTAACACCATCTTAGCTAAGTTAATTAACATTTATTTAATAAATGGTCAATTAATTATCTTGCACTTTATAGCTAATTAAATTAGTTACTTAATTGGAAAATACACCTATTTTCCTTGTCAACTGCCACTTAGACTCCATTTAGACCCCAATTGGACACCACTTCATCATCACAGTCAACTCCACTTAGACTCCACTTCTAGAATCCTAGAAATGTGGGGGCAATGAGATTGCGTGTACAACAACCTTTTCGGATGTAACTTCTATGAACTGAATTAATTCACTACCATGAAATGCGAATTAATTCTTCTAAATTGTTTAACCTCCTTCACGTGATATTTTTAGTATATGCATTCAAAAACTTGTAACTGATCTCAAACCACTACTCAACCTCTATAAAAGAGAAAGTTTATCCCTTACAAATCCTCTTCTTGGATTTTTTATCTCCCTCTTATATTTTATCCATCTTGAATATCTCTTGGATTCTTGTACGATCATTTTGCTATTTTTCTCTCCAATATCTACATATTGGAAGCTTTTCCAATGTCATATTTGTGTTCGTAGTATTTCCACTCTCACATTTGGAGATCAAATTAAGAGCACCCACAATCTATTTCTTACAAGGTTCTTGTTACCCAAAATAACCCCTGTTTATTTTGGCAACTTGAATTTCATTCTGGCTCTAGAATCAATTTTTTCAAATTACGTGTATACCATTGGTTTTATCCTTGGTAAATTTTGTAAAGTTTCAGTTCCTTTCGTGCGCTCCTGCACACTCCTAATCCTCCATACTTTCCCCCCTTCCTCTCTTTCTTCTACGTGATCTCACTTTCCTTGTATTTTTCTATCTCCCTGCATTCTCCCTTCACGCACACTACTTACACATTCATTCTTAAATCCCAAAGCATCCCGCATATCCTCTTGTGCATGCCTAAAATCTTTCCTTAAATTCTTGTAAAGTCTGTGGCATGTTATCACATGCATGTCATTTCCTTCTTGAGTTCTATGCATGTTCCCACTTGTAATCATTCCCCATTACGCATTTCTTTTGTTGCATTCCCCTTTCTCACACCCTTGCTTCACACGCTTCTCTTTTCATCCTTAGCATGTTTCCTCTATGCGCCACATTTCTTTAAATTTCATGCCTTCCTTTGTCAGATATTTACACCTCCTTACAAACTTGCATGCCTTATCAAATATGCACCCTTCATCCTAGTCCTTGCGCACACTCTTGCACACGACGGTGAACTTCTTCTACAATATTTCCTTTCCCCTACTTCCATGGATGCACCTAAGGCTGTAACCCTCATGTGCCAATCCTTGTGTGGAACATGTCCATTCTTGGGACTTGGTGGATAAAGTGCAAATCATGATCGTAAATGGAAAAACACCAACTGTTTATAGATCTTGATAGTGAATATATGCATGACACATGGTGCACAAAATACTTGAATTCAACTCGTAAACTATATCGAAAAATTAAATGTGCCATGTGTCTGACATGTTACTCTTGCACTAAAAAACTTCAAATCACCATAACTCCCTCCACAGAGCTCAAAATATTACGTGTTTGGTCTTGTTAAAAATTTGATGATGTGGGCTACACTTTAGGATTTTCCAAATCAGATTTTGGTAGGAATTTTTAGGTGAAAATGGGAAAAACGTGGTTATTATCATTAATGCACACTTAGAGTTGACTCAATCACCTATATTTCATGGTATATGGCTTGTTTCCTTCTTTCACAATAAATATGATGTGTGTAGGTGGATTTGATAGAGGTCCATGTGGATTTTTAGGAATTCATTAGATCTTTTTGGTGGTTGTTATTCAAAATCCAAGTTTTACTATATTTTCCCTCATCTTCTCCCTTTATTCTATATATTGTATAATAATGCTCATTTGTAAAGTATTGACCCTCTTAGAATGTAAGGGCATTATTCAAAGTAGTTAGTTTTATATTTTGAGTTACAAGCCTTAGATCTAGGACTCTAGGTGTTTATTCTTGGATCATTCCTTCATTGTAATAGATTGTGCATTCCTTGGAAGTAATAGAAGTTGTGTTTTGTGGTTATTCTCTACCCTATCTCATGTTTATTACCTCCTTGCATTTATTTTGCAATATTGGTATGATGTGCATGTTTATATCTCTTGCAAGGTTTTTTTATGTTGTGTTCCATGCAAACAAGATCTTGAATGTTGTTTTGGTTTAATGCACTCATGTCTTCCCTTCCCTTACAAATTTTACCTCATGTTCACTCATATGAGAGTGTTCTTTCCCTTCTTTCTCATGCTATCACCTCCCCTTAGTTTAGGATTTCAGTTTCATGTATTTCCCTTTCTCCTGGTCCCTTGAATTGATAGAGTAAAGTTAGATATCTACATTTACCTTCTTAGGAGTAGTTTTAGTAGTAGAAATAAGTAGAGGAAGCTGGCCTTCTTCAGAGATATTTCTTAAGTGATATTCCCACAATTGTGAGACAGTCCCATATTACCTCAAATCCATGGATCATCTTGATTCAGGATGGGTGAAATTTTCAGCTCCAAAAGTTTTTAAATGCCCTGGTGGGAGAGTTAAAATCTTAAATTTCATTATTACTAAGTTCTAATGTGTGACTTAGTACTTTCCAACCTTTGGAGGCTTTTTTCAACACATTTGGAGACTCCACAATTTCCATATCTATTGGTTTCAACAGGAAGAGTGACTCTATTATGAGAAGAATTCAAACAAGATGGTGTGCAGTAGTTGGTGAAACCTTTGAGTATTTATAACTATCTCGAAGAATAAGGATAAGAGTAGCACACATATCTCTATCTCCCACACATAGGGCTCTTTCTACTCCACCTAGAAAATATTTTGTGTTCTCTTCTAGAGTCCTGAGACCCATTAGAATCATGATGTATCAGAGAAATATGCCATTTTTCATCTTCAATGATGGTATTGCTCTAGCCCATGGCATGCAACATGATATACTAGTGATTGCACTCAAAAGTAATCCCTTTTTCATTGGTAAAAATCAAACAACTCCCATTGATCACATTCAGGAAATTACAAATGTCTTCTCAGTTCATCTAGTTATAGAAGATGATGTTGTAGTCACGATTTTAGCTTCTTCACTTAGAGGAAAAACAATTCAATGGTATAGAATTTTAAGACCTTTCTCCATTCACAAATAGGATGATATTGCACTACTCTTTGCAATCAATTTTAGGAGAAGGAAGACAACATTTCATTATAACTAAAAACCATAAGAAGAGCTTCTAATGAGCTCATGGCTGACTTCAACTTCAGATTTCAAAAAACATGGGACAAAATTCTACTTATCTTGAGACCAAATCCACAAAGTTATTTCCTTTACTTCTTAAGAGAATTGAATTTTGTTATATCATTTATGATATAATCCATAGGTGTTATGCAATTTTTAGATGCTTATCAAATAGCCATTAGGGCTGAAAATTATCTAATATAAGATGGAAATATAGTCCCTAGATTTAATATGACTTGATTCCCTAAATTGCCTCAAGTTTCTTAGTCTTCCATTTCTCCCATATCTGAGAAGAGTTCCCAACCCATTTCCCTCTACATCATATTCTCCCCAAAAAAAAAGAAGATGAAGAAATGAAGGCCTTGATTAGAAATTTTCCTAACAAAGTCATATTCTTAGAAAAACAAAAATATCAAGCCTTTAGAAATAATTATAATGAAGGATTCAATGAGAGCTATCGACCCCTTATAAATCAATATACAAATTATAAGTATGGGAAAAATAAGTAAAATGATAGATGGAAAGTCAAAATTTATATCTTCCTCTTCGGAAAATTTCTCCTACATAGCCTCTTTATGCTCCTAGTTTAAGAAAAACATTAGTTACAATGCAAAATAATGTGATTCATGATACAAAATGGTGTTTTCCTTATAATTTTCCACATAGGTGTAATTGAGAAAATATTTTTCACACACAATCCTTCATGATTGAGAGTTATTCAACTCAGCAAGATCTGTCCATAAGTGCGCTTGAACCTGATAACAAAGAATTGTAAGAGGTCAATCCAGAAACTAAATTTTTTTCTATGGGGTTGATGGATTCTATACGATGAATCAGACCATGGAAAATTACAATAGGCCACGTGCTTAAGTTTATAACAACACAAGTTCTAAGAAGATAATTTTGGAAACTCTCACGTAACCTTCATCTTCTACCATTCATACTGATCCATTTCATAACAAGAAGGATGATGATAATCCACCCAACATTTCTAGGTAGTCTATTGGAATGTGCGAGGTTTTTTGCAATGTTACACATGACGTTACGTGTACACCTTCTATTGTAAATAAAGTTTTTGTGTAAGTGAAGGTACATGCCTCAACACTAGAACAATCAATAAAATATAATGTTACACCTCAAGTGTACATGTCCATGGGAAGCCCCTTCAAAATTTTTGATTAGATAAAGAAGAAAAACATAAATGTGACAAAGTGGGATGCCTTGGCTATTCCATCATAGGGCGACCTCCTGCGTGAAGCTATTGTGTAACTCTCTCAAGATGATCCAGTCATTAAAAAGACTCAGGTTGTTGTCAAGTTATGTAAAGATGAGGAGAAACAAGTAAGGAAGATTTGAAAACACCACACTTTTAGATGTCCTTTATAGTATGCAAACATCTTGTTCACAATTGCATGATTGATTTAGGGGCTAGTAATTTTTTCATGCATAATAAAATTGCTTATATCATATGTCTTTGTCTCTAAAGGAGTCTTATAACTAGATGGATCAACTCTCAACATCCTAGGAGTCATAAAATATCTTGAGTTGACCCTTCATGCCTATCAAGCCTAACCATAACTCAAGGTGTCTCAGTCATTGACTTACCTCCTCTTTTTCCATTTTCCTATTAAGATATTTCAATGCCAAGGTTAGTAGTTACTTGTCTTCAGATTGGTATCATATTCTCCTAAGAACAAGGTGTGGTACAAGATTTACCATATAAGCTGAGCGTATATTTTCCTACCATGTTGATTCATATGAACCCTTTCCTCTCCAATCCAGTTTCCTAATCCAAGAAAACCAATAGAAAAATTTAGTTTCATAAGAGTATTCTATCGCCCCCTTCATGTCTAATAATTTTTTAGATGAATGGGATAAGGATCATTATGAGTTTGAATCTTTTGATATAGTTTTGGAAACTAGACTTGGAACATATTGAATTTTTAAGAAGAAGCCACTCTTCCTACACCACTCAAGGAAGAAAAGAATAATACTTCTGGGATATGGGGCATGTTCTTTGATGGTTCTAAAAGTAGAAATGATGTAGGTACTAGAGTTGTTCTGATTTATCAAGGGATGAGAAGTTATTCTCACATATAATAGAGTTTACATGCTCCAAAAATATAGCAAAGTATGAGGCATTGGTGCATTGTCTGCTCATTACTAAAAATAGGAAGATCAAAGTGTTGCTGATATTTGGTGACGTATGTCTTCTAGTCAATTCCACTATATTCATCTTGTGTGTATCCTTACTCTCTCCAAGAATCTCTCTAACCTTGTTCACATTAGTTTATATATCCCCTGCACTTGAGGATCTCTAAGACATTCATCATGACACAAGTTACCTGCTCCAAACATTTTTAGGAATACCTTACTACTGCTACACACACTTGCATTTAGATTAGCATCCATATGAAAAAAATGGTGAAATAGAGTTACCTATGACCATGATTATGGTTCCACTGATCATAAGTCTCTGACATCACCTTTTGACCTCTCCTAATACCGACTTAATATATTGATTCCTTCCATCAATCACTAATATGCATAACCCTCATACCCAAGCCTATCCCTAGTGTTTCCTTAGGTCAACATGCTCAAATATTCATACTAACTCTTTGACTTCCTCCAACACTTTTGGAACACTTCATCTTCCCTATCCCAAGGTGTTTAGACTCCTCATTTAGTCACAAACTTGTATTGAGCCATAGTTCTCTCTATTAGGTCTATTGGTCTTGTAACCCTCTAGGCACATAGAATGGGTTAAAACTCAAATTCTAATAAAACACCTATACCACCTCTCTAGGGATTTGGAGACCCTTTATCCCTTTAAAACTATCCACAAATTCTCAAGGTACCTTTCTTTGTACCATTTCAAACCTCCTTTGTAAATCACACCCACAACTAGGCCTATTTTCTCCTAAAACATGACAGTGCTACCTTTCCAACTATAATCTCACCTAAAAAATTATTGATCACTTCAAGGATGTCAAGGACATGGTGTATACAAATTTTAGGAGCTTGAAACCATCATTTCAATCTTCATGCACTCTAATTCCTCCATTGTGACTTTACTTATATAGCTGCAATATAGAAATTGGTGTAGATTTTTCCCACGTGCGAGTTAAGAGGTGAAATTTCTCACACTTATTCCCTTCAACCAAATAGTCCTCTCCTCAAAATTTCACCTAATTTGGATGGTTAGAATATTTATTGTGTGATGCCCTAGTTAGGGCCCAAGAGGGTAAAATTAGATCTACAGGTCTTTGTACAATGTTTCAAGGGCTATGAAAAATTAGTAATTCTCCATTCATCCTCCTCTAGCTTCCATTTCACAGAGGTCTTAGAATTCTTCTATGGTGACTATACCAGCTCTAGCACTCGGCCATGATAGAGAATACAACATATAGTTTACTTAAATCCATAATTCTTGCAAAATAACTCACAAATCTTACCTGCAACATCAATACACACCTATTATTATTCATTTATAACATTACATTCCCATTTAATCATCCTCTATCTTTGTCTATCATTGAATTTCTCTCTCTACCTCTTTTCTAGGCTAGCTAATTTCTAGTCTAGCTCCCAAAAAGAGCTCAACAACACCCTAAACTTGGTATAGAATAAAAACTACATCAAATCCACTAAAAACCTAATTCATCCTCCCATTTACACTATTTTACATATCACTGTAATCCTTAATTAGGACTTTGACCAACTAATGTCCACCTACTTATCTCTATTTACTCTCTTTACACATCTAACTTTACTTTTGTAAGCTTATTCACCTTGAAATCCACTTACTCAAGTAGAATCACTCAATTACACCTAACCTAACATGCCTTGATGGTCTAATGTGACCTTATTTCATTAAGCCCTTGATGATCCTGCATCAGGTTACCCTTCAACAAGAAATTGAGCATCTGCTCAATGCAAATTTGGATGTTTTCTTCCTTCTTGTCTTCCAATCTTTCCTTGTTCTTTTTAAATGTGTAATCATGGCTGATTTGTATCTTGTTATTTGTTTGTACTTTCTACCTCCCAATCACCACTTTGAACTTGTATTTATTCTTCATGTAAATTGATTCCTTGTTTATCTCTTTCTCTTCTTTCACCTTCTTCATCATGGATTCCAACTTTTCCTTGCATTTTCCATGCTCACCTACAATCATAACACTTAAGACAGTAGTAGACATCAAATGCCAATGTTCAAGTGTCTTTTTGACCTTCTTTATCACCAACTTATGTCCATGTTTGCATTTAGTTCTTTCATAAGTTTGTTTCACCTTGTTGATGAAGTAGAAATATCCAATTTTAAAATCAAAATCCTTTGTATCTACAAAGTGGGTTTACTTGTCTCCTCAAGCTTGATCCCATACCACTGTAGTTGGTTATGTGATTTATTGCATAAGGATTCTTCCCTTGTATGGTATCCTTGTGCTTTAGTGTTTGTTGTTTCTTTTAGCTTCTTAGCATTTCTTCCTCTTCCTTGTATTAGGTGTTCTTCTTGTACTATATCTCTCATACCTTTCTCCTGTACTGGTTTTACCTCTCCCTGATGCCTCTCTTGACCGTAGATCGTCAAAATCCCTTGATTTTGTATGAACTCCACTATTCCTTCATGACTGTCCATCTGAGGTTGCTTTGTTCCATATTTTACATTCCTTGTATGGGGTTAAATGTCTTCTTTTCCACTATTTGTTATTTTTCAACTATCAAATTTGTCTTGAACCTTGCCACACCATCTTCAACACCTATCAATTGCTTCATTACACCTTCTCCTTGAGTTGATCTCAACCTAATTAATGGGATTATCACCTTTAATATATTATCTTGCCACCATCTATTGCTCCAAGGAAAGGTATCAATATTTTGAAGCATTGTAATATGTAGAATTATATTCAATCTGCTTAGATGCATACATCGGTTGAAATTTAGGCTCCTTGTCTTGTTTAAATGTTGTAGACTTGCTACATACTTAAATTGCTTCATATACCAATATTGTTGTTCTATGACTGATATGATAAGGTTTCTCTTGACTGAAATTTGTTTATTTACCTCATTCTCATGCATGGTTAAACTGTACACCTACTCCTTGGACTCCATTATTTGTTTGTTTACCTTGATTTCTTCTTGAAACTTAAAAATATGCTTACAAGAACCATTATCTCTACCTCCTTGCTATTCTAAATTTCTCGAGATCTATGATTTTTCCTTTCATAGATTCCTTGACTTGTAAAAAACTTGTGTTACACTTGGCTTGTTCCATATTCATCCTTATATGCTATTCATGCAAATGCTCATACCTCTGTATTGAGATTCTAGTGTTCTTCTTGACTGTAATCTGATTTTCTTCATCCTTATGTCTCCCATTTAAGTTTTTTGACTGAGTTTTCATGGCCTTGACCTATTTCTTTTTGTTTTCCTTTAAGTCTGGCCTCTTCAAACCTTCACCAATAGTATCCCAAGCTTTCACCCTTTGTTTTTGTTCTTTTTATTATCTCTGCATTCAATTGCATTATCTCCCTTTTTCGTGATTTCAGACTTATTTTATTAGTATTTGAACACTCTTTACAATGTCCTTCAATTACTTTATGGTTTCAAGACACTCAAATTCTTGATTAGGAATTGTTTTGTTCTCCACTTTTTCCTTCTCACCTACATTTTTATTGTGCACATTCTCATTTGAAAATTTGTCCTATATACCTACAAATACACACTTACAAAACTAATTAGATTTAAAATCCAGAGTTCCTTTGACATCCTTATATTCCCAAAACATCCTTTGGTCTTTCTTAAACTCCACATTCTTCTTATCAACTTCCTCTTCACTCCTTAGGCCATGCTCTAGGCCTTGGTGTAATGGTTCATGCTTCTTTTCTTGATCTTGTATCTCTTGACCTTCCATAAGGTCCTCAATGACTATTTTCCAAGTTATTTCCTCTTCTTATTTGTTGTCACTCTCACCTAGGTGACTCAATTGGCCTTCTTGGTATTCCTTCAATTTTCTTCAAGAACATCCTTTTCTTCCTCAGCCTCATTTGGGATTTTCTCACTAACCTTCACTTGTGCTTCTTAGTCCACTACATTGGACTCTGACTTCTGCACTCTTCTATCAACCTGGTCTTCATCTCTCATGAAGGATAAGACCTGATCCTTGGTCTTCTCAACAAAATCCTTGAAGCTAAATACCATGCTTCTTCTTTCAATACCTGCATGTTGGTCCATCAAAGTCACTAAAACATGTTCTATTCCATCCTTTGTTAGAAAACACTTATTCAACCTTCCATTATAAACTAACTTCATTTCATATTTCCATGGCCTTCCTAGGAGTAAATTACATACATACATTGGCATCACATCAAATAACACCTCATCATGCAAACTTCCAATCTTGAAAGGTACTCTACATTTCTAAGTCATGAGAATTTGATGGTTCTTCTAAACCCATGCCACTCTATAAGGTGTAGGATGAACTAATATTTTCAACCCAAATTTACTAACCATTTCCTATTATAAATTATTGTATGTGATACCATTATCTATAATAACATTACAACACTTACCTCTTGTGGTGTATCTTGTTCTAAACAAGCTTCTCTTGCAGACTAGTTCTATGACTTAGCTTGCTGATGTAGGATAATTCTTCTTAGTAACAATGACTCTCACTACTTCATGTCATCACCTATTTCAACTGTCCTTTCCATATCTAAATACAATTGCTTCTAGCCTTGTCATCCTTGTACCTAGATCAACGATTTCATTCATCACACTATCCATATTTCCCATGACTCCTTCCTAAATCAATTTCATGATTCCCTGTAATGATGGCTTCTCTTATTTTGCCATACTATCTACAATCACCTACACACTTTCAAACTATCAATCAATTCAAAATAATATGAATTCATGCAATATACCTGGCTATCATCAGAGCAACCAACTTTGATACCAAAATTGGTGTAGGTCTTCTAAAGTCTAAATTCCATTATAATCCTCCTTTGTGTTTCCTTACTCTCTCCAAAAATATCTCTAAGATTTTTCACATTAGTTTATATCTCCCCTGCACCTAAGGACCTCCAAAACAATCATCATGGAACAAATTACCTACTCCAAACATCTTTAGGCATACCTTTCTACTGCTACACACACACACTTGCATTAAGATTAAAATCCATATGAAAATAATGGTGAAATAGAGTTACTTGTGACCATTGATTATGGTTCCACTGATCATAAGTCTCATGACATCACCTTTTGACCTCTCCTAATATGTGACTTCATCTATTGTTTCCTTCAATAAATCACCAGTATGCAAAACCCTCAATACCCAAGCCTAGCCCTAGTATTTCCTTAGGTCAACATGCTCAAATCTTCATACTAACTCTTTGACTACCTATAACACTTTTGGAACACTTCATCTTACCTATCCCAATATTTTTAGACTCTCATGTAGTCATAAATTTGTATTGAGCCATAGTTCTCTCTATTAGGTCTATTGGTCTTGTAGCCCTATAGGCACATAGACTGGGTTCAAACTCAAATTCTACTGAAACAAATATACCACCTCTCTAGGGATTAGATACCATTTATCCCTTTACAACTATGCACAAATTATCAAGGTACCTTTGTTTGTACCATTTTAGACCTCCTTTGTAAATCACACCCACAACTAGGCCTATTTTTCTCCTAAAACATGACAATGCTACCTTCCAACTATAATATCACCTAAAGAAGTATATATCAACTTCAAGGATGTCAAGGACATGGTGTATAAAATTTTAGGAGCTTGAAACCATCATTTCAATCTTCATTCACTCTAATTCCTCCATTGTGACTATATCTGTATAACTGTAATATAAAACTTGGTGTAGATTTTTCCCACATGCGAGTTAAGAGGTGAAATTTATCACACTTATTTCCTTCAACCAAAAAAATCTCTCCTCAAAATTTCACCTAATTTGGATGGTTATAAAATCCTTTGTGTGATGCCCTAGTTAGGGCCTAAGAGGGTAAAATTAGATCTATAGGTCTTTGTATGATATTTCAAGGGCTATGAAAAATTATTAATACTCCATTCATACTCCTCTAGCTTTTCCGAGATTTCACAGAGGTCTTAAAATTCTCCTATGGTGAGTTTCCCAACTCTAGGACTCGGAAAGACAGAGTATACAACATACAATTTACTTAAAGCCATAATTCATGAAAAATAACTCACAAATCTTACCTATAACATCAATACAAACCTCTTATTATTCATTTCCAACTTTACATTCCCATTTAATCATCCTCTATCTCTTTCTATATTTGAATTTCTCTCTCTACCTCTTTTTAGTGCTAGCTAATTTCTAGTTCTAGCTCCAAAAAGATGCTCAACAACACTCTAAACTTGGTATCAATCAAAACTACATCAAATCTACTAAAAACCTGATTCATCCTCCTATTTCCAGTGTTTTACATATCATGGTGAAGGCTTAGAAAGGATTTAGAACAACTAATGTCCACCTACTTATCTCTATTACTCTCTTTACACATCTAACTTTAGTTTTGCAGAGCTTATTCACCTAATGAAATCCAAGGACTCAAGGTAAGAAGATGCATAAAATAAATCTAAGCTAATAGAGGTGATGACCTTATTGAAGATTTAGCCTATTTTGGTCTTGCATCATTTGGGGACATTTGAATGTGATATAGTGAGATCATGCACAAATGACACATAGAATAATATTTTTAAACCTTATAAATACAAAGTGAAAGACCAGGAGGATGCAAGAAAGAACACAGAGAGGGCTGAGAATCATCCACAGACATGCATTACTTGCTCCAAAGATTGATACAATACACTACAGAATGCCATGAGGTAGAATAGTATTACAGTTCAAATGAGAGGTTCGAATTCCACAAATTCGCCTGAGGAGAAGAAGGGAGAGGCAAAACAAAAAAATGTTCGACCCTTGAAAAGAAGCTCCTCTTTACAATATATAGAAAGAATGAGAGAGGAAAGAGAGAAGGGAAAGCCAAATCTACCCCAACCACCTCCAGGTTGCATTCAATTCATCTCATCATGGCAGAAGTGGCGGATCCTGGCAAAACGGCAATCTAAGCTGCCATGACAACGTAAGCGAATGCCTCTGCTGCATTAAAGTTGTTTGTTGAAGCATTACTTCTGCTTGTTATTTCGCGCCAGAGGCATTTCTTGATTTTATCTCTCTAAACTGAACCAAAATGCAAGATTGACCCTGGAATCGTGTAGAGAATCATGAAAATCCGAGCTCTGGATCGAAAGATATGTCGATCTCGAAGATTTAGGGCAGGCAACTTGAAAATGGATTTTTAAATTTCTTCCCGTGCTCGCCATCCTGGATGACACGTGGCGGGTTTGACTCACTGAGCAACTCTCTCTCCTCCACCTCTCGGCGGGCTCTCCTTTGAAATTTCCTTGTGGGCCCTAGCTGGGACACGTGGCACTATCCCATTGGTTCGGGCCAGTGCTCGAAACTTCGCCCTTTGACTTTTTGACTTTTTCCCCGTGACACGTGTCATGATTTCATTGGTCCTCGGATCTGTCCCGCCGCCGGCTCTTTCGTGCTCTCTTGGCGTCTTTTCATCCCGGATGTCCCAAACCGTTTGGGACATAAACCTCCGATCCGCCCGAAATGGGCTTCCTTGTCCCTCATTTGGCCGATGACACGTGGCATGCATTGATTGGCTTTCGGCTCCTTCGGCGATCCGCCCCGCGGCGTCCCTTGTCCCATTTTTTTCTTGTCGGAAGTTTCTTGTTTCGGCCGAACAGCTATTCGCGTCCATTTGTCCCACTTGTCCCTGCTTAGCCGTGGGACAAATTCTTCAGTTCGCCCGATCCGGCCGATTCAAGGCGTCCTCGCTTGAGATGTCCCATTTTGCCTCGGGTGTTTGTTCTCATTTAATTTGAACTGGCAGTTTGCGTATCTTTGTCCCAGATGTCCCAAAGCAGTTAGTGCGAAAGTTCTCCTTTTCGGCCGATCCGGGCTTTCCGCGTCCGTCGCGTCCATTTGTCCCACTTGTCCCAGTTGCTATTTGGGCCGCCTGGAGGCTTTTCGGCCGATCCGCGCCTTGACGTCCCAAATGTCCCAATTGCTCCTAGGACTAGGACTTAGCCGATTTTCACAATTTTTCTGGATCAACCTACTTGCCTTCTGCAACTTTTTTCCGCATTTTCTCAGAGCTTGCTCTTTTCAGCCTGGACAGGAGAGTTAGAAAATTTCCTGAAGGGACCCTAGAAACCTGATTTTTGCTCTGAATCAATCAATTTGCTTGGGATTTGAATATTCTGATGCATGTTATCAAAATTACCTTGGGGGTGAATTTTGGATAACAATTTGGTGACTCAGCGGGGTCATCTGCCTGCTAGATGAAAAGACCAGTGGCCTTTTAACGATCTATTGGGCATGGAGTTATAGCATTGACCTGAAACGAGCCTGATACTGCAACTTCTTCTCCAACAACACTCTGAACGTAGAAACAACACGAGAGCGAGAAAACTCGTGTCAAGCACTTAGGAAAACTGAAACCTAACTACAACAGGACAATGTGCACAAGCACTTGGAGGAATGAAAATCTAATTAATATTTACAAGGTAGTGAACCTCCCTCTAGAGGCAACGCTTGAGATAGATTCCATTGACTGGAATCTGTAGTTCTTCACCATCCAATGAGGCCAATTGGAAAGCATTGCTGCTCTTGCGCTTAAAGTGACCATGTATGGGCCACTCGGATGGCATCAAATTTGAAATGCCTTCTTGGTTTTGCCCGATCTGCATCCCATTTCAACACTAGATCTCCAACTTGAAAAGATCTATCCTTGGCCTTTCTGTCAAAGGTCTTCTTGATCAAAGCTTGATCCTTTTCCATTGCTTGGGATGCCTAATTTCTGATCTCTGCGCAGCTCCATGACTCTGCATATCTCACCTCCATAGGCTCAAATTCAAGCAACTCCAGCTGCTTCATGAGTTCCAATGTTGGCAACTCAAGTGACATGGGCAAGATTGCCTCTCTTCCATAGACAAGCTTAAATGGAGAATTACCTATGGATCTTTTGGGAGTGATCCTATCAGCCCATAAGGCTGATTTCAGTTTGGTATGCCAAGCCCTCTGATTCTCATCAAGAGTCCTCCTAATGATCCCTGAGAAGTTCTTGTTTGTAGACTCGGCCTGGCCATTACCTTGAGGGTAATAGTTTGATGAAGTGCTTAGGTAGATCCCGTTCTTGACAGCCCATTCAGTCACCTTAGATCCAATGAATGCCAATGCATTATCAAAGATTATTGTAGCAGGTACACCAAATCTGGTAGTTATCCCCTCGTAAAAGTCCAAGATGCTAGACTCATTCGCCTCTTTGAGTGCTACTGCTTCTGTCCATCTGGTGAAGTAGTCCGTGGTGCATCAAAATCCATTTGTGCCCTTGGCTCAATTGGGATTGATGGCTCCAATGAAGTCTAAACCCATTGCATGAATTGCTGGTCAACTGAGATTGGATGTAATGGAAGGGCAGCGAGTCTCTCTTTTCCTGTGAAGAATGCACAATTCTTACATCTCTTGATCCATGTATAGCAATCACTAAAGATTTTAGGCCAATAATAACCAGCCTTCATGATTTTCAGAGTGTCCTCTTGGTGCAAAATGGCCACCACCTGGTCCGTCATGAAACTCTTTTAATACCCTTTGGATCGACTGTGTTAATGCATCTCAAATGAAGACTCCATTCACATCCTTCTTGAACAAAACTCCATCAATGATGGTATATGGAACAACTATGCAACTGGAAGTATCTTCTCTTCGCTTTGCTCATTTCTCGGAGAGCATAGGCCTGTTTGTAGGAAGTGCATGATGCCTTGGGTCCAGAAGGAGTCGGGGCAAGCATGTCTTCTTTTACTGCACACACTCGGCTCATGGCTGTCTTGAATATCAAAACAGCCTCTTCTTCGTTGCATACTTCTTTTTGCTTCCCCAAAACTAGCTGCTCACACAATCCTTTCCCTCTTACCAGTTTGGTGATCTTGATCTCAATGTCATACTCCATGACACGGGTGATCCAACCTGCCCTTTTCTCATTCAAATCCTTGTTGAGGAGGAAGTCCTCAACCCCGCATGTGAGACCAATAAGCTGGACCTTGTTGTTTGAGACCAAATGCTTGAATTTCTTCAAGCTTCGACACTGCAAGCACATGCTTTTCTATAAAAGAGTACCTTACTTCAGTCATCAAGGCTTTGGTTTGAAGAAAATCGGCTGTTCATCATTATCTTTGTTCTGCTGTACTAGAATGGCAGAAAAAGTGTCATCACCTCCAAATGCATAGAGGATGAAATCCTTAGAAAAGTCTGGGTTGATGAGAGTGGGTGCTTGGGAGATGGCTTCCTTGATTGCTTCAAAACTCTCCTTGCCTTCTGCCGTCCACTTGAAAGCCATGATTTTCCTTAACATTTTGGTAATGGGCTTGACAAGGGCTGCAAAATCTGGGACAAACCTCCGAACAAAGTTTATCCTTCCCAGGAAACTCTGAAGGGCTTTCTTGTGGCTTGGCAATGGTAGAGCTCTTATGGCTTCAACCCTCTCTGGATCAATTGCTAATCCTTCCTTGGAGACAATATGGCCAAGGAGCTTCCCTTCATGTGCAAGAAAGATGCACTTCTTAGGATTTAAGGACACTCCGAACTTTCTACACCTCTGAAACACTTGCCTGAGGTGAAAGAAATGGTCTGTTGCATTCTTTGAGAAGACAGTAATATCATCTAGGTATACCAGCACTATCTTGTTGATCAAGCCTTTGAATGCCATATCCATAGCTCATTTGGAATGTTGCTCAAGGCGTTTGTGCAATCCAAATGGCATCTTCTTGTAAGCATATGTGCCCCATTTGGTTGTGAAGGTAAATCTTGAACTGGTCTTCCTCCTTTACCATAATCTGATTGAAGCCTGAGTAACCATCAAGTAGTGAAAACCTTTCTGAACCAGCTACGACCTGCAATATTTTCTCCATGGAAGGGAGTGGATAATGGTCCTTGAGAGAGGCTCTATTCAAATCTCTGAAGTCAACACACAGTCTGATCTCTCCACTCTTCTTTCTGACTGGAACTAAGTTGGCAACCCAACTAGAATGCTTGATTGGGAATATGATTCTTGATTCAATCAGCTTGTCCAATTCTTTCCTCATGAGAGGCTCCATGTGTGGATTGATCGGTCTCGTTTCACCTGTGGGCTTAGTATTTGGATCCAATTCAATGGTATGCTGAGCTAAGTTGGGATTGAAACCTTTCAAGTCTTCATAGCTCCAAGCAAACACGTCAGGGAATTCTTGACATAGCTGTATGAACTCACACCTTTCTTGCTCAGTTGTCATCTTTCCAATTTGCAATGGCTTGTTCTCTTCTACCAAGATGGATACCGAATCTTCTCTCTTGACCTGAATGTTTGCTTTCTCCTTTCTAAACTGATCATTGGGGTTAAAAATGGACTCCAAAGTGATAAGTCCCTTGGGCAGCTTGTCAGTTCTCAGCTGTATCACTTGGTCACCATATTGCTATTCCAACTTTTCTTGATTTTTAGCTGAGAACTCAGCTTCTTCTTGCAAGAAGTGGATGATTTGCTGGTCATTCTCAAATACCTGCCAACCGACATCGTTATCCGGCAAATCGAAGGCCTCACAATCATGTGGATGTTTGGTGTACCTTGTCTTGTTGAATGTTTTCACAATGTCAAAGGCTGCTCCTACTGCTTTGCAAGCCTGTGCCGACTTGATTCTCTTTCCTAGGAATGGCTTTGATGCCGAAACCGTCAAAATCATCCATGAGGTCCCATACCTGTTCTTGTAGCTTTGAGTAGATCATTTTTGGTGGCATGTTGTCCTCTTGACCCGATTTACAATCAATTCACTTGTCCCCAAAACTTGCAAGTTCTTTATTTTTTTCTTGATTGCCCAATGCATCCCTCGCACCAAGGCTTCATATTCAAAGCAAGTGTTATTAGAGCATGCAAATTGAAATCTAAAAGATGAATAATACTTTACTCCTTGAGGTGAAATAAGCACGGCTCCACCTCCTGCACCTTGTCTACTCCTTGATCCATCAAAAAGCAGCTGCCATACCTCATTGTCATCCTTGTGGTTTGGCTTGGTGATGCTAGGAATAGGTTGACTTTCTTCATGTATACAATAGACTCCTAGCTTAGATTCTTCTATTCCTTGATAAGGATCAAAAGCATGCACCTTGCTTGCCCATTCATCAAGAGTTAGATTCGGGATGTTTCCAACTTTAGTGTCAGTTTCATCAGTGCTTGGGTGATCTTCTTGATCAAATGCTGAGCAATTGGCATTAATCTGACTTGGAGTATAGGGCTCAATGTGGAAGTTTGCAATAGGTTCTGACCTAATTGTAGCCTTAGTTCCATACCTCGTTCTGAACACATGTGTGACCAATCAATGACAAATAACCCCCAATCTTGGGTGTGAAGTCCTTGACAAGCATAGGGCAAAGAGTGGTGGAAGGTCTATGACTGATACATCTTGTAAGACAACAACATTTGGACATGCATGCAAGGTAAGACTCAAATTTCTAATCACTCCAACTGTTGCTATTGCTGTCCCATCCAGCTGCACTACTCCTTAGATGTTATTTGATCTTTGGAGCCCTAATCGATCAGCTATCTGTTTAGGCATTACATGAAGCTACTTGCCCTGCAGTCTATCATGCAATTATGTACTAGCTGATTTCCAATGATTAACGAAACATGTAAAGGGGGCTTCAACATTTTACCTTGTTGTGCTCCATGATTTCCTTCAGGTTGGGCAACATTTGTAAGCACTTTGTCTTGCATCTTAACCTACTGATTCGAAGTTGGCCAGTCCTTCATGGCAGCTTGCAGCAGATCTCTTTGGCCTGGGATGGATAGGGATTCCCACATTGATATATTGACGTTAGTCTTCTTCATCTGTTCAATGATACTGAACGGGGATGAAGTATCCTTTTGTTGTCCCTTGGTTTGCACATTTACTGCTTGTATGTGGGCAGCAACAAAGGCTGGCATTTGAGTTGGCCTAGAGGTTTTTCTTGGCTGCCCTTGTGCATTTGAAACGGGACTTTGCCACCAATCATTTGTGGAGCCGTGGAAGGTTGTGGATTGGAAATTTGGGGCTAATGGTGTTCTTCACCCAAATTTCTCCTTTTGACCTTGTGTTGGTCTGCAACACCTTGAGAAACGCACGATTCATGCCACAAAATCCTCGCTTGCGCAATTTACCAATGTGGTGTCATTTGGGGCTGATTGCTATTGGAATGTTTCTTGTTGTTGGCTGTTTTCTTGATCGCTCTCACCCTCCACACATGGTTGTTACCATTAAAGCTTGAGTCAAAGCACCATTGTAGCACATGGATTGATTATGAGGCTCATTACATGGAAAACACCAATCATACTCCGGGCAATGTTGTTTTGCTGTGCTGGTACTAATGCCTTAGAGGCGATATGGAATTTGGATTATAGGGTGGAATGGTCTATTCGGGGGAGGCCTTGCTTGATTTCGATTTACTGCTAGATTGGGTGGCCTTTGAGGCTGATATAGCTGCCTATTAGGTTGAGCTTGAGGCTGATACGAAGGTCTGAAACCTTGAGCTTGCTGTCTCTTGAGTGTAACCAGCTCATTACCTAAATTTTGCAGTTGCTTCATGACTTCTTCAAGCTCATTTGGGGCACTCTGGAGATGAACCTCGGAAGCTTCATTTGAACTCTGATTTCTAGGAGTGGGAGAAGGAGCTAAGACGGGTGCTTGACTAGTACTTGGGTTCTCTAAACTTGGATATAATGGCATTGGAGGCCTAGGAGCTAGCTTGCCAGCTTGAATCAGACAATTTTCAGCTCTAATGGCTATACTATAAGCAGCAGGGATAGTTGTGCCTCCCATAGATTGAACTAACATAGAAATATCAGAATTTAAAGCCTTAAGGTAATATAGAAAAGTACCTTCTAACATTGGTTGATCACACTTTCGGGAATTCTATCCCAAGACCTTTGAAATCTGAAGTTGAAGTCAGTTAGTTGCTCATTGGAAGCTCTCTTGATGGTTGTCAGCTGCTCCAAAAGAGACAAGTTGTCTCCCTTCTCTCCAAATTGATCATGAAGTGCAATACACAGCTGATTCCAGTTTGTGATAGAGCCAGCTCCAAGGCTCCTAAACCATTGCAATGCTTTCCCCTTGAATGAAGACGCCAGCAATTTGACAGCTACTTGCATCTCATCAATCTCATGGATTGCACAAATGTTAGCAATGTCCTTGACATGATCACCAGGAGTGGTCTGATTTTCTCCAGTGAAGTACGGAATGTTCTTCAATGCTGCAACTGGGATTGGATTTTGTGCATTGAGAGCAAGTGGGCTGCTGCCTGTGAAGTTGACATAGGGGTTCAGTGGTTGCGCCATTCTGATTGGTCGAAGAACTCTTGAATACTGAATGAAAGGCCGATCAGGTGGAGGAGTTGAGAGAGTTCTGTTTGGTGGAGATGGAGACCTTTGAATCCTTCTTCCTCTTTGCCTTCTTCTTGGAGATAATTGCAGGTATTCAAACAACACTTCTTCTTCTCCAACTCTTGACCTTGTGATTCTTCTCATAAGCTTTCAGGCCTGAACTGCTGAAACCAATTGATTCTTTCTCTCGGAGTCGCCAGATATGTAAATAATAGCTCTTTTCAAGCAAGAAAATTGCAGCAGATGCACATCAACTTTGCTGCAATAAAAATGAGACCTCTGGTCCCACCGGGCGTGCCAAAACTGTTAGTGCAAAATCACAGCACCCATAGATGCAGATCAGGCTTCTAGGTTGATCACTTAGGCATCCAGTGTGATTGCACAACATGGAAACCTCTCTCCAGGTGTGGGACCTGTGAAATGAGAAAGGAATCTCCAGAGAAGGCTGGTTCCTATTCCTCTGTTCAGATGCACACGAAATATGCAGAGGGTTTTCTCAAAACCTAATCTAATCTGCCAAGGAGACAAGGTAAGAAGATGCATAAAATAAATCTAAGCTAATAGAGGTGATGCACCGAGGAATGAAGAACACCTATTTTTCCAGTAAACACAGACCATTTGAATGTGATATAAGATCATGCACAGATGACAAAACCTGCAGTGAAAGACCAGGAGGATGCAAAAGAACACAGAGAGGGCTGAGAATCATCCACAGACATGCATTACTTGCTCCAAAGATTGATACAATACACTCATAGAATGCCATGAGGAAGAATAGTATTTAAGTTCAAATAAGAGGTTCGAATTCCACAAATTCTACGAGGAGAAGAAGGGAGAGGCAAAACAAAAAAAAAAATGTTCGACCCTTGAAAAGAAGCTCCTCTTACAATATATAGAAAGAATGAGAGAGGAAAGAGAGAAGGGAAAGCCAAATCTACCCCAACCACCTCCAGGTTGCATTCAATTCATCTCATCATGGCAGAAGTGGCGGATCTGGAAAACGCGGCCGCCTAACAAAGTGGCGCTAATCGTCTACGCATTAAAGTTGTTTGTTGAAGCATTACTTCGCTTGTTATTTCACGCAGAGCGTTTCTTGATTTTATCTCTTCAAACTGAACCAAAATGCAAGATTGACCACGGAATCATGTAGAGAATCTCACAAGCTTTCCCTTGATATAAAGAACGCACCTCAAATCGAGCTCTGGATCGAAAGATATGTCGATCTGAAGATTTAGGGCACTAGGCAGTGCGAAAACAGATTTTTAAATTTCTTCCGCGCTCGCCATCTGGATGACACGTGGCGGAGTTCGACTCGGTTGAGCAACTCTCTCTCCTCCACCTCTCGGCGGGCTCTCCTTTGAAATTTCCTCAGGCCCTAGTGGGACACATGGCACTATCCCATTGGTTCGGGCGACTGCTCGAAACTTCGCCCTTTGACTTTTTGACTTTTTCCCGTGACACGTGTCATGATTTCATTGGTCCTCGGCCCTGCCGGCTCTTTCATGCCCTTCGTGTCTTTTCATCCCGGATGTCCCAAACTGTTTGGGACATAAACCTCCGATCCGCCCGAAATGGGCTTCCCTGTCCCTCATTTGGCCAATGACACGTGGCATGCATTGATTGGCTTTCGGCTCCTTCGGTGATCCGCGTCCCGCAAGGCGTCCCTTCGTCCCATTTTTTTCTTGTGCTAAAGTTTCTTGTTTTTTTTAGCTGAACTCCGGATTAAAGCGTCCATTTGTCCCACTTGTCCCAAAGGCGGGACAAATTCTTCCTGCTCGCCCGATTTGGCGATTCAAGGCGTCCTCACTCCGGCCCGGAATGTCCCATTTGCCTCCGGACCTGTTTGTTCTCATTTTTGGCCGAACTAGCTATTGGTTCGCGTATCTTTGTCCGAATGTCCCAAAGCAAAGCTTAGTGCGAAATTTCTCCTTTCCGGCCGATCCGGGCTTTCCCGTCGTCGCGCCCATTTGTCCCACTTGTCCCAGTTGCTATTTGGGCCGCTGGAGGCTTTTCGGCCGATCCGCGCCTCGATGTTCCAAATGTCCCACCGTGCTCCTAGGACTAGGACTTAGCCGATTTTCACAATTTTTTCTAGATCAACCTACTTGCCTTCTGTAACTTTTTTCCACATTTTCTCGCAGCTTGTTCTTTTCACTGGACAGAGAGTTAGAAAATTTCTGAAGGGACCCTCTCTTTTCTAGGCTAGCTAATTTCTAGTTCTAGCTCCAAAAAAGTTCTCAACAACACCCTAAACTTGGTGTACAATCAAAACTACATCAAATCTACTAAAAACCTGATTCATCCTCCTATTTCCACTCTTTTACATATCATGGTAAGGCTTGATTAGGATTTAGAACAACTAATGTCCACCTACTTATCTCTATTTACTCTCTTTACACATCTAACTTTAGTTTTGCAAGCTTATTCACCTTGAAATCCACTTACTCAAGTAGAGTCACTAAATTACACGTAACCTAACATGCCTTGATGGTCTAATGTGACCTTATTGTATTTAGCCATTAATGGTCTTGCATCATTTGGGGACATTGAATTGGTTATCCTCCAAGTGAGGAATAGGTGCGCAACATAGAATAATATTTTTAAACCTTATAAATACAAATTTTGGGACCTATTGGAGATATTTGATGCCCTCAATCTACAAGTGGTGCCAAGGAAATTAAACAAAGATGCAGATCAGATGGAAGCCCTTTGTTCTAAATTTTCACCAACTGAGGACCTTATTCAAGGCTATTCATAACAAATAAAGTTGGTGGTTAGGCCATCCATTATAAACAATGAAACCAGTTGGAAGGTGTTTGTTAGTGATCATGATGGGTAGATTATGCAATTCATTTAGAATGAAGTTGTGTTTTCTTCAAAAATACAATCTGATTTGCATGACAACTATGGTGATCAAGTGATTCTACTTTTAAAAAATTACCATTACCTTAGAGCATATATTTAGTCCCAATGTTGAGTTCAAGGGAGAAGAAAAGAACATAATAACAAAGCAAGAAGGGTTCTGGCTAGTCATTATTGCGCACGTTAGAGAGTTGTTGCTTAGAAAGATATACGTAGAAGGAGAGAAGAAATCCTTCATCTCATTATGTCAAAATAATAGTGATATTTTCTTGTGGGATTATGAGGACATGAAGGGGTTTGATCTAAGTGTTTCTTAGCATTCCATTGATCTTGATCCTAGAGTCAAGACCATCATAAAAAATAAAAATCTTGTCAATCCCAAGATAGATACCCTCATGAGAAAGGAATTATCTAAACTGATTAAAGAAAATATAATATTTTTGATCAATTACTCTAATTGGGTGGAAAATATTATTCCAGTAAGAAGAAAAATGGTGAAATCATACTTTGTTTTGATTTTATAGATTTGAACAAAGCTTCATTAATGAATCACTATCCTTTTCCTTATGTGGAGCATATTTTGCAAACTATGGAAGGCACACAAATTTTTTCCATGCTTAATGGCTACTTAGGTTTCAATCAGATCATGGTCAAGGAAGATGATCAATTTAAGACTATATTTAAAACCAAATGGGGAACATATGACTATCGGAAAATGCCTTTGGGTTTGTCAAATGTAGGAAAGAATTTATAAGGAGCAATATACATTGAATTCATCTTATTTTACTTGGATGACATACATTTTTTCTCAAAGAAGAGTTCATATCACATAAGTCATCTTGAGAAAGTCTTTGAGAGATGCAAAGAATTTGGGGTATCACTTAACCCCAAGAAATGTAACTTTTTTTGTTGCGTAAGGTATGATTTTTGGATATGTTGTCTCAAAGGATTGTATTTCAATTGATCCTAAAAGAATCTCATCCATCTTATCCATCTCCTTGCCAAATCACAAGAAGTACTTGTAGTCAATCCTTGGCAAGATCAAATTCATTAGAAGATTCATTTCTAACTTTTTAGGATTGGTTAACCCCATCACTTTCACACTAAAAAATGATTCAATCTTCGAGTTAAAATAAGAAAGAAAGGAAAGATTCAATAAGTTCAAGAAATAAATTTCTCATACCCCTACATTTAAATTTAAATTATTAAAAGGATTTCATCCTTTATGCTTATGGAGTTGTCACCAGTTTTGTTTTTGTTTTTACTCAAGAAAATGATAAATGACTATGAATTAAAATATATATCACAAAAAATGAAAAAGGACTATTTTAATTCATAATCCTTTAATCAAACATGAAGGATTACGAATTAAAATATATTCACATAGAAAATAAGGTATTTTCCATTAGGGTTGTGCTAAATAAATTCAAAAGTATGATCACCAAAAATCATGTAAAAGTTCTAATTTCACACTCTAGTGTGAGGGAATTCAATAGAGGAAAAAATCAGTGAGAAAAGAGCTAGATGAGTGACCAAAATCATGGAGTATGATGTGACTATCAAAGCCACAAAATTGGTGAGAGAAAATGCACTCTGTAAAAAAATTTATTTGGATGCATAGAATGATCAATAAATCTCTTTTTCATGGATGAAGAGATCCCACATGGTGAAAATAACCAAGAATGAAATCCTAACGCAAAATTGCATTAATGATATGGAAACATTCCTTTCTTTTGGAACATACCCTAATGGTCTGAACAAAGTAAAGAGAAGACATATAAGGCTGTATTCCATTCCTTATGTGATGATTGATGGTATTATCTTAAAAATAAGTATTGATGGTGTGCTTCTGAGATGTATTGAAGGCACGTAGGTCAAAAAGTGTTATAAGAGTTTCATGATGGATTCTATGGTGGGAAATTATTTTTCAAAGAAACAACAATGAAAATCATTAAGGTAGGGTACTTCTGGCCTACCTTATTATTGATGCACATAAGTGGGTTAGAAAATGTAAAGAATACAATTTCTTTACAGGTAAAAATAAGTTGGTTGTGCTTTCCCTCCATCCAATCCAAGTGAATCAAAAATTTGCACAATGGGGTATTCACTTCATTGGCATGATCAATCCTCCTTTGAGAATTATTCATAAGTGGGTTTTGAAAGCAACAAATTACTTTACAGATGGACATAATATGTCACATTTAAGGAAGAAAATGAGTCATTAATCCTTGACTTCATCGAAGGTATCATGAGAAGGTTTGGCATTCTTTAAACCATTATTTAAGATAATGAAAAGGCCTTCTTTGGTACTAAAATTTCTGATTAGGCTCTTAGTCTTGGTATCTATTTAAAGAATTCTTCCAACTAATACCCTCGAGGTAATGGATTGGAAGATTATTCTAACAAGAACCTGATTATAATAATAAAAATAAGAATGGATATCAACAAGAGTAAGTTGAATACAATTGTCACACATATGCTCTGGGTGGAGAAATTCATGGTGAAGAAGGAAATTGGCATTTCTCCTTACAAACCTGTGAATTTGGTAAAGAAGCTAGGATTCCTTTATCACTTGAATTTCCTTCAATAGATCTAGTGCAAAAGATGGAATTTAAAATATTGGATTAAATATAAATCAGAATGGAAGAATTGGTTGAACTTGAAAAACTGAGAAATTCTTCCATGATTAGATTGGAATAACATTAAAGGTCAACTTAACAATGGTTTGATAGAAAGGCTAGAGCTCAAGTTTTCAAAGAGGATGATTTGGTCTTAAAGTGGGATGCTGACAAAGCTAAACCAAGCATCATTCAAATTTTGATGCACTTTGGAGTGGGCCATATATCATCAATGCTTGTAAAGAGGCCAACTCTTTTGAGTTGTCTCATCTTGATAGAGATGCACTATCAACTCCAGTCAATGGGATTTATCTTAAGCACTTCCATTAATTTCCTTTACATCATGTACATATTAGAGTAGTTTAAATTCCTCCAAGTACGCCTCACGTGTAGTGTTTTGTTGGTAGTGTAGGTTTCCTTTCTATTGTGTGAACTCTTTTGTTACTTTTGGATAGCAGTTCCTTTACTCACAAGTCATAAATATTTTAGTGTTGGAAGTTATATTTCAACTTGTTGGCAAAATTTCATCTAACAATTTTGGTGTGCATTCCCAAGAATAAGGTAGAAATTCTATTTCAACATAGTTTTCCACTATTATTAAATATCAAATCAGAATATCTCATGATGATGGGAATAATCAAGTTCAATACATGGTCTAATTAGTGCTTTATTTGACTCTAGGGATGAGTTCTTTAAGTTACATATCAAATTCTCATGTTTTCAAGCTGACTCCATGCCCAATGGATGCTTCAAGGAATTTATCATTCATCATCTATCAAGAATATGTCCCCGAAAGTTTCCAAAATGTTTCCCAAAATAACCCCCTTGGTTTTTTTAGCAACTTACAATTCATTATGGCTCTGGAATCAAGTTTTAAACTTGTGTGTGTCATTGATTTTCTCCTTGGTGCATTTTGCAAAGTTACAGTTCCTTTCACATGGTCACACACAATCCTCCTTGCTTCCCCCCTTCCTTAATTTCTTTTATGCATGTTTTACATGATCTTGCTTTCCTTGTATTTTTCTATCTCCCTTTGTGTTCACTTCTTGTGCATTTGTTCTTCAATCCTAGTTTCACACATCCTCTTGCACACAATCAGACTTTCCTCGCATTCTTGTAAATCTTGCGGCATGCTCCCATGCACATGTCAATTCATTCCTGAGTTCTATGTATGCTCTTGTGCACACTCCTTCCCCTTGTGCATTTAATTTTTTTCATTCCCATTTCACATTCCCTTGCTTTTGCACGTACTTCTCTTTTCCTCCTTAGCATGCTTCCTCCGTACACCACCTTTATTCAACATCACACGTGCCTTTGTCAAATATTTTCACTTCCTTCCAAACTTGCATTCCTTATCAAGTATGTACCCTTATTACAAGTACTCATGCACACTCCCACACGTGTCGGTGGAGTTATTCTACAATCTTGTCTTTTCCCCTCGCTTCTACGCATGCACATAAGATATAACCTCATGCACCAATCATTGCATGCCTTGTCTCCACTCTAGGGACTTGATGGATAAATTTCAAATCACGAAAGAAAATGGAAAATTTTGAACTATTTATGTGTCTTTATAGCGAATAGATGTATGACACGTGGCACAAAAGACCTACATTTAACCTATAAATTACCGTGACCAATCGGATCATAAAATGTGCTTTTGTTGCTTACTTGTAAAACTTCATATTTCCATAACTCCCTCTAAAGATCTCAAAATCATGCACGCTTGGTGTTGTTAGAAAGTTGTTGATGTGGGATACACTCTAGGATTTTCAAAATCATATTTTGGTGGGATTTGGTAGGTGAAAATGGGTAAAACATGTTTTTTCCATTAATGCACACTAACATCGACTCAACCACCTAGATTTCATGGGATATGGCCTCTTTCTTTCTTCACAAGAAAAATGATGTGAGTACAAAGATTTTACATAGTTCCATGTGGATTTTTAGGCATTTATTACATCTTATAGGTTTTTGTGATGGAAATCTAGTTTTTCCTCTCTTTTCCCTCCTCTTCTCTCCCTTTATTCTATATATTACAGAATAGTGCTCATTTGTAAAGGTTGTAACCTCTTAGAATACAAGGCCATTATTCATAGTAGCATGTTTATTATTTTAAGTTGCATGCCTCATATCTGGGCCTTTGCGTGTTATTTCTTTCCTCCTTCCTTCATTGTAATCAAGTTTACATTCCTTAGAAGTAATAGAAGTTGTTTTTATGTCTATTCTATGTTGAGCTCATGTTTATTGCATCTCCTTTACTTTATTTTGCAATATTTTTATGTTGTGCATGTTTATATCTCTTACAAGATTATTTTCTATTGTGCTCCATGGAAATGAGAGATTGAATGTTGTTTTGGTTTTGGCACACATGTCTTTCATTCCCTTGCACGTTTTACCTCATTTTCACTCATATGAGAGTGTTATTCCCCTTTTTTATGGTGTTATCCCCTCCCCTTATTTTAGGATTTTAGTTTCATGCATTTCCCTCTCTCCCTGGTCCCTTGGAATGATAGAATATATTTATATAGCTGCATTTCTCTTATTAGGAGTAGTTTTAGAATAGAAATAAGTAGAGGAAGTTGGCCTTCTCAGGAGGTATGTCTCAAGCACAATTCCCACAACTTGGAGAGTCCCATGTTGCCTCAAATCCATGGATCATCCTAATTTGGGATAGGTGCACTTTTGAGCTCCAACATCTCCACAAGTATAAAAATTCCACAACCTTATATGAGGTTTACAAGGAAAACATGGAGGATAAGGTTTTCTTATGATTTTATTATTATTTTTTATGCTTTGGTTTTCTATCCTCACAAATACAACATGATAATAATTTATTATAGCCACAATTCATACATACACATCCAATATAAGCTATAAGAATAAGGGCGTAACAACAAATTTTTACTTAAAAACCTTTTTCAAAATTTCAAGTTCTCTTAAGAGTGTCAAAATTGATGTTGCCAAGTGTTAAAGATAATATTTAGGCATCAAAAATATATGGAAAATCCAAGATATGTCCATTGAGATTGATATACGTATATCCAACATTTTTTAGATATACCTATTTGATATATTTCCATGTTTTCAAGGATTTTAGGTTAGGGGATTTCAGTTTTTTTGTTTCTAATTGTTCATGTTTTCATTTTCTAATTTTTTAATTTTAAATTTTAAGTTTTAGGGACATTTTTATGAATAATTTTTTTGTTTTGTTTTTAGGTTTCTCAAGTTAATGGATTTGGGATTTGTATGTAGGATAATCAAAGGGGTACTAACAATTTTTCATCAAGCTAAAACATTTAGAGTAACAATAATCATCTTCTATAAGTTATTGTTGGGTTTATTTGTTGCGGTACTTAGAAATCAATTCAATTCATGGTAGCTTTATGATTGTAAAATACTCATAATAAATATGTACACATGTATATTCAATGCTACAACATCTAATAAATTGATATATACAATTGAAATTCATGATGGATTTTAAAAAATAGATACAATTCTTTACATCATCTAGAACAATTTATATATACTATACTATAGGCATTCTCACGAATGGATCCGCATTTTTGAAACATGTCCTAGAGGAATGGTTTTTGAGAAGACCCAAAATAAATTAATGCTACCTAAATATATTATTCTAGTTGTATATATTTGTGTCGACATAAGAAAGTAAATTGTTGTCACTGAAATATGTGCACTGTGAAAGATCACAAAGTTTTGGAAAACTTGCATATCTCAGAATAAATAATGGGAATGTCCGTAAGGTTTAGGTCACTTGTATCATTGCGATAGACATATAAAGAAGTATATATCCTCACCTGAACTACCCTAATGTTAAAACTACTTTTCTCTAATATAAAAAGCAATACAAACTAGTCTAACCATGAAGACAAAGGGGAAGAAAGAAAAAAAAAAATAAAAAATGGTGATGCCCAAAAATAAAAGGGGTCACTCTCCCTGAGAGTAGAGCAAGAGGAAAATTACAATGCAAAAAGGGAAGAAAAATTCAAAATCAACCTTGCATTTATGTTTAACTCTTACTCTTTACATTAGTGACACAATGGACTAAAATTATACAAAATATAACCACACACATCATGAAAAAACATAGTAGAAAGGAATACAACAATAATAGATGCCAAAGGGAATAAAATATCCATAATCACATCATATTACTATCTTAGAGGATGGAAAATTTGTTACAATGATTGGGGAAAGCATTGGATGCATTAATTCAAAACAAAGGTTTGTAACTCAAATTTTTTGGAAACCCAATTAAGCAAAGTAACCTTGTATTTAGGAGAATATTCTTTATTATAGATCAATTAACTTTATTAAGAGAGAGAGATAGAGAGAGAGAGAGAGAGAGAGAGAGAGAGAGAGAGAGAGAGAGAGTGGATTCAAAACATGCTTCAAAATATCTCCTTTCCATTTTTCCCCTTCCACTTAGGTTTTAGAGTTCTATAGCATGTCTAATTAAAATGATCCACCCAAGTATAAAATTTGTCACACTCTAAGGGGTATTAAGAGGCATGATGATGATACCAAGACATGAATCATAGTTTGAGATATATTTGTCATAAACCCTAATAAAACCCTTATGAAATAGTAAATTGATTTGATTCAATGCCTTTATTTGGTGTAATGAGAATATTATCTTTCTTAAAGGTAAACTATAATAAAGATAAAGGTCTTTCATGATATTAAGAGGAATATATGAAGTTCAAATGGTCATTTTCCTTCATTGTTCATAATTGTAAGCTTTATACTATTATAACAAGTCACCCATGATCAACAACTTGTCTATCCCCATCCTTTACATTTTTGTAGGACCTCAAGGTAAATATATCTCAAAGAACCCCTTTTAAGGGAAACATAATAACCTAAAAGTATACGTAACTAATTTGGGTTCCATTAAACTAATAAAATAGCTAAAATTACCCTTGAACTCTATCAACATCTTCCTCTGAAACCAAGCTCATTTTCAAGTCCGATGAATTATGATTCAAATGAAACCAATTATAGGTCAAAAGGATCCTCTAGTAGAAAAATATAAGCCAAAAACTAGCCCCTATCATATTACCATTCACACAGGCCAAGAATTCCCCAAGCTCTTATTTCACTAGCCTAGAATGTTAAGTTTAAAATAGCTATAAGTGGACTATAGAAAACATTAAGTTATTTTAATCTCTGCAACATTTCTATCATCATCTTCTCGATGTCTGTCACCTTTCATTCATAAATGACACAAAGGGGCATAACTCTATGAGACATGATGACACACCAATGAGTTCTACCTATCTCTCTAGTCCATGTGTCTATCATTGAAGGATCCACAAGGTTTGAAGGAGGGGGTTAAGATTTAAACCCATGCTTGACATGCATCCCATAAGCTATCAACGATACTTTGTAGGGTGTATCTATTTAAAAAGGTTGATGATAGTCATGTGAACTGATCACCACAATTTTTCATTTATAACACCATTAGGAGACTCCATGTCAACCCTTGAGGAAATTATATGTTTCCATGTTTACTCCATCTTTATTAAAAGTGGTGTTTTCTTGCGTTGATAAATACAAGGAGAAGGATGTCATTTGTATCTTTTAGGATAAAATATTCAATTTTGGACAAGATCTTCCTATTTTGGTTTTAGTGAATGAAAATTAAAAAATGAAAAGCTATTTTGAGAATTTTTGAAGCTAAGCCAAGGTTGCCCTAAATATGATTGTAATGTTCATAAAATCCTTCAAGTCTTTGTGAATATGATAAGCTATCTAGAATAAAGTTAGGGGGCTGATTCTAACAAAAATTTTAGATACTCATAGGAGTCATCTTCTTGCTAGAGGTATTTCCTAGTAGCCTTTTGTATCCATTGAGTATGAACTCAAGCATAAAAACATTAAAAATATCCATTTAGAGGTAAAAACCTTGTTGTGAAAATCACATCACCCCTGAATGCTTTCAAGTGATTAACTGGGCAGTCAATGTGATTTATCAAACATGGAGCTATACTAAAGTTTGGGACATAGCGAAATGGGATAGCTCTCTGGAGAAGGTTAGATTCCTTTCCTAACCTAGTGATAACTACTCCAAAGTACAGAGAATGGCTAATATAACCCTACTCTAATGCTTTTCCAAGGGGACAAGGATAAAAGTATTACATGAAAATGAAATCTACTCTAAGGGAAGGTGATGCACCAATAAAGAGTACTGGACAACCTGCAATGCATGAGAATGAAAGAAAATAAATTAGGAGGGTGGTCAAGCACCACAAATCCAAACACCTGCTACAAACTCACTTTCCAATAAACAAAACACCATTTAAAACCCCACAATACAAGTATGATAGTGCATAGTAAACTTATATGCAATGAAAAGACCAGAAGATATAATAAAACATAAAGAGGGCTACAAACATCAACATATCTAATTTTATTTCTCCTATAGATCATTACATTGAGGGGATAAAGGCACAAATATTATGTTACAATATTCAAATAGAGATGTTTGAAGCTCCAAAGATTTCTCATAGAAAAGAAAGAAGGGAGGGGAAATTGTGAAGTATCCAAACTTTTGAAAAGGACCCCTCCTTACAATTTATAGAAGAAATTCAAGAGAGGAGAAATCTGAAATTTCTCCAAAACCCACAAAAAATCATCATTATTTTCCTACAATGGCTATGAGGAGATCTTTAGACTCCATGATTGTACTTTTCCTTATGCAAGAAGAAATGGGTCTATGTTTCATTCACCTCATCACTGCACCTAGGTATGGCTTATAGCTCCTGAAACTTCATCATGGTTTCTCACCCACCTAACTCATTAATTTCTAATCTCTCGATCATCTCATGCCTTAGATCTCGAAATACCTTTCCAACAACTGTAAATTTGTCAAAAATGGAGGAGTGTGAGGGAAGTTGTCATCATTTTCTCCGGGTTTCTTCCTGAGCTCATTCTTCTTTTACCCCTTGATCACTAATATTTCATTATTTCATTAAATTCCTCTCTAAATTTCCTTTCCAATGAGTACAATTACATTAAATTTTGCCAAGGGAAGAAAAATTTATTTGAATTTTAGTGAAGGACACCATTTTGGGCCTGCACCCACCTACCGAGCTCTTCTGTGAATGCAACTCACTTCCAAACATGCCAACTCTATATATGGCTTGGCATGAGCTCACCACCCAATGCACTCACCTACCTACTTTTCTATCATGAGCCAGCTCGGCCCCCAATGTAACTATTATCTAATTTTGCCTCTGGGTAAAAAATGGACAAACAAAACCTTGCATAGGAGAAAATGGAGAGGTTAGTTCAGTCATGCGAGCTCACATTTCGAATCCAAAAGTCAGGTTGGAGGAGGCCCAAGCAAGTTGTAGAAATTTCAAGAAAATGAAGAAGCTTCGAAGGTTTGAAATTTTCTAGACTTCGGAGAGGGAGCATTTCGACATTCCAGAGAAAAGATGAACAACAAAGTTTTGAAAATCTAAACTCTAAAAGTCTGAAATTTTAGACTTTTGGGTTTGGAGTTTTGGAACTCTCAAGCTCTCAAAATGGAAAAAATGGAATGCAAAGTTCTGAAATCCCAAAGTCTAAAAGTCCAAAAGTTAGGACTTTCGAGTTTTGGAGTTTCGAACTCTCAAGGCATGAAAAAAAAAGGATCGCAATGTTCGAAACTTGAAACAACGAAAGTTTAAAAATTTAGACTTTTGGGTTTTAGGGTTTAGAGATCTTGATGAGTGGGAATGGTAAAGGGATTGACAAATTCCGAAATCTCAAAATCCAAAAGTCTGAAATTTCAGACTTTTAGGTTTCGGGGTTTCGGAGGTCTCCGACGGAAAAATGGAAGATCGTAGGCCAAAGCTGAAAATCTTAAAATGCCAAAGTCCAAACTTCAGGTTTCAGAGGTCAATGCTAGTTTTGAGGTCAACATAGAGATAATTTCAGAGTTTGGAGGTTCGGGGTTTCAGAATTTGGAGTTTCATAAGTCTTCGGTGAGAAAAATGGAAAAGGACAAGAAAGTGTTCAAAACGTCAAAGTCTCGAAAGTTCAAAATTTTAGAATTGGACTTTTGGGGTTTGGAGTTTTAGAAGTTTGGAGCTCTAAAACACAAAAATCACACCTCAATATTTGAAACTCTGAAACCTGAAAGTTTGAAATTTTGGACTTTAAGACTTTTGGGTTTCGGACTTTCGGAACTCTTAGGACATTTTGAGCGGTGAACAGTAACCCGATGTCCAAGCGGTGAAAAATTATGAAATTCCAAATTCCGAATGTATGAATTTTTGAGACTTTGGACTTTCAAAATTTTAGAGGTTATAGGAATTTCAGAGTCTGGAAAAATAGTTCACCATTTTTGAAGTGTGACTCCCTGATCTTCAGATCGCCATAACGTTTCACTAGGAGCTCAGATTCATGCAAGAAAGGACTTTTTGGAAATCTTAGAGTCTCCTCTACTCAAATACTAGGAATAAGTTATTCAAAATAAAAAATACATTTCACCATTTTAGGGTGTCCCAGGTTTCTCACCTACCACAATAATGAGGTATGGGCTTCTTTCTTGCCCAACAAGGCAAAGTACATGGAGGGATGGGCTTTTGTCATGGCACCCATAACTGTAGTAGGAGAATTGAATGTGTTTTCATGGTGGTTGAAGCATGAATTTGAATTCTTCTCCCTCTCTTCTCTCATTCTTCCTATATATTGTAAAGGGAGTCTTTTTTTAAAAGGTTGGACATTTTTTGTTTTGCACCCTCCCTTCTTCTCTTCTCTGCAGGTGAATTTTTGGAGTTTAAACCTCCCATTTCAAGTTGTAATGAAAATTTGTGCCTCTTGGCCATTGTGATGCACTGTATCAAAATTTGTGGAGCAATAATACATGTCTATGGATGAGTTTCAACCCTCTCTTGTGTTCATTTCTTTCATCTGATCTCTCATTGCAATCTTGGTCATCTGTGTATGGTTTTGCATTGTAGTTTTGATGGTTTGTGTTTAAATTCAAGACATTTTGTTCATTATTCCTTTAGTGCATCACCTCTGTTAGATTAGGTTTAATTTATTGTAATCTTCTTAACCATGTCTCCTTGGCAAGTTAGAATAGGTTTTAGAGTAGATCCTCTACAATTTGAATGTGTGCATCAAAAAAGAGGAATAGGAACCGACCTTCATCTGGAGAGCTCTCCCAATCGCGAAGTCCCACACTTGGGGAGAAGGTCCATGCTATGTAATCACATTGATAGTTTCAACCCATCGAGTTGTAGACATTCAGGGGTGTTGTGATTACGCATCAATAGTAACTCGACAAGATTTTAGAGATTTTAATGCTTTGGGGGTTAGAGTTTATCCCTTTTGGAATTTTAGGTTTCGCAACACCCCCAAGTTCTCAATAGCTCGCCAATATTTCCACCCCAAAATTATGAAATCGACTCGCGACACCCACCTACATTAGGTTTTGGGTTTTTGTGAGTTTGGAGAAAGATGGCTTTTCGCTTCAGATTTTTTCCTTGCCGATCTCCGAAGTCAACATCCACGAAAGCTGAAAACATGCCATTCCTAAAATTCCATGCCACATCATCTATTGAATCGACCACTCGTGAGTTGATTTCAAGCTCCTACTTCAGAGTTTGGTATTTTTTCTAATCAAACTTATCCACCTTCCAATCGAGAAAATCGATTATTTTCCCCAAAATTCTCTTTTCCAAATGTTTGAAAACTTCCACCGCTTCGGACATTTTCTTCACTATGGGACTCGTTTGGGAGCTCGCCATAGATTTATCTAACTTGGCCCTAAATGGGCTTCCTCCATTCGCATCAATTTGTGAGCTCATTTATCTCTATGTCCTCATTTGAAATCCTCATGGCGAGCTAGGTTTTCAACCCCTGGATCACGACTTATCTTCCTTGCGATCTCGACATATCCACATCACCGAGTTTTCCACACTACTATATACCACCTTTCATTCTCGAACCCGTCAAGATGTACATGGACTCACCATTTAAGCCTCTCTCTGTCTCACTTTCCTCCATGAGTCTTTACCGAGCTCCTCATTCTCCAATCCCTGAGCTTCCTTCTTGATATACTATGTGACTTGTTTGTAACATCATCTGATTCCCGCTACTTGCATTGGTGCCTCGGTTCATCGAGACGATCATCCACCTCAACATGATTGTTTTGGTTGAGTTGGCCCTCATGTAAATAAACTTGGCTCACCGATTCAACGAGCCATAATCCTTTCATGGATCTCGAGCCAATTGCATAGCTCATCCAATCCAATATGAGCTTGCCCAAGCTCCTTGAAACTTGGTCCCTTCAATGCGACGCCTCAGCTCACTGAGTATATCACTGAGCCTGTTCTAGCTTAGTTCCTCAATTTGGCCTCTTTTGAGCATTTTTGACCTGGGCCTTCTATTTTTGGGATCTTTTAAAAATTTTCTCATTACCGATTTCCCAGGAGCCTTATTGAAATGTATGAAAACTAGGTTTTGTAAGTTTTTCCCATTTAGCCCATTCTTGGATGGATGTGATCCCACCGAGACCCACTTTCATCACAAGAGAAGCTTGAGTGTCTTTCAAAACCTAGAAGAGGAAAAATTCCTCAAATAGTTTCAAACTCCCGAAATGTTCCCGAATGCTCTCAAAAACATGATTTTCACTGTAATTCCTAGATTGGACTATGAAGTCCCTTTTGGTGCTTAGGTCCTGTTAGGTCCCCATTTTCATTTTTCCTGGGGAAAAATGGATAACAATTTGGTGACTCATGGGGACATCTGACTGCTAGATGCCTTAACATGTCCATTGGGCATGAAGTCATAAGTGATAACCTACAACTGATCTAACCTTCTGAACTTTCATCCCGAATACCACTTGAAACACCACTAGACCCGAAACTTGACTATTTCTCGCATTCCCAATCTTTATAAGAAAATTTTAAAGTTGAAATTGTGAGAGTGGAAAATTATATGAACCTAGGACTTTCACCCTTTCCTCTCTGCAATCTTGTTCTGTGGGGTTGAAAATGAACCTCGAACCCATCCCAAAATCTAATTTTTCCAAGCATGAAGTACATTGAGGTCCATGATTGCTTAAAGCAACATAATACATTATAGATTTCAAGTAAAACCATTTTTTGAGTTAGGACATCATGGAACTTTATTAAAATCTTATTTTCCTCTTCTGAATGTTGCTCAAAACACTACCGGATGTTGCTTTCTAATTTGGCAGAGGTGCTAGAAGCTCAAACCGTGACTGATCCTTAGAGACTAAAGAATGACACTTATAGGAACTTGTCCCTGATCTAATTTTAGTTTCTCTGCATTTGAAATTTGTTGAAGTCTACAACTATTTCCTGTAACTCTAAGTTCCTTGTTTACAACATCCCTTTTGGGAGGCACACTAAATTGTGTAATGATACAACTATGAGTAATAGAACCTTTTCGAAGGAAATTAGGGAAACCTAAACCTAAACTACGATAAGAAAATGTGTATAATAATTTAGAGGAATTTAAAATCTAAAGTAATATGTGTAAAGGTGATAATTTTCCTTCTAGGTAGTAGTGCTTGATTTAGATTCCATTGACTAGAATCGAAACTTCCTCCCCATCCAAAGTGGATAGTTGAAAATCATTAATACTCTTACATCCTATGATCAAGTGGGGGCCAATCTATATGGCATCAAACTTGGAATGTCTATTCGGATTAGCCCAATATGCATCCCACTTTAAAACTATGTCCCCCTCCTAAAATATTCTTTCCTTGGATTTCTTGTTGAATGACCTCTTGATTAAGGATTGATCTTTCTCCATGGTTTTTATGCATGTATCTTATCTCTTCCAATTCCATGGTTATGCATACCTAGCTTCCATAGACTCAAACTGGACAACTCTATTTGTTTCATAAGCTCCAATGCGGGTAGCTATAGTGATATGGGTAGTAGCAAAACTTCTTTTCGTAGAATAAATTTTGGGGAGAGCTTCCTATTGACCTCTTTGGAGTTATCCTATCAACCCATAAGGATGATTTGAGCTTGGTATTCCATGTCCTTTGATTTTCATCTGGATTCCTCCTAATGATCCTTAGAAAATTCTTATTAGTGGACTCTACTTTGTTTTTACCTAGGGATAATAGTTTGATGAGGTGTTAAATCAAATTCCATTTCTAACATCCAATTTTGTAATCTTTTATGCCTAGAAATGCTAGGGAATTGTTCTGATATAATGGTGGTCGTGACTCCAAACCTTGTCACTATTCCTTCATAAAAGTCCAATATACTAGACTCGTTTTCTTCCTTGAGGGCTACTACCTTGATCCACTTGGTGAAATAGTCTGTTGCTATGAGAATCCACTTATGACCTTGGCTAAAATTTGGATTAATGACCATGATGAAGTCCAATCCCCATTGCATGAATGTTTGGTCAACCAATGAGATTGGATGCTATGGAAGTTACGCTAGCCTCTTTTACTTGTGAAGAATGCACACTTCTTACATTTATTAATCCATGTATAGATAGTCATTGAACAATGTAATGTGGGATAATAATTGAAAAGAGCGATAACATTAATACTCATCATACCAAGCCGAGAACAAAGATGCTAATTAAACATCACGATCGATAAGATGAAAGTAATTCACCATGAATAACTTTACATAAACCTTTGCAAACAAATGAGAAGTAATATCATATATTATTATGGAACTCAATGCGATACATTGAGAATAGGCAAGGAAACAATCAAACAAGTCAAGGTCGTAGATCAAGCCATCAAATTATCAAAGAACTAGTCAAGACCATTTTAAGAACTAGACATCAAGGATCTAGACAATACCATAAATTAAGGAAAGAACTTCAATGCCATAGATCAAGGAAAGAACCAACTAGATAATATCTCCTAGTATCTAAATAAGATAAAAGAAATATCCACACACATAAGTGGGGAGGAAAATGACCTAGGTGAACATGAGCTAAGGTAAATACCTACTCCATCTATTAAACCTTCATCATTTTGTTACTGTGGGGAAAAGTGAGTTAAACTCATTATAAGTTTGACTTGTTCTAATACACCTCAATAGGACTCCATTCATGTCTTTCTTGAACAAAACAACATCAATAATCACATATGGAATGGCTTGGAGTCTAAAGTATCTCCTCTTTTTTTGCTCATCTATAGAGGGCATAAACCTATTTATAAGAAATGTATCATACCTTGAGACCAACAAGGAGAATGAATGCTATCATCTAATCATTCCTAAACATTTTATAAAACCAAAACAACCTCTTCTTGATCACTTGTCTCGACCTGTGAACTGGAAGCTAATTGTTCACATAATCCCTTTTCATGGAATAGTTTAGTGACCTTTATTTCTATGTCATATTACATGACATGAGTGATCCAACCTACCCATTTCTTGTTCAAGTATTTGTTCAAGAGAAAATATTTGACTCGACATGTGACACTAACAGTTGAATTTTGTTATTTGAAACCAAGTGTCTAAATTTTTTCAAACTCCTGATAAATATGAGGACATGATTCTCAATGAAGGAGTACCTCACTTAATATTCCTCCAAGCTCTGATTGAATAAGGAAATGGGTTCTTGGATCCCTCTTTATTGTTGCACAAGAATGGTAGAAATAGTGTTTGAACCACTGAAAGCATAGAACATGAAGTCTTTGGAGAAGTCCAGATTGATGAGAGTCGGAGCTTGAGATATAACATTCATGATAGCTTCAAAACTCTCATTTCCCTCTTTTTCCACTTAAATTCCATGTTATTGGATATCATGGTTATTGGATTGACAAAGTGAAAAAATCAGGTACAAATCTTCAGAAAAAGTTGATTCTCCCTAAGAAAATTTGGAGAGCCTTCTTGTGGCTTAGCATTGGTAATGTTCAACTAGCTTATACCCTTTCTAGATCAATCATAAATCCCTCATTAGATACAATGTGGCCAAAGATATTTCCTTCGTGAGCTAAGAATATACACTTTTTTGGGTTTAGGGACACTCCAAACCTCCCGCATCTTTGGAATACTTGTTTGAGTTGAAAGAGGTGACTTGTTGCATTCTTAGAAAACACAATGATGCCATCTAAGTACAAAAGAACTATATTGTTAATAAACCAATTGAATTTCATGTCCATGGCCATATGGAAAGTAGCTTTAGTGTTTGACAACCTGAATGGAATTTTCCTATAGGCATAAGTGCCCCATTTGGTGGTGAAAGTCATTTCTAACTGATCATCTTCTTTCACCATAGTTTGATTATATCCTAAGTATCCATCTAGTAGAGAGAATATTTATGATCCTGCTACTACTTGTAAGATCTACTCCATAGAGGGAAGTAGGTAGTGGTCCTTAAGAGATGCCCTGTTCAAGTCCCGAAAGTCCACGCATAACCTGATTTATTAGTTTCTCTTCCTAGCTGGTACTAGATTATCAACCCATGAAGAGTGTTTGATCAGAAATATGATGCTTGCCTCTATTAACTTATTCATCTCTTTCTTCATAGGAGGCTTAATATGAAGGTTGATTGATCTTTGTTTCTACTTGATAGGCTTAGCTTTTAAACCTAGTTCAATAGTATGATGCGCTAACTTTGGATTAAAACCTCTCAAGTCTTCATAGCTCTAAGAAAATACATCTGGGAACTCTTGGCAAAGCTTTCTAAAACCATATTTTTCCTGTTGAGTACTCACTTTGCCAATTTGTAGTACCTTTCTTTCCCCAACTGAAATGGGTTCTAAATATTCCCTTTAACCTGAATGTTTTACTTTACTTTTCTGAACTGATCATTAAGGTTGAAAATTGATTGCAAAGTTAGTGTTATCCAAATAACTCTCCTAGTTATTTTGGATAACTTGTATCTTCATTCGACTCGATGTTTTATATTTCACGTTTGTGCCCCATAGAATTTGATCATTTGGCACTTTGCATAGGTTGTATCCCTTTCGTGCTCCTGTGCCTTGTAATTCTTCCACGCCCTTCCACAGATGCCTTCCAAATCAGCTAAGTTCCGGGACTTCCTGTCGCATGCACCCTCTTTTCTTTTTGTTATCACGCATCCTTCCCCGATTGGATGTTTGTGCCCTGCTTCCATACTTATCTTCCACAAGTATGCATTCTTTTCTATGGCACACACACCTATGTGCACACATTCTCCCTACTTTCCTCTCACATGCCTTACTTCCTTGTCACCTTCTTTTTGTGCGCCCTTGCACACCTTGTTGTTTCTTCCTTTGCATTCTGCTCTCCTTCCATTTTCCCTTTTTGCTTCCCTCTTGCATGCGTGCCTCCCATGCCTTCCTCATGTGTGCCCATTTTCTATCCCCTCGCACCTTCCTCATGCACCCTTCTGCAGACGTCTTAAAATTGGTCAGTCCCTACTCTTCCTCTTGTGCATCCACGTACACCCTATAGAGCCATGCACCCTCCTTCAGTTGAACGCCCATGTGCCTTGTTTCCATTCCTTCTATAGGTATGCTTTCCTCATGTGGGCACACCTACGTGCGCACCTTTCCTCTATTTTCCTTCCACCCTCATGCTTGACTCCCGAACTTCAAAATGCCATAAATTTCAAACCAGATGCACAGAGATCAAGAAATTCGGGGCTCAATAAAGAATCGATGGTGATTTTACTGAAAATGTGGACATGAACTGAACAATGTTTTTGGTGGTTGGGGTGCATTAAATAAAGCATGGGTAGACCCAAAATTGGTTAATTATAAAGAGGCTAGTGGAAGGAGCCAAGTGTCAACATGATGCTCTTTCAAAAGTAAAATTTGGGGTGGGTTTCCAAACGAACGCCAACCCGCCACACTTGTCCTAGAGTCTGAAGAAGTGCAGTCGGCCATTGAAAAGTCCAAAAGCAAGTGGAGGTCTCCACATGTCTCGACCACACAACTTCAAAGGTAAAATCTAGGGGTAGTTTTCAAATGAGCGTGAAGCCTCCACGTGTCAAGGTTAGACTTTTGGCCCCACCAAGCAAACATGAAGGACTCAGGAAAAATACAAAGGAGCCCAAGGAGGCTGCTGGAAGCCGCCACATGTCAATCCGACAATTTTAGAGCGCAAGGTAGGGGCTGAATCTCCAAGAAGTGTGAGGCTGCCACGTGGACCCTGTATGGACAAACTCTTTTAAATATTGCACGCCCATGACCCTAATCTTCAAATGGCCATATCTTTTGACAAGAAAATCAGATTTGGGTGGGAGAAGACTTTTTAGAAATTTCTCGATACCCTCTATGCCATGGAAACATAAAATATCATTCTTAACAGGGTCAGGTGGGTGAGAAGTAGGAAAATGTCTCCTAGGACATTAATACAAAATCTGATTTGCTCCAACAACTAGATTGGATTTGATTTGATCTGTCATTCTTCTTCCTTGGCATGCCAAGTAGACAGGGAACCAGACATGACAGATTGTGGGTAGATCCACAAGGGGCATTGATTGATAGTGGTTGAGCCTTCGAATCAGGATTCAATGCATATCTGATGGTGGTTGAAGTAGGATTCAAATTCTTCCCTCTTCTCTCTCTTATTCTTCCTATATATTGTAATGAAGGGGCATATTCAAACGGTTGGTCGTTGTTTCTCCTCTTGCCCCCCTATCTCTTTCTTCCTTAGGGTAGAACATGGAGTCTAAGCCTCCTCCCATGGCTCTGTAATGGCATTTTCTTGCCTCTTTCCCACTGATGATGTACTGTGTAACATTTTGGAGCAATAAAATCTATTTCGTGATGCATCTATCCATCCTTGGCTTATTTTGTTGTCTCTTCTTACCTCTCATTATTGCAGGGTATAATGTGCATATTCTGATGTTCGTTGTAGGTCCTAGGAGTTGTGTTTAATGGGTTTGAAGTGGTGTTTATGTGAAATATATCTCTGGTCCGTGGTGCATTCTATCCACCCTCTCCTCTTCTCACCTCTCTCCACTTCAAGCGGTGGTCTATGATTCAACCACTTCCTTTTCTGGTGTATCACTACTTAGTGTAGGCTCTTTCACCATCTCTCTCTCTCTCTCTCTCTCTCTGTCCCCTTGGAATGGTTAGATTAGGATAGAATAGGTTCTTCCTGCACTGGAGTAGCTTGTGGTAGGTAGATTAGGAAGCAAGAACCGGCTTTCTCTCGGAGGTCCATCTCAAGTTTTGCAAGTCCACAGCTTGAGAGATGGTCCCATGTTGTGCAATCACACCAAATGCCCCACTTCACACCCGGGCCATTCAGGGGTGTTGTGATTCTACACTAACAGTTACTAATCCTTTTGGAATCTTGTTTGTTATTAATTGAACCACTTGGTCCCCATATTGTTTCTCTAATTTATCCTATTTTTTGGTAGAGAATTCATCTTATTCCTATAAGAAATTAATGATTTGTTGATCATTCGCGAACACTTGCTATTATGTTTTGTTATCTGGAACTTCTGGCCTCACAACTAACTTGATATGGGGTTGTGTTTTATCCCTTTTGATATTTTCCACCACATTAAATTTGCCCCAATTGATATAAGTTTATCTGCAGCCTGTTCTTCTTCCTTGGTATGGAACTGATGTTAAAGGCCTCAAAGTCTTTAATGAGATCCCATACCTGGTTCTTATAGATCCTTAGGAGATCATTTTTAATGCATTCAGTCCCCTAACTTGATTCATAATCATTTCACTATCTCTAAACACTTGCAAACCTTTTATGCCTCTTTTCCTAGCCCAATGAAGTCCATGGATTAGAGCTTTGTACTCAACTATGTTGTTTGAAAAAGAAAACTAAAATCGGAAGGCTGAATAGTACTTGATGTTTTGAGGTGACACCAATATAGCACCTCCTCCAACACCTTTCCTACTCCTTGAGCCATATGTATGCACTAAATATATCTTATCCTCCTTCCTGGTAGGTCCAACCTTGAGGAATCTCACCCACTTTTGTTTTCCATAAACACGAGTCCTCACAAAAGTCTAAATCTAACTCCTTTAATCGGGAAACCTGTAATTTATAATCTGCATGCCCTTTTGACTCATATGACCGAGTCTCTGGTGCCACAAAGTTTCATCTCCATCTGCAACAACTAAATTATAATAATCAACACCACTTGTTAAATACAAAATACCATTTTTCTTACCTTTTGCAACCACAAGAGCTCCCTTGGTAACCTTCCAAGAATTTGATGTAAAACTAATTGTACAACCATCACTGTCTACCCAACTGACCCACTAATATCAAGTTCCACCTCAACTTAGGCACATGCCTGACATCCTTAAGTAGCCATGTGTTCCCATTCTGCATTTTCACCCGAACATAACCTTTCCCTACTATTTTGCATGGTTCATCATCACCAAGATATACATGTCCAAAATCTCCTTGAAAAAATCAGTAAAGTAATATCTATGTGGGGTGGCATGGAAAGAAGCCCCTGAATCTAACACCCAAGACTCAAAAATATTATCTAAAGAAAGAATTAAGGAATCTTGACAAACATCATCTGCTGCCAAATTTACCTCTTTAGTTTTCCTCTTGTTCTTCTTTACCTAAAGAGCCCAAAAATATTTCTTAGCATGACCAACCTTCCCAAAGTGCCAACATTCTACTTACTCTTTGGAATTTGACCTTCTGTGATCATTTGACTTCCCATGGTTACATTTCCCTCTGTTCTTTTGTCTCCCTCTGCTCTCCACCATCAAAGCATTTCCAAAAGTAGAAGAATCTTTGGTGCTCTTCCTTCACATTTCCTTACTTAGGATCACACCTATTACATCCTCAAACTTCAGCTTTGAATTATTAGAGACTAAATTACTTACAACCATAACCAAGTTGTCCAGCTATCTGGTAAGGAGCACAAAATCAACAAATCCTTGACCTCATCATCAAAGTCAATTTTTATTGAGTTTAACATACTCACAACCGTATTAAATTCATTCAAATGAACAACAATAGAACCATTCTCAGAAATCTTCATATTAAATAACTTTTTCATCAAAAATATTTTATTAGAGGTAGAGGGTTTTTCATATAACTTCCCCAATGCACTCATGAGACCTTTCGTGGTCTTCTCCTATGATATGTTGAAAGAAATGAAGATATAAGGAATAATTAAATTTTCCCAAGTGACTTTTAATCTAGAAACTCCCAATCCTCATCCGACATGGCTGTAGGTTTCTTTTCTTTTCCAGCCAAAGGAACATGGAGGTCCTTTTGATATAAGTAATCATCCATTTACATCTTCCACAAACCAAAGTTCTACCTATTTAACTTCTCAACCCTTGATCTAACCTCATCTGCCATAACTTCCACTCAAGCTAAACTTTCCCTGTGATTTACCACTTTAGAAAAAAACCACCAAAGCTCTGATACTAGTTGTTAGGAATTAGAGAACAAATATGTGGAAACAATTCCTCAAATCACAGTAGTAGGAAATTATATAGCAGAAGTATACATGTAGAAATATAATAGCATAAATAAATAATGCACAAAAGAAGACAAGACAAGATTTAATGTGGTTCACCCAATGTGGGCTATGTCCACCAAGAACTTTCTTAGATTTTATTATCAACAAGAGTAAAACAACTCTCACAGTCTTCTCTCAGTTATGAACTCACAATAGAATTCCAAAGATGCTAAACCACATCTAAACCACAATTGACACCCAATTTCTTAACCTTGATCACTCTTGATCACCTCTTGATCACTAAGACTCAATACCTCTTGAACACACAAGATATCTTCAAGATATCCTAACACCTCTATTTATAGGATTACAATCCTTTAAGAATTCCAAAATCGACCCTAGAAGTTTGAAAGTCTCGACTTTCATCTTCCCACGGATGGAAAAGAAAGCTGTCATGAAATTTCATCTTCCCATGGCTGGAAAAGAAATGGTCATGACCTTTCATCTTCCCATTTGAACTCCACACTTCAATACTTATTTGAGAAGACCAAAAAAAGGCTTCACACCCCAACACTTGCCTACTCCTTGAGTACAAGAAAAAATAGTTTCCATACTTGTTTTCATCCTTATCTTCTAGCTTGGTGATGTTATGGAGAGGTGGATTCTCTTCGTGCAAGCAATAAATTCCTAATTCTACATCTTCCATCTATTCATATGGATCAAAATCATGACTTTGGTTTTCCCATTCATTTAACATCAAATCCGAATGCCATAAACTTTAGTACTTGTTTCTAGAATGTTTGGACAATCTTCCTGATCAAAAGCTAAGTAATTTGTATTGATTAGACTTGGCACATGAGGCTCAATGTGAAAATTTGCAATGGGTTCTAATCTGATTGTAGCCTTGGATCCATATATTGTTTGGAAGAGAATGTGTGACCAATATAGACAAGTAACCTCCAATCTTGGTAGTGAACTCTCTTGATAAATATGATGTAAAGAGTGGTGGTAAGTTGCTAACTGATACATCTTGCAATACTATGACATTTGGGCAAGATGCATTGTCAGACTCAACCCTTTGATGACTCCAATGGTTCCCACCACTGTCCCATCTAATTATACCAATCCTTTGGATACTGGTTCATACTTTAGGCTTAATTGATCTGCTATCTACTTTGGCATTACTGAATTGCTTGCCCCTGAATCAATAATGCAGTTATGCACTAAGCTATTCATGAAAATTAATGATATATAGAATGGTGGAGGCTTCAAATATTTTACTGGTTGACCTCCCTCTTGTTACACTACATTGGTAAGAACTTTCTCCTAATTTTTGAATGACCCTTTCGAGGCAGACCAATTATCCATTTCCGCTTGAAATAAATCTTGTTGTCCTGGGATTTCCAGTGATTCCCATATAGAAATTATTACGTGTGATTTCTTCATTTGATAAATAATACTGAAGGGGGGAGGATTGTCCTTTTTCTACCCCTTACTTGGCACAATATTTTCTTGAGCTTGACTAGGCACATGTGCTGCTGCAACAGGTGCCTTGAGCTAATTTGCGAGTTTGGGGACAGCTTTCACATTGCTAACTCCTTGTGGCATGGTAGGAGGTTGAGAAACAATAAAACTAGATGGCTGCCCTTCCTATATATTCCTCTTCTTTGACCTCATGTTGGAAACTATACCTTAGAAAGGGGGTTAGTTAACTCTGCAAAATCTTCCATTTTCCAATTGAATAATGTGGTTTTAGTTGGAGGTGCCTCTTGTGTGCTCGCTTGTTGCTGATTCTCTTATTCACTTGGCTCTTAGGAAACACTGATGGTTTACACCATCAGGGCCTAATTCAAATCACTATTTAAACATGTTTCCTGATTATGAGGTTAGATACATGGGAAGCCCCATTCATACTCCTGCAAGGTTGTTTTGGGTTGGAACCAAGGCTTTGGATGTTAAAACTGCATTTGGATTATATGGTTGAAATGTCCTAGTAGCTTGAGGTTGTCCTTGGTTTTGATTTTTATTTACATCTTGAGTTGGAGATCTGTTTGATTAATAAGGAGACCTATTGGATTGAGCCTAAGGCTGATATGGTCTGAAGTTTTGAACCTGTTTCTTCTTGATGGTCACTACCCCATTCCCTAAAGCTTGCTACCCATTTAATACTCCTTGTAGATTATTCATGACCTCATGAAGTTTCTTGGAAGTACCCAAAGAAGTGGAGGCCTCACTATTGCTCTGATTTCTAGGGGATAGAATGGGATTTAACACAAGTGCTTGACTAATTGAAGGATTTCCCATTTTCGAATATAGAGGCATAGGTGGCCTAGGTGTAAGCTTTCCTACTTGAATCAAATAGTTCTCTACTCTGATGGCTATGTTGTAGGCCCTTGGAAACATTGTTCCTCCCATAGATTATATCATCATAGCTATGTCTGAATTTAGAGCCTTCAAGAAGTAGAGGAATGCACCTTGGGTAGTTAGTCTCATAGCCACTGGGATTTTGTCCCATGTCTTTTGGAATCGAAAATTAAAATTTTCCATTTTCTCATTTGGAGCTCTCTTGATTATTGTCAATTGTTCTAATAAAGATAGATTATTTTCCCTTTCTCCGAATTGATTACAGAGGGAAGTGCAAAATTGATCCTAATTTACAATTGACCCGATGTTAGGCTCCTAAACCACTGCAAAGCCTTGCCCGTGAAAGAGGAAGCTACAAATTTGACTACAACATCTATTTCATTGATCTCGTGGATTTCACAGACATTTGTAATGTATTGAATATGGTCAATAGGGGTTGTATAATTATCTCCAATGAAGTATGGAATGATTTTTAATGCTAAAACTGAGATCATATTTTGTGTATTGAGGGTGAGTGGACTACTATCTCGTGAAGTTTACAAAAATATTTGGTGGCACTTGATGAGCCATTATGATTGATCTGAGGACCCTAGTTGATTAAAGGAAGGGTCTACTAGGTGGAGGTGTAGATGAGGTCATGTTTGGTGGAGATGGTGATCTTTGTGGTCTTCTTCCTCTCCTTCCTTTTCCAGGAGATAATTGTAGGTACAAAAATATTCCTTCTTCTCTTGTTTGAGATCCGGTTAAAATTCTTATGATGTACTTGACAACTTATGCTACTACACCACTGAGTTCTAACCCCGTGAGTCATAGATGTGTTGGGAAATGAGCCTCTAAAGGATAGGGTTTTACTAAGACACACACTTAATCTTGATAAAATAGAGAAAATAACTTTGAAGGGTTTGAATGTTGATTTTGGAAGTCAAACCTTGTCATGCAATTGGAAGTCTTCAAAATTATGAAATGTAAAGAGATTCCCGAAATCATGAAGTAAGAAAACTATGAAATATGAAATATAGTGCACAGTAGAACCTTTAAAATTCTAAAATTCTAAAAAAAAACTTGAAATGTCTGAAATAAGAAAAGTATGAAATCTTAAAATTTTGAATTTCTAAAACCCAAAATTCTGAAAACCCAAAAAAGTATGAAATTTTGAATCCCAAAATTCTGAAATGTAAAAAAAATAAAATTTTGAAATTTAAAATTTTGGATTTCTAAGAATACCCTTTTGATCTTCAACCTCCAATCTATCCTTTGGTGAAATTTGGGATTTTTTTCTCATGAAAAACCTATGAAAATTGATTTTGGAACTCTGACCATGTAGAGAAATTATGAAATCCAAAATATTCTTCCTTTGAAGTCTGAATTCCTTGAAAATGCCTCCAAAGCTTGTGAAAATGACTTCTTGTCCCACCGAGGCATGTCAAAAATTTTGTGGAAAAATCACAACACCCTTGAATGATTTCAAGTAATTAACTGGGAAGTCAGTGTGATTTATCAAACATGTAGCTATCCTAAAGTTTGGGACTTAGCGAAATGAGATATCCCTCCGGAGAATTCCAGGATTCCTTTCCTAACCTAGTTCCAACTACTCCAAAGTGCAAATAGTGGCTAATCTAACCCTACTCTAATGATTTCTAAGGGAAAATGATAGAATTATTGCATGAAAATGAAATCTACTCTAAGGGAAGGTTATGCACCAAGGAGTATTGACAACCTACAATGCAAAAGAATGAAAGCAAGCAAATTAGGGAGGGTGGTAAAGCACCACAAATACAAACACCTACTACAAACTCAATTTCCAATAAACACAACACCATTTAAAACCGTGTAATACAAATATGATAGTGCACAGTAAACTTATATGCAATAAAACACAAAGAGGGTTCCAAACATAAACAAATATGATTTTATTGATCCATAAAATTGATACAATAAATTACATTGAGAGGAAAAAGGCATAAATATTGCATTATAATATTCAAATAGAGAGGTTTCAAGCTCCATATATTTCTCATAGACAAGAAATAAGGGAGGGGAAATTGCAAAGTATTTAAGCTTTTAAAAAGGGCTCCTCATTACAATTCATAGAAGAAATTCAAGAGAGGAGAGAGAGAGAGGAGAAATACAAAATTGATCCAAAACCCACCAAAAATCATCGTAGTTTTCCTGTAAAGGCTACGAAGAGATTTGTAGACTCAATGATTGTAATTTTCCTTATGCAAGAAGAAATGGGTCTATATTTCATTCACCTCATCATTGCACTTGGGTATGGCTTGTAGCTCCTACAACTTCATCATGGTTTCTCACCCACCTAAGTCATTAATTTCTATTCTCTGATCATCTCATGCCTTAGATCTCGAAAAACCTTTCCAACAACTGTAAATTTTTCAAAAATGGAGTGTGAGGGAAGTTGTCATCATTTCTCTTCATGTTTTTCTTGAGCTCATTCTTCACTTACCCCCTAATCTTTGAAATTTGATTCAGCCATTAAATTTCTCTCTAAATTTCCTTTCCAATGAGTACTATTCTATTAAATTTGGTAAGGGAAGAAAAAGTTATTCAAATTTTAGTGAAGGCCACCATTTGGGAGTGCACCCACCTACTCGAGCTCTTCCATGAATGTTGCTCGCTTCTAAACATGCCAATTTTTTGCATGGCTCAACACGAGCTTGCCACCTAATGTGCTCACCTACCCACTTTGTTGTAGGAGCCAGCTTAGCCCACAACGTAACTCAATGGGATTTAAAATATTTTAATGCTTTAGGGGTTTGGAGTTTATCCCTTTCGTAATTTCATGTTTTACAATCCCCCAAGTCATCAATCACTCACCAAAATTTCTTCCCCGAAATTGTAAAATTGGCTCACCATACCCACCTACATCGGTTTTTGGTTTTTGTGAGTTTGGAGAGAGTTGGTTTTCCGCTTCATACTTTTCCTCACCGATCTCTGAAGTTGACATATACAAAACCCAGAAACATGCCATTCCTGAAATCCTAAGCCATGTCATCCATTGAATTCAGCCTACGAGTTGACTTCCAAAGCTCTTACTTCAGAGTTTAGGATTTTTTCTAATAGTAATTTTCCATCTTCCGAGTGAGCAACTCGGTTATTTTCCCCGAAATCCACTTTTATGAATCTTTTAAAATTCTGCCACTTCAGACCTTTTATTCACCGTGGGACTAGTGGGAGCTCGTCATCCTCTCTAGATGACCTTCCTCCATTCACATCGAGTTGTGAGCTCATCCTCCTGTACCCTAATTTTAACTTGCCTTGATGAGCCATGTTTTCAACGCCGTGCTCCCGACTTATCTTCCTTACAAGCTCGACATTTCCACATCGAGCAGATCTTGCTAGTACCCTACATCATCTTTCATTCTCAACCCCACCAAGATGCACTTAGATTTGCGATTCAATCCTCTCTATCTCTCTTTCCTCCATGAGTCGATGCCGAGCTCCTCATTCACCAATCCCTGAGATTCCTCCCAACCATACTCTATGAACCATTCACCACACAATCCGATTCCTATTACTCGGCCTTGGTACCCTAGCTCGTCAAGCTGATCATCCACCTCAAACCCATTATTATGGTTGAGTTGATGATCTTGTAAGTCAACTCAACTTTCTGAGTCAGTAATCCATCCTCCTCGCTTAGACCTCTAAGCCGATTTCATATCTTGGTCGAGCCAATATGAGCTCACTCGAGCTCCTCGAAACTTAGTCCCTTCAATGCAACCTTAGATCACCGAATACCTTTGCCGAACTACTCAATGAGCCATTTCAAGATCGATTCCTCAATATGGCCCCTTTTGAGCATTTTGACATGGGCCTTCTAGTTTTGGGATCTTTTGGATTTTTTCTCATTGTTGGGAGCCATGGAGACTAATTAAAATCTATGAAAACTAAGTTTTTAACTTTTTCCCATTTATCCCATTCTTGGCAAGATGTGGGCCCACGGGGACCCACTTTCATCTCAAGATCAACCAGAGACTCTTTCAAATGCCAGAAGAGGAAAATTTCCTCAAATGGTTTCAAACTCCTGAAATGTTCATGAATCCTCTTGAAAACATGATTTTAATAACTTGTAATTCCCATGGGATGTTAATTCCCTTCCGGTGCCTAGATCTTTTAAGTCCCCATTTTCATTTTTTCCACGTGGGGGAATGGATAATAACCCTTTAAAAAATGAATCTCACTTCCTAAAACTTTGAACTCAACCCTTGTCTGAAACTAATTTTTTTATCCATAAAAATATCTCAATGTCTCCTCTACTTTACAAATTCTTAGTAAATTTAAATTTTGACTTAATCTTAATCATAATATCTATATTATATCTGAAGAATAAACCTAAAAGGACCTCCAAATAAATTCCAATGTGTCCCAACAAAATTTATTTAAAAAACCAAAGATCACACATGCTTCAAGTGAAAACATGTAAAGTGTGTTATGCAATTATTCTACTAAAAATAGAATAAACTATCCCTAAGATACCCATGTAAGAAACTATCTTAAATAAATCCAAATACTAGTTAAGATAAGTAACTTCTTGTTCTAATGAACTTAGGCTAGCAAGTAAAATTTATAATGACAATGAAAAGTGTTGGGAGTGATAACCTTGTTGGAAGCACAATGGATGAGAGTGGGGGTGATTTAGTCCTACAAAAAATTCATTTCATTTACCATCCATTTTCCATTATTTCATTCAACCATTAATCATATGTGTGTTTACTTAATCATATAAACAACCATACACAAGATCAAGAGTAAGAGAGTAGACAATAACATGAAATATATGTGGGAAACCCCAAGGGGAAGAAAACAAACTGAAAATTTGTGGATATTACACACAATTTTTTTTTATTTAAGCACCAACTTCACAAGGAGCACCAACCCCTAGTTTAGTAGAGCACCAACCCTAAAAGGAACACCAACCCCTAATTTAGTGAAACACCAACTCCACAAGGAGGTTATAACCGCATAGGATGACCAAGTACTAACTCAATCACTTGAATATGTTTTATCTTTGATTATTCTCCTACCACAACTGATGGAGATCACTTATTCAACTCACAAACCCTAGGACAAACCCTAGGTCTTCAACCTTGTTATTTCTTTCTATTTCTCAAATTATCTTTCCTATAACCTCTTGCTCTCATTCTTTAATATATTCATTGATCTGAAACACATTTTATCTACCTCAACATCATTCCTTTTTACCTATAAACAACTCCCCTCTAGGTCACACTACTCCTCCATGCAAGACTAGCTCACCAAATGAGCCAAAACATCACTTTTTTATGCCAATATTCACTCTAACCCAAAGGATGTCGGTCATAAACCTTTGGTTTTACCAATGCATCACTAAAAACATCCCATAAATTTTTCCACAACAGCTACAAGTTACCCAAGTATGTCGGCCTAGCAAAAATCCTTCATTTCATGATCCAAAAATCATTAAAACACATGCATTGGGATGCCAAAATTCTCCTCATTTCAAATCTATGCTTAGGAAAACTCCCATATTCATCAAACATGATAAATACATCATTTAAAAATTAACCATGGTCACAATTTTTTAACCAATCAAATAATTTCATTTAATGGGCCTAATATCCTTTATATTTCTCAAAAACTATAAGAAATTCATAATGCCACCATATAACTTAAACTAAACCAAAAATTTTTTTATGTAACCACTAAATATAAATTTAAATACCTGTATAACACATCCAAACAAGTTATATCTCATAAAACAATCACCTTTTAAAACCACAACCACTTTTGTCTTCACCAAAACAAGTTGCCCAAAAACCAGTTTTCCAAAATAAGTTGATAAATACTCTTTTTGTCACTTTCAATACCTAAAAATAGATTAAATAGATGAAAAATTCACTCCTCTTCACTTTATAGGTGGTATAAATCATCAACTCAAACATTTGATGCCTCAAACAACTCAAAACTTTAGCAATTACGGTTTTTTCGCACTAGAAAAATATTCCAACTCCAAAATTTATCTAGAAACCATATCAAATATCATCATCATGAGAAAAAATCATATAAATGGAAATATCTCTAAATATTATTTCCAACACAACTTGAATCACCTTCTAACTCTTCTTTTATCTCCTGTAATGTCCAATTTACCACAGACTGCTCCAAATTGTCCCAAAACTACCCTTTGACCAGTCAACCTAAATAGGGCTCAACTTGCACTTTTTCATCACAAACATGATCCAAAACATTCATATAAATCAATAAAAATTGACATAAATTTCACAATGACAATTTAGTCCATACCTCATTTGGAAACTTTCTCCTCAAATTGGAACTCTTCAGAAAAACAAAATTTTTCTTGTGGGGCCCACATATGACCACAAGATCTATCATACATTTATAGAAATATGGAAAATTCCTCTACAACATAAAATCATCACTTTTTATTAATAAATAAAAAATTGGCTTCTACATGCACTTTTCTACAAACTTCTCCTAGATAAGGTCTAACCAGGGTTTCAAACATCTTAACTTCTTAATGATCATTCATAAAAATGTGACAATCAAACTACCTAATTATTTTTGTGAAATATTAATAGATGGAAATAAAATATATGTATAAGATCTTATGTCCCCATGAAAAGATATAATTCACAACGAGCATCAAAAGGTTCAACTTTGCTTGAAAATCACACTCAAACTTACTCGGTTTTGCTAAAACTTGTATAACTTACAATTACTTCTTTAGAATGACCTAAAACTTGGCATGATAAACCATTAAAAATCATATACCTTCCCATAATCACCAAATATCTCATATATTCCTATAAATATCCAGCCATAGTGACTTACCCATGCTAAACATCATGTTCTCAAATGTTTTACTTCCCAAAGACCTCAAATATGCATCTAACCTCAAAATTATGACCTAAAACTCACCACACACTTCAAGTACACTATAAAAATGTTGTAACAATAATCTAGAAAGAATTATTTTATCCAAATATCATGCCTCTACCTCATTCTGTATGCTTTAGGACTAGAAACATGCCTGGAAAGACCTGACTCAACCAAGAACGGACCATGTTGATCTCATATAGACCCATATACACTCATGAAACATCATATGGACCATGTTTTGAATCATGATAAACTTCAAAAAACTCAATAATTCTCATACCATGATTCAGCCTAGCAAACCAAACACCAAGACCACTTACAACACACCACAATTTAACACTACCAATTAACCTTAATGTTCGACATCTAATTGAAACATGATAGGGACTCATACATCACCAGGACACCCTTTTCCATCAATGGGGTTTGACATCAATGACAACACTAACCCAAAATGGACAAGAATCTCCCCTTTGTCATTAATGACAACCATCATTCGAAACATTGATGGTTACTACCATCAAGAAAACACACTAACTGACCTCAACTTCATGTTTTTGAGCTTCTCTCCCCTTTGAAATCTATGAAAAAGGATAAAATGGGTCCATTATGTAAAATGACAAAATGGGACTAGAAACATGGACAACAATTAAAAAATTGACTTACATAACCAACAAGCTCCCCCTGGGACTGAACTTGCTTCACTTTGACTCCTTTAGTAGCATGTCAAAATGCATGGACATGTAATGACCCACATAAATTCTCCCCCTTAGTTGATACATCTTCAATTTTTCCTTCATTCAAGTTAGAACATCTTCTTCTAGGTCTATTCATGCTCAAAGCCAAGGTTACACATCACAAAGCTCTATTTTCCCTCCTTCAAGTCTAAAAAATATTATGACAATCCTTTGATAGATGCAAAAAACTCATATCAATAATCATATTTACCTCTTCTTTGTCCATATCATGCTCAAGATCACAACGTTTACCTTAATAGATGTTAAGCTGCACATTAGGAAACTTAGAATTAAACAACATTTTCAATACATTCTTGAGGAACTTCACAATATTTTATGTATCCATGAGCTTCATGAAAAATGCTATCATCACTCATTACTCTCCATTGAATCTTCCTTAAACACCTATATCAGTGACCAAAAGATCTTCCATGAGCTAGTAGATTATTTAGACCTATACTTATTCAATTTAGTTATTTAATGTATAAAAATTAGACCTCATCTACTGAGAGACTTCCATAACTTCATCTTCAGACATGAGAAAATCATTATACAGTCTTGAAATTCCTAGATTTATCCTTGAAAGACACATTTGATGCACAAGAATTTTCTCAAACCTTGACACAAAATTCATACTCTATTTCAAACTATATGAAATTATTTACCTTTTAGATTTCAAAAAAACATTAGACATGCAACAAACCTTATAACACATTTTGAATCACCAATAAACATCTTGTGTACTTCATATTTTCATTGATGACTCAGATCAAGATCTTAGACCCTTATTCAAACTCAATTGATCTAACATAGTCCATTATCTATCATTTTTCACTAACACTTATCTTATCATAGTTACTCAAACCTTCTTAAGTTTTACACATACCTAGTTTAAGTCAAGATGACCTTCCTCTATCCTGAGAAATATACACAACTTTGTTACACTCATGTGCATTCCATTAACTCCATATAAAATTCCTCACACATTATGAATACTTACCTTGATTTCCTTTTACCTCTTCATGTTTTAAGATTACTGACACAGGCTTTAAACCATTTATATAAACAAGAACATACTGAAAATTCTTCTAAGAAAGTATTGATTCCAAAGGGGAATCAGACCATAAAATAAGTGTGTACTGAATGAAGTAACATATTCATGTATGTCAAACCATCAAAACCCTAAATTCCATTCTCAGGACCACTGACCTTATAGAAAACATTCTCATTCATCATGTAGATTTCTTTATGCCAAACCTTCAACATTTTCTAGTAGGTTCTCTATTTTGGTCCTTGACATATCAATCTCAACCTTTTCTTGAAATGTAGATTGCCTTGACAGAGCACAAAACCCTAATTTTGATCTTTTAAGCTCCTTTATGCATGAAAACATTTTGATAGACATGTTTGAATTCAAACAGTATAGTACTCTACCACTTAGAGTTACTTGAAGTCACAACTTTTGAGAAAAGCTTATTCATACCACCAAGCCACATTCAATCCTCCATATCATAAGAATTTCTTAGTTCACAGGCATGAATGTACCTGTATAGTCTCTTTTATCCTTTTTATATATATACAAGGCCCTTAAGAATAACTCATTCTGATATTGAACCACATTACCTTATTGACATAGAATATTGTACCCCTGATTTACTGTGAGAATATGGAGATCTTAGAAATTTAGTTTCAAACCTATTCATTTCTCTTGAGACCTATTCACAGTTACCTGATGTGGTTGTAAGGACTTAGACATATAGCACCTTTACTGAATTAACTCCCCTTGGGAGGATGAAAAGATCCTCAAGAATAAGAATGATTCATCCTTAAGAGAAACAAGGATCAACATGATAAACCTATCATTTACTAGGCCATGGAAAATTTTAAGACTTCACATACCACTCATAAAACACAAAGGCTGAATTAAGACACAATTTCCTTTCCCATTGACCTCTTCAATACCTTATAATCCTGTTAAAGCATTCAAAGTTCACTTCACTCTATCTCATTACTTTGCACATGACAACACCTTGTGCTCTGTCTTTCTTTTTTGACACATGAAGTCCACAAGCTACTTCATAGAACAATAACATCACCTTAGAAGCCTCCTCTACCATCCTATATCCTCATATCCATATTTTTACTACTCTTCCATCTTCACACATGTAGAATACCTTTCTTTTTGTCTCTATTCAACTAAGAGTAATGTTGCATATTTGCAAATTATTGAGTATCACCCCGTGAATACCCGGTTGAGACACTTGAACCACTATAAGGTGTCCAAAACATCTAAAGCATCATCTTTGCACTTGTAGAGACCATCAACTAGGCCCTTTATGTTTTTTTATCACAAGTTTGTTCACACATCCTTGAAGCTCTTGAAGATACAATATGTATATCACTTTTGATGCTTAATACACTTAGAACATTTCATAGTCTAACAATTTTTATCTTCAATGAAACAACCAACTTAAAGGTGTACGAATTGAACTCAAAACTTCAGATAGAGCCTTGAATTGTATCCATATATCTTGACATGAAACAAAACCATTCACTTGTAGAAAATATTTCACATTGGAAAAGACTCGTAAAACTCCTATTTAGCCCTACAATATCTCTTTTCTTGTATATAGGCCAGAGAACCCTCTCAATCTTTAATATTACTTGAGGTTTTAGTGAAGAATTCACTAATCATACCTAAAATCCAATCCCTCATCTTATACAACTTTTCTTGATATTTAAGAGTACCCTTTTTTGCTAATTAGTGTTCTTATTACCATCCCTGGCACCTTGCAAATTCAGACTAGTCATATTGAGAAAATTTCAACTTTTGACCCTAACAGTGTTCAATGCACTTGTAATCTTTCCACAAATTTCCTACTTGACCATGGAGAATCTCTCTTCAGACCTAGAAGAACTTATTATAGACCTTTTTTTTCAAGATGCATAGCTCTAGATATAAACATATATTCATAGAGATGAGATATGAAACCATTATGTTCAACCTCTTTGATGAACTTCACAGAGTTATGAAAATTTTCTTATTCCTTATGCATAGAAGACAAAAACTTTTGAACTTGACTCTCATGTGTCAATTCTTGATAAAGTATGACATCAGAACTGAAACCCTTTTGTCATTTCCAGATATAGACCTATAATCATACTTCATGACTCATTTCATGAGTTCTTATCAAACCAACAACACACATATTATATTGATAAACATACATCCTCAAGACATGGGCAAGACACATGATAAGACACTAAAGACTTGTACTCATAAAACAAGACTCTTGACACATTGGACTTATCATGAATTAAGAACTTAGAGAATACCACTCACTTTTAATAACCATAGAACTTCTTCCTTGTCTTATGAATTCTTTTTGACGAAACACGGATTCAAGATCATGATCATGAGCGAGACACCATAGTCATAAAAACATATTGAAAAATAGATCAATAACATCTCAAAAAAAAGGGTGGTACATGTTTTTGGTGATGACACAATTTTTCATTAACTTAGACTGACTCAACACACCTTTATACATCATGCTACTTGACATACCTTATGCCTTTTGAGGTGTCCAATACTCCTAACTCCTTCAATTTTTCATCCACAGTAGCATGGAGACACAAATTTTCTTCTTCAATAAGAGAAAACATGCTTTGTTAACCTGACTTATGCACTTCCTTGATGCCACAAGAACCTTCTTTGACAAAATTTGTTGGATTAGGTTGTGAAACAATATTCTTGGCTTTACGTGATCATTTTTTATCACTTATGATTTTGGAACATTCCTCTTTACTTGACCCTCATGATTAGGTCCTTTGACTGTCATGATTGTACCTTTTGGATCAAACCTCTTGATGAACCTCCTCTTTCTTAGACAAAGTCTTGCAATATGACCTTGATTGTTAACAATTGAAACAAACAACACTTTTCTTCCTTCTAGGATAAAAAATTCTTAAGTTCCATCCACAATCTTTTAATTTATGCCCATACTCACAATATGAAAAGAACTCACCTTTGAAGACACACACACCATTCTCGAAATGCCTTCTCTTGCAATGTCTAGCTCTATGACCAAAATCATGACAAATAAAGAAATAACCATTGAATGAAGAACCATACCTCATAGCATTAGGTTGTCTAACTAAGTTATACCTTCTTGGATTAGCCTTCTTAGTTACTTTCTCAACTGATTTAGTGCTTGGACCAACTTCATCATCATGCTTTCCTTCAAACCCTAGGCCTGTTTTATTATTTGTGGATTTTTGTCCATCTAAAACCCCATCAAGATCCTTGGAGATATTTTCGTGTCTCTCATACATATTCATACTACTATATGTACTCTCAAATATGATTCTAGGGATTTCAATCTTTCTTCATACTTGGAACAAGCATCCTCTTTCTCCTTTAGGCATTAGAAAAATTTCCACTTGAGATTTCAAACCATTGATAGCTAGATCATGATATTTCTCCATTTCATCCATTGTCTCTTGTAATATAAATACCAAAGACTCAACAATATCATATTTTTTCCTCAAAAGATCAGCTGAATTACCCATTAGTTCTTCTAAGATCTCGTTCAAGTTGCCAAACTTCCTTCACAAGGACCTCTCTGATACCAATTGTTGGAAAAAAATGGAATGAGGGGGGTGAATTAGTCCTAAAAACATTCATTTCATTTACCATACAATATCCATTATCATTCATTCAACCATTTATTCAACCATGAATCATATGTGTGTTAACTTAAGCATATAAACAACCATACACAAGATCAAGAGCAAGATGTTACACAAGAACACCAAATATATGTGGGAAACCATCAAGGGAAGAAAAAAACACTAAATTTTTTTGATACTACACATAAAAAAAATTAGTGAAGAAAAAAATTCACAAGGAGCACCAACCCCTGATTTAGTGAGGCACCAACCCTATAAGGAGTACCAATCCCTATTTTAGTAGAGCACCAACCCTACAAGGAGCACGGGTAATTTAGTGAAGCACCAACTCCATAAGGAGGATTTAACCCCTAGGATGACCAAGAAAAAACTCATTCACTTGAATTATTTTTAATCTCTGATAATTATGTTGTCATAACTAATGGAGATCACTTATTCAACTCACAAACCCTAGGAAAATCCTAGGTCTTCAACCTTTCTCTTTCTCAACTTGTCTTGCCTCTAACATATTTCTCTAAGTCTATCGTATCTTCCTTAATATAAAACACATCTGATCTTACCTCAAATAATTCCTTTTACATGCAAACAACTCCCTCTTGGTCGCACTACTCCTCCATGTAAGAGTAGCTCACTAAATGAGCCAAAACATCACTTTTATATGCAAATATTCACTCTAACCAAAAGGATGTCAATAATAAACCTTTGTTTTGACCAATTCATCACTAAAATACATCCCATAACTTTTCAATAATAGCTACAAGTGACCCAAGTAGGTCATCCTAGCAAAAACCCTTCATTTCATGATATAAAAATCACTAAAACACATGCATTAGGATGCCAAAATTCTACTCATTTCAAAAATATGCTTAATCAAGATCTTATATTCATAAAAAATTATAAATACATAATTTAAACATTAAATATGGTCAAAATTTTTGTTAATAAATCAAATAATTTCATTTAAAGGGCCCATTATCCTTTGTATTTCTCAAAACGGTCATTTTGCACCCTGCACCCTATGAACTTCATAATGGAACCATATCATTTAAGTGCAAACAAAACATGTCATGTAACAAATAAATGGAAATGGAAATAACTTTATAACACATTCAAACAAGTTAAATATCATGAAACAATCACTTGTTAAAACCACAACCACGTTTATATTCACCAAAACAAGCTACCCAAAAGCAAGTTTTCCAAAATAAGTTGAAAACTACTCTTTTTGTCACTTACAATACCTAAAAATAGATTAAAATATGTTAAATTTACTACTCTTCAATTTCTAGTGGTATAAAGCATCAACTCAAACATTTTATGCTCCAAACAACTCAAAACTTCAAGCAATTACATTCTGTTATGCAATGGTAAAACTATTCCTGCTCAAAAAGTGACCTAAAAACCATATCAAATCTCATTATCATGAGAAAAACTCATACAAAAGAAAATAGATCTTAATTTTCTTTCCAAAACAACTTTAATCACCTTCTAACTCTTCTTTGTAGCTCCTGTAATGTCTAATTTCCTAGAGATTGCTCCAAAATATCCCAAAACTGTCCTTTGACAATAAACCTAAATAGGGTTCAACTTACAATTTTTCATCATATAAATGATCTGAAACATTTATATACATAAATAAAAATCACATACATTCAAAAATGACATTTTATTCCATACCTCATTTGGAAACTTTCTCCTCAAATGGAACTCTTGAGAAACAAACATTTTTTAGTGGGGCCCACTTATGACCACAATCTCTATCCTAAATTTCTAGAAATATGGAGGAGTCCTCTACAAAATAAAATCATCACTTTTTATGAACCAATAAAAACTGATCTGCTACATGTACTTTTCTACAAACTACTCCTAACTAGAGTTTATCTAGGGTTTCAAACTAACTTAGCTTCTTAACGATCATTCATTAAAACGTGACAATAAAACCATCTCATTATTTTTGTGAAAGATTCATAAATTACCATAAAATATATTCCTAATATCTTAGGTTTCCATTCAAATCATATAATTCACAACGAGCATCAGAATGTTCAACTTTGCTTGAAAATCACACTCAAACTTACCCAGTTTTCCAAAACTTTCATAACTTGCAATTCCTTCTTAGAATGACCTAAAACTTGGCATGAAGCACCATGAAAACATCCTATACCTTTACATAACTACCACATACCTCATATATTCTTGAAACTCTCCATCCATAGTGACTTACCCATGCTAAACTGCTTATTCTCAATTGTTTTCTTCCCAAAGACCTCAAATATGCATCTAACCTCTAAATTATGACCTGAACCTCACCACACACTTCAAGTAAACTATCACCATGCTGCAACCATGATCCATAAATAAATATATTATCCAAATCTTATTCCTTTACCTCATTATGGATGCTCTAGGGCTAGAAACATGCCTAGAAAAACCTGACTCAACCAAAAAATGACCACGCTGACCTCATACAGACCCATATACACTCATAAAACATCATATAGATCATGTTTGGACTCATTGCACACTCCAAAAAAGGAAATAATTTTTATACCATGATTCAACCTAGTAAACCAAACACCAAGACCACTTAGAACACACAAAAACTCAACACTACCAATCAACCTTCATGTTTGACATCTAATTGATACCTGATAGGGAATCATACATCACCATCACACATTTTCCATTAATGGGTGTTGACATCAATGACAACACTAACCTAGAATGGCCAACAAACCTAGCCTACAAATATCCCTTATTTAAAATATCAACTAACTTGACCAAAAACACTTCTTTCCAATCATTATTTTTCTTTTGGGGGTGTTGAATCAAACTTTTGATGTTTTGGGGCTCCTCCTCATGCTCTAAAATGAGCATGGCTCATGAAAACTCAATGTGAAGTTATAGAAACCCTAAAAATATATACCTATTCATAGTTAACCCTATCATTTGCATAATATTCTAAGAAGTTCTAGAATGCATTCTATATCATTACCCTTTCATATTCCATTGGTAGTTAGCCACATCCCTTTAGAATTAATTTAATTAATTCTACCATGCTTAAACCATACACTTATATCCCTTGGATAATTGAATTAAATTTTTGAATAAATAAATAGATAATTATCCACTCACCCTCCACTTATCTCCACTTCACCCTCCAACTCACTTAAGTTGAAATAGACCACTCCACTCAAGTTCTAGAACCATATAAAGGTGGAAGCAACATTATACACATATAAACACCTTCTCGAATAAAATAAAAATCCAACCAAATATTCATTACCCCTTAAATAAGTAGTCAAACCATCCAACTATACATACTAAATATGTTGGAAGCACAGTGAATGAGAGATCCTGAGGATAGTGTGGTGGACATAGGTTCCCTAAATCTCTTAGGATTGGCACAATACAGAAGATCACTCCGAGAGATTTTAGACAACTATTTGAATGTTGAAAATAGAGTCCGTATGTGCAAATGGTGGCTGGTCAAAGTTTGGGTCAATCCTGGTCAACACATGGACCAATGGCAAGATGACATGTGGCAATTGGCGACAAGGCAAAATAAGATTTGCAGTTTGGTTTGCAACCTCGATCTTCCTCAGGCATAAAAATTGTGTGTGGGAACAAGAAGCTCAACTTTTATACGGGGGATGCCCGATTGCCGTGAGAACTATATTTATGCTACCGACGTGGTGGGATCTCAAACCACCATGTGGATGTTGAGCTAGAGATGAGCTATTATTTTTAGCTCAATTGGGTGATCAAATCCCCACCGAGTTGATCAAATTTCCATGCCATTCATGTAACTTAGTTCACTATTGACTCAACATCTAGCTTAGGATTTATTTTATCCCATTTATCTATTTACCAATTCAGCCAGTGGCAGATAAACATCACATATGGCTCGCCCTTCTTTTACGGGCTTATCCATTATATCATGGTGGTTCAACACTCAATAGTTGGCCAACGATTTTGAGGTGGGTTCAACGTTCAACGCAACCACAATACACAACAAACCAATGACTTGGTAGATATACCACTCGGAGGATTATTTAAACCAATGAGGACCACATGGCCAACCAATCGATTTTCCTTATCCAACAACTTGTCGCTTTGTATATGGTGTAACGAACCCACAAACCTTGTAACATGGGAAAAAAATTTCTAGGCATGGCCTTAACCACAGTTTAATGGATAGGACGAACGTATTTTAAACCATAAACCCACCATTCACACCGAAGATGTGGGACTAATCCAACTTAGTGGTAAACGGTCGGCACTAAAAAGGGAGGTCAAAGCCTTAAACTCGCGACCTCATAGGCACAAGAAACACGCCCAACCAACTCGGCAGTGAGTTGGTTAGGATATGGATGGTGTGATAAGTATCTTAAGAACCTATTTCGGCTGCATTATTCTTATTTAAAGGCCTCTCCCATTTCATTCACACAACGAAGAATGCAAAGAGCTATAAGTTTTTTAAAGGGAGCTCAAGGAGGTAAAATAAAGGAGCTTGAGAAGAATTTCAAAAGCTTCCAAATTATTTCAATAGGCCTTATAATTTTTTTAAGGAAATATTTTTGTAATAAACTCCTATTTGATATTTTAATAGGAAAATATTGGGAAGCTAAGTCATATTATTTTAATAGGAAAATTATAAATTGGGAGTTATTCCAAACTGCCAATTGGCCCATAGTGCCACACTTTTATTTGCAAAGTCTGGAATTGTTGACCGAAGAGCCATAGGGTGTCTTACAAATGTTTGGAAGCTTGATCAAGTTCTCAGTAAGAATATTTTGCACTGGGAAGGTGGAGGATGGGAATTAATTAAGCATCGGCATTATTTTAAGGTCCTGGAGTAGTTGGTATGAAAGTAAGTTCCATTAGGTTTTATTGTAAGAAATAACCTTGTACTTACAAATTTTTACTAGTGGAACGGTTCGAAAGAACCCAGAGATGTAGGCTATTTCCAAACTCCGTAATCAATCATGTGTAGTTTGATTTACATTCTTGCATTATTTCGGATTGTTTTACTTAAAACGGAGTAATTTTAATCGGCAATTTCAAGTAAGCCTATAGGGGTGCGAAGGTCCAAAAAAAATATTAAAAATTTTGACCTGGATTTTCGGATCACCGAGAGGGGGAAGAATCACTCATACAAAAATTACAACTTAAATTACCGTTTATTAGATTCATCATTAAACTTAACCATTCAACATCAATAAACCATGTAAACTTATCGGTGTGTATTCAACAACCACATGTGCAAGAATCAAAGGAGAGAAATCAAGACACTAGATATACATGGGAAACCCTCAAGGGGAAGAAAAACCACTAAAACCATTGCTTATATTACTCATAGCAAGGACTTCCAAGTATAGTACACATCTTGCAAGATTTTTTTAGATGACGTACTAACATAAGGAGCACCAATCCCTAAAACCTTGTTGATATGACTCACAATAAAGGAATCCTATGAATATGAAACATCATAAAATATTTTTAAAGGAGTTATCACATATGATAGGTTACACGCACAGCTAATTATGATCCAATTTTATCTCCAAACATACCAAACCCTTTTTTAATTTATCTCTCCTTCAACTCACTCAAATTTTTCCTCTCATGGGTGATTAGGTAAATTTCCTTTTCACATATTATTCTAAAAATTTATTAGGTATTCATATGTCTTATGGGTTTTTTCCATAACCCCTATACAGTCTTATTTTATCCTCTCTAGGTCACTCATAACCCCATTCACTCAACTAGTCACAAATGACTCATTACACTTGCTTATATACAAGTCACAACTCTAAAACAAACCTATTTCATCCATGGAAAATTAGTTCAGTTATCAAAACTAAAAAAATAAGAATAACATCATATAAATAAACTAAAATGATACAAGTAGGTCATAAGGGGTAAAGACAACTCCAGCCAGCACCAAGATGCACAAGCAAGCTCAAAACAAACACTCCAAGCACTAGTGAATATATCATGATCTCCAAAGGCATAATCCAACTTTTTCAAGACACAAAAATCTCACACAAGTCATACGTAGGTCCTCAACATTAGAAACAATAAAAAAAAAAGCACTGAAACATCTATCTCCACTATGAAACACTCCAAGGAGGAAGAAAAACCTACTAGGTCTTCAACATCGAGAAATTTAGTTATGAAGAATGACCAATTGGACATAGAAAATAACATAATCATGAATAAATTCATATATAAATGGAAATTTCTTTAATTCTAATTTCTAAAACAACTTATATTTTTATCCAACTCAAAATGGAAGACCTCCAAATAGCTCAAACTCTTTAAATGCAAAATAATGGCTGTAAGAACCCAAAGCTAGGCCTTTAATTCAGATTTGGTTCACATATCACAACACCTCATCAAGACACAAAAAATATACCATTGTAAATATCTCTTATTCTTCTTTAAAGAACAACTCACACCATTAGCCAAATCATAGTGGAATACCTTCAACCAAGCCAATCTCTGAAACTGATCATTCAGGCTTCTAGGACTCAATAACCGATCTTGAGAGAAAGTTTCCCAACACCTCAAAAGTCACTTCCAAACTCAACCATAATGTGGAAAAACTAAATGAAACTTGTACCAACATATACAAACACTAACATGCATAGTTCATGTGGATAAATCTTACCCAATACACATACTCCTTCACACCTTCTCGAGAAGCCAACTATAACCAATTAGGCCTTTAGAGTTTCAACATGAAATCACCTCAGCATGCCATTAAAAGAGATCAAAAACATCATACCATGTTTCACCAATCCATTAATTACCAAAAACATCAGCACTAACATGGAAAATGACCAATAGGGTAAATTTTAGGGGCGAATATTTGTGAAAAGGTGAATATAAGGAATTTTAAAATTTGGATTTAGTAAATTTTTTACTACCGTACGATAGCGTGTTCACCAAAATTTTATGGGGCCTAAAAAAATTTGAATATAATTTCACCTTCATGTTTCCACCAAGGGTCGATTGATGTTATTATATTCGTCTTCATGTTATAACATTCTAATATATATAGGATTAATTCTCCATACTACAATCATAGTATTTACATTATAAGCATGTGTAAAATCTGAAAGTATAATACTGGAAGCCAAAGGATTTAGGAAAAAGTGAAAGACTTGAGCCTAAGAGGTAATCGAAAAAGAGAACACTGTAGACTGATATGTTTTTTTTTGTGTTTGTGACACGGTTATTTGTGTTATTGTATGACAATAAATATTACAATGACATATAACAAATAAAATGTGCAAAGTTGAACGGTATTAGAAAAATGTAATCGGTCAAAAAAATTTATAGGTGTTATCGGTGTTAGGTTAATTATTATTACCTATATATTAATTATGCATTTCATATTCATTAATGTAATTATTGTTTATATGGTTATTTTTAGTTATAAACCATATTATTGTTTTATTCAAACATTACGGTGTTGTTATATTGTTTTTAACAATATTATTGTTGTGCTTCTCCGGATGTAATATTGGAAGCTTATGTAATTTGGAATATGGTTGCACCTGTGCAACCTAGTTTCTTGTTTGTATTGGAAATCTGTACAATACCTATAAGTATTGCAGCTCATTCATATGTATTTTGGTTGATTGATTTTAATATAATTTTTCTCGCTTCCCTCCCTTATTGCTCAATATACATTTGGTACTAGAGAGAGAATCTGGACCTGTGAAGTAGAGAAGGTTGGAGAGAGGAAGCATACAGTTTTGGAGGAGATTTTGCACTCTAGGAGAGAGTGTGTTGCCTCCAGCAACTTCCCAAATTGCTCTGCATGTCCACAACCTCCTGCCATTCTCTAGGTGTTTGTAAGGAAATTTTTTTGCCTTGGTGCCTCATGCACAAGGAAAAATTTGCTCCCTAGATGCTATTTTTAATAAAAAGAAAATTTTCCCCATCAAGAGTTTTACCTCTAATATTAGAGGAGCTTTTGGTTACTATTAATATTAGCAACCTGCTACATTTGAAGAGCTCTAAGCTATTCTTCATACAAAGGCTGAGCTCTGTTGGACGTGTGTTTAGTTTATTGGGATGAGCCCCACATTGTGATGTTTGAACGACCTACACTCCTCTCAACACTGTGACCTACATCTACATCAATCGAGTTACAATCCTCCATTTGCCATCACCATTTCTTCCATCAAACATATACCTACACACAAAGCGATGTCGCTATATCTATTGAAAGGCAAGTGTGAAGATTCAATGTGGTATTAATTTTTACACAACGGATTTTGTCAAAGCGGTGGAGAAATCAAAAACTCCCCATTGGTGGAGCACCGAATCAAAAGCTATCCCTACCCGCAACCTGCAGCAAAAGAAGGAGGTCAAAGGAAATGCAAATCCCATGTTAGAAACAATATGGTGGATAAATAAAAAAACACAGACCTACAACAAGCAGTGGCCATATTGGTGTTCATCTCCACGTAGACCTCCACAAACCAAATGAGAAAAAGTCATGTGAAATTAACACGACATCAACAAAAAAAAAAAAAAAGTGACTTGCGTAAGCTATAAAGCGGAAACAAATAAAAAATGGCAGATTTCAATCCAAAGAGGAGGATAAACAAAGAAATACATGGCGACAACACTTAGAAGCCATCAAAGGAGATAAATAAAGGTGAGATCCAGTTTTCATGTACCTTAAACCATCCTCAAGGCTCGCAGCCACGTGGTTTCTCCCTCCAAAGGTGCCACGTCATTTTTAAAAACAAGGTTAGTCATTTTTTGAATATATTAAATAAACATACTTCATTTCATATCACAAGTGCTCTTAGAGCCTAGGTGGATAAGTGGAAGCGACTTGGGAGTGGGAAGTGCATGGTTCAATCACACAAACACACAAGTTTTTTGAATTTTGAAATTTGGCGGAAAAATTAGAAAAACCACCAAATTTAGAGGGATTTTAGCAGGAATACCACATCTAAACTACTAGTTATAACTAAATAGGCCTCCAAAATTTTTAGTGAGAAAACCCTAATTTAGGCTAAATTTTTTTTTCTCCTATTTAGGCCTTTTTTTCATTCCCGAAAACTTTTTCCAAAGGGGGATAGCTAAAAATTGCATTTTCAGCTGGTTTTTTGCAATTCTTTGCATTTTGGGTCGTATTGGGCTCCGGAGGCCATTAAGGCCCGCAAAACAAAAAAAATTTTTTTGCCTGCCATTCAATTTTCTAGTTTTTTTAATGTAATTGCATGCTTCATTATATTGTACTAATTTGCAAGTTGCCATAGTCAACCACAAATATTGTAACTACTCAGAAATTGGCAGAAAGTTGTAATAAAAAATAGTAAATTTTTTTTTGGTTTTGAAACACTCATGAGATCCTAGATCTCATTCATAACATGTTCGGTATATACAGTGCCTCTAGGAAGTGCTTATAGGTAAATCCATCATGACTACTACTGCACTTAACACCTAATATAGCTGTAACAACGTCATCTAGGCATCGACCCTTTAAATCGATGGGGAGTAATAAGGTCACAGTGCACACACTATGAGCCATCCCATCCATTTGTGAATGATTGCACGACATAAATCCGGAATGAGAAATTATCCAAGTATATAAAGTGAAGTTACACATGCGTATGAGGATATTTCTTTGAGCTAGTGTCAATAATCACACAGACCCCTTTCAGTATTGTCTTGGTACCACATATTGAATTCTTTCACATACGTTAACGCCTCTTTCACATATTGCCGGGTATATAAAAGGGTGAGATTCTTCCACGTACCGATGGGTATATTGGAAGGGCACGTATATAGAAAGGTTCGGTATATCGAATGATGGTATATAGATTGGGAGACCTTATACCTAGAGTGATAAGAGCCAAACCCTATCAGTGTTTTCTGCAAAATGGGCACCAATGCCCCCAAATTTTTTCTTCCGGATTCACAACTACTCAGAGGAAACAACTATGCTGTATGGAAGACAAAAATCAAGACACAACTTGAGTTTGAAGAAATTTGGCTTGTTGTGAATGGTACTCTGACTAGATCAACAACTGATACAACACAATAGAGGCAGTTTGATAGAGTAGATTAGAAAGCCAAACTCATCATCTTGTTTGGAGTGTCCGATGATGTGTAACCCCACATTCAGATGCCAAAATAGCCAAAGAAGCATGGGATAATTTGAGCACAATATATGAGGCCAAAAACAAGAATGTTATACTAAATTTGTAGAGTTAGTTACACACATTGAAGTTCAAGTAGAATGAGAAAATTGAAGCTTTCTTAAGAAGAGTTGCAGAGTTGAGGGCTTCACTTCTAGCCCTAGGAGAAGTGGTCACAGATGATGCTCTCATTCCCATTGTTCGAGAGATCACTCCCTTCTTCTTACCATTTTTGTAACAACACTAAATGTGTCAGATACGAAAATTAGTTTTGAAAATTGGTAAACCTACTGCAACAAGAGGAAGCCATGCATAATAAGGATGATGAAGAGGAGTAGGAACTTTCTTCACATCAAAAATGGAAAGGAAAAGGTAAAGGAAAACCTAATTCCTATCAAAAGTCCCAAAATCAAGAATCAGTATGAATCAAGGGGACAAACAACAGAAGAAGCAATGTCCAATTTGTAAAAGAGGACATGACTTAAAGATTGTTGGTATAATACTTACAAGAAAGGTTCATCAAGAAAATTTAGACCTCCACAACAATAATCTTACAAGGGACATTCTAACCACAATCAAGGGAAGAAAAAGGGGAACTAGAAAAGAAGACCCCATCAAGAAGGTAATATTGTTGAGCAACAAGAACAGTCAGACAATGAAGACTACTTATATACTTCTCGATCAAGTGAACCATCCACATCATCTAGTGATGTCTGGTATGTTGATTCGGGAGCCACTCAACACATGACCAGCCATAGAGACTAGTATATCTCAATGAGGGACACACATTGAAAAACCATGTTTCGTTGGGTGATGATTCTTCATATATAGTTTAGGGGATTGGGAACATTTCTCTACCCCTTGGTTCACAAAACTGTAGACTATCAGATGTCTTATATGTCCTTGGGTTGACAAAGAATCTACTTTCATTCAATTAACTCCTAGATCACAACCTAAAATTGACTTTGATAGTCATTCTGGCAAGAAAATGTGTTTGATTCGAGATAAATCAAGAGGCTCAAAAATAGTTACAAAAGCCTCAATGTGGGACATGTTCCAGCTTGATTTTTTTCACAGAGATGATCAAGCACTTGTGGCTAAGAACTCTACCTCAGCATAGTTGTGGCATCAGAGACTTGGTCATGTTAGTTTCAAGTATCTCGAGACACTTCGCCGATGTAATATGGTACATGGGCTACCATCTCTTCAAAAGGATATAAACAAGTGTCCTCACTGCCTAATAGGAAAAAAACATAGAGCTTCATTCTAGAAGAGTACATTTCAAGCTCATGGAAAACTTGAGTTGGTTCATACCAATCTTCGTGGTCCAATGCAACCAAGTCATTCTGGGTTCCATTTTTCATGCTTTTTGTGTTGATGAATATTCAAGAAAAATGTGGATTTTTGTCTTCACAAGAAAAGTGAAGCTTTTGAAACTTTCAAGAAGTTCAAAGTAGTAATTGAGAACAAAACTGGTCATCACATCAAAACTCTCCACTCAGATCGAGGGGGGAATTCACCAGTGATGAGTTCAAAGACTACCTACAAGCTCATGGGATTCATCGAAAATTCCTCCTCCACACACACACCGTGAAGAATGGTGTTGTTGAGAGAAGAAATTGTACTATCATGGAAATGGTGCGATGCATGATCGATGATTCTAGACTTGCAAAGACATTCTGGGAAGAAGAAGCAAAGATAATAGTGTATTTGTTGAACAGAGTGCCCACAGTTTCTCTTGATGGAGTAACACCACAAGAAGCATGGTCAAAAAGGAAACCATCTATTGCACACCTTAGAGTATTTGGGTGCAAAGCAAGCATGCACATACCCAATAGAATAGAAAGAAATTAGACATGAAGTCACAAAACTCATCTTCATTGGGTACAGTGAAGAGACTCTTGGGTATATATTGATGGATCCAAAGACTAGAAAAGTCTACACTAGCAAAGATGTTGAGTTTTTTTGAGAAGAAGGAAGTAGAGACTCCTCCTCTAGACTCACCAGATGTAGATTTTTCACCAGTTGTAAAAATTAAAGCTGATATTTCCCCTTAGATGATGAAAGTGATGATGGGGATGATGGTGTTGATCAGATAGAACCATGACCCATGGGAATAGTTCAACATATGCCCAAGTGGTGTACTAGTACATTACGAGATGCAAGAATGGATGCTCCACCTGGATACATCCACCCCTGGACCACGGACTCGTAGTAAAGCAAGAGAAGAAGTTAAATTTTCTTTGATGAGTAGAGTTATAAGTTTGATGAGCCCTCTATAGTCTAGGAAGCCCTACAGTCAAAAGCTTGGAAAGATGCCATGGACTCTGAATATCAATCAGTGATGAAAAACAACACTTGGCAGCTTGTCGATCTTCCACTAGGAAGAAACCCATTGGATGCTAGATGGATATTCAAAATAAAGTACAAAGTAGATGGGACAGTGGACAAGTATAAAGCAAGACTTGTAGCAAAGGGGTATGCACAAAAAGAAGGCATTGACTATGAGGAGACATTTTCTCCCATAGCTAAGATCAAAACGATCAAGATGATCTTTTCTCTAGTTGCATAGTTTGGATGGAAATTCCATCAGATGGACGTAAAAAGTGCCTTCCGAATGAAGATTTACAAGAAGAAGTCTATATGACTCAACCTGAGGGATATGTTGTACCTGGTCAAGAAGCAAAGGTATGTAGACTTAGGAAATCTCTGTATGGCCTCAAACAGCACCCAGGCATGGTACATCAAGATTGATGAGCATCTCATACAACATGGATTTGTTAGAAATCCATATGATCCCAATATTTACCTCAAAAAGAAAGGGGGAGATTGTGATTTTCATTGTCTATGTCAATGATCTAGTCATCACTGGCAGTTCAGTGAGGATGATCGATGCAATGAAGAAATATCTTAATCGATCATTCGACATGACCGATCTCGGGCTAATGCATTATTGTCTTGGATTGGAAGTATGACAAAAAGAGAATCACATTTTTTTCTTAGATGAAATATACCAAGACAACACTTAAGAAATTTAGGATGATGGATTGCACACCAATTGCCTACACCTATGGAGAATAGATTGCAGTTATCTCATTCAGATCCATCTCCTGAGGTAAGTGCCACTCTCTATCGACATTTGATTGGGAGTCTCATTTACCTGACCTACACTAGACAAGATATCAGCTTTGCAATGAGCTATCTATCTAGGTTCATGCAGGAACCCAAAGTGTCATTGGAAAGTAGCAAGGCACATCTTGAGATATCTCAAAGGATTAGTGGATCTTGGTCTAGAATACAAGAAGAATGAAAACTTCTTCTTGACTGGATATTCGGATTCAGATCATGTAGGAAATATTGATGATAGAAAATCCACTTCATGATTTGTATTTTTATGGGATCTGGACCAATATCATGGGGAAGCAAGAAACAACACTTTATTTCTTGTTCTTCCATAGAAGTTGAGTATTGTTCTATAGGAGAAGCTTTCTGTGAAGTGATTTGGCTATGTCGCATACTAGAAGGACTTGGAATACCACAGGACAAACCAACCACCATGTATGTTGAAAATGAAGGTGTTCTCAAACTTGTTGCAATCCAGTGTTTCATGAAAGAACAAAGAAAATTGAGGTATAGGTTCATTTCATATGTGAGCATGTGTAGAAGCATAACATCTAACTTTAATTTTGTCCCAAATTTAAAAACCTATAGATATCTTCACAAAGTCACTTGCACGTGACAAGTTTGAGTTGTTTAGAGTGTTCCTGTCCTCATCTCTTGAGAAAATGTACAATTAAGGGGGAATGTTAGGTTAATTATTATTTAGCTATATATTAATTATGCATTTCATATTAATTAATGTATTTATTGTTTATATGGTTATATTTAATTATAAACCATATTATTGTTTTATTCAAACATTATGGGTGTTGTTATATTGTTTTAACAATATTATTATTGTGCTTCCCGAATGTAATATTGGAAGCTTATGTAATATGGAATATGGTTGCACTGTGCAACTTAGTTTCTTGTTTGTATTCATTTGTACAATACCTATAAGTATTGTAGCTCATTCATATGTATTTTGGTTGATTGAGTTTAATATAATTTATCAGGCTTCCGCCCCTATTTCTCAATCTACAATCACTTGGTAATAGTTATCCGTATTTTCAGCTAGTAATAGTGTGTTGTCTTATTGTTTGGTAGCAGTATTTTCTCTTCTTGCCATCCTACTTTCCTTACCATTTGAATTTTCGGTTGTGTTTCCGTTCATCATTGTTAAGTTGTGTTGTTGTGATGTTGGATAAAGTTATGTTGCCATCAGTATTTGAAACTCGTATGTTTTTATCGTATGTACATACTTCCAAGTTTAAAATCACCATTTCGATCACTATGGCCCCTATTACAAATGAGAAAAGAACTCAAGGAAATAAATAATGTAGTATGGACATTTCAAAATATTTCAGTCAGTCAATAGTAACCCTAGTGGAAAGAGGTAATTTTTACTCTTACTATCATCTATGATGATGTTACTTTATTTTTAATTTACATAGGGAAGCTGTAAGAAAACCAATTTCTCTCAAATGAAAAAAACCTAGTAGTGAGCTTACCCCAAATTAAACTACCAATCACCAGAGTAATTCAATTCAAATTGATAGTACTGATAATCTCATTTCCCATCCAACTTAAACTTCTGATAAACATGCTAGAAACTCACATCAAAAATGTAAGAGTGGGAAGTGGACTATAGGAAGGACTTATAAATTTGAGTGGTTAACCAAATATCCATTCATTGAACCTAAAAAATAGTACTAATACTCCTACAGAATGTAGATGTACTATTTGTAGTTGGAAACTAGGAAGAGACCAAAAAATGCAATTGAAGTTGGACGCAATAGAGAAGCATTGTGGGAAGGTATATGAGTATAAAAAGAAGGATGATGGAACAGTTATAAAAATAACTAGATGGAAAGATGAGGAAGATTGTTTACATATGAGATATGTTACAGAATATGAAAATCATCATAAACATATTCATGACCTAGTTGAAAAAGGTTGAATAATAAAGGCTAAATTTGAAAAAACTACTGATGCAAGTCTTCAGGTAAGAATCATTCAATTCAAAAAAATATTTCACATTTTAAATAATGGAAAACCAATATCTAGATCTCATTGATAATAAGATATTATTTCAATATAATGGGTTTCCAAATATTCCATTAACACAATGGTCAGATACCAGTGCATGAGAGATGGAAAAGTGTATGGGAGAAATTAAAATCACTGATTTGAGAGAGAAGGTAAAAATGAAAATTTTATATAATTTTCGATTGATGAGGTCACATCTGTAGACAATACATCTTGGGCATGCATGCATATCTACACTTTCATTTTTAGTAACCATTTCAGGGAGAAACATCTACTTGCTATGCACAAAATGATGGAGAACTAATCTTGAGAACATATGAAAACTTGTTATTAAAAATTTGAAAGAAATAACTGGTATAGATGATCAATCAATCTCTGCAAAGCTGATTTGTGCAAGAGATGATGGCATATCTGTCATGCAAGGTCACAAAACTAGACTTTGTATTCATCTACAAATAATCTGTATCCCCTTACATGATACCTATTCATTGTATGGCTCACCGAATGAATTTGGCTTACAAGATTGTAAGTAATTTTGAAAATGTTACTAAGTTTGAGGAGCTAATATGGGAATTTCATTCATATATGTCTAGCATTCCTAAAATATTTTTGAGTTTCAGAGATTTTTTGTTGGATTAACAAATGGTAAAAAATTGCTAAAAGATTTCAAAACTATATGGATATCATTATATGAACCAGCTTGCAGGATTTTTGAGGAATACAAGTCCTTAGCAGGGTACATGTTTAAGTATCAAAGAGGAGTGGACAAGGCTAAATATCTACTATATCACTTAATAGATTTAGAGACATTGTTAACTTTATGTGGTATTTTGCCTATGCTGAAGGAAATAAACAACTTGGTGAAACATGCTCAAGAAAGATCCATATATATTGTTTATTTTATAAAGCTAAAGGGACAAGTATGTATGATTTTAAATACCTTATATATCACCCAAGACCTGGATTCACAAGCCAATTTTTAGACTTTAAGGTTTTGAAAAATAAAAATATCCCAACAATGACCTATTTAAAGTTCAATATCAGTGATCATATTTGTATTTATATTGATGGGAAAAATATTTCAATGCACACTTTATACAAAGATCCTTATGTAAAAGGTTATGAACTTGAGGAAGTACCAGTCACAAGATGTCTTTTTGATGCTACAGTTTCTGATACACGTAAAAAATTGATGAAGATATCTGAAACATTATCTTTTGAGATCGTAGAGCATTTTAAAAACTTGATTTGTTTGAGGCCACAGGAATTATAGATCTCATTGTCTAGAATCGATGATTGATGAAGAAAAAAGAGCTACAAACTTTGGAAAATCCATGAATGCACTTATTTATTGACCCAAAAGAAATGGGAGCTATCACGATATTGTGGAAAAAGATATATCAGAGTAGCATTCTAAGAGAAAATATAAGTGAATAATTCAAACTATAAGAACTCATACAGACGATGATTCTTGAGTTTATTGAAGATGAAAGGGTATTTAGTGCGTTTTGTGAAATAAAAACTAACAACAGATTGGACAAGAATTTGGAAACTTGTTTAAGAATCTATGTTTCAAGATATGGGGTGGACACATTTCCATATGAAAGAGCACTAGCTACATGGACATCTCTTGCAGAGTGTAGAGATGTAAATAAAATAACAAACAATGAAGTCTCTAATAATGGTGAAATTGACTTCGAATCTGCTAGATAAACGTCAACATTTACAAGAATTGATGGACCATTCATGATAGGGTTGTTTCAGCTACCAGACAATTAATTTTATTTATTTTCAGAAATATATATTGTTACTCGATATTTTTTTCAATTACTTATATTGTGCATATAATGTTTGGAAATTTTTTAATCCCTTATATATTTTTAATAATGTTTGCAAATAATAAATGGTAGGTAGTTCATATTTGTGCAATATGTAAATGTGATGATGTAATATAATTAAATTTTGTTACTAATAATGTATGTTCATTCATTGATTTCTCACTTTCAATTCCATAGGCACAATTTTTGGCAAATATATTATAAATTATAATCCATATATGATATATAACATCATGATTATTAGGATTAATAAAAACATAGCAGTCTATACTACATCCCATCATTATTATTGGAGATAATATTTACATGATGAATCAAGATTAAAGAATCAACTATCAAGATTGAAAACAACATGCACATTCAACTTTCAAGACACAAGATTTAATTATTGAGTTCATATATTTTTAAAACTAAATTGAAAAATGTAAATCCAGATTCTAGAATCAATGTCTATTATTCATCAACTAGAGAAGCTTGAAAAAATGAACAGATTTTTCATTCGACAACACCCATGAGAGAAATAAAAAGATCAACAAATTACAATTAATGTTTTCAAATTCCAATTGTCAAATACTGAATACATCAATAGTAACATAGTTTAAATTTTTAATTGAAGTTAATTGGACCCTTGTCCTTGACCATCACCAAATTCAACAACAAAGCTACAACATTTGAACTATCTTGGATTACACCAGACTCTACTTATTCCTTTGTAACAGAATAATGATATTAATGTTTTCTAAATTTTCTCTATCTTCCATAGTTACATGTCTTGCTGAAAGGATGAAAGATCCTCATAAGTTTTTTTCTTCATAAGAATTTTTTGATCCATATTATGCTCCTTGATAATCCTCCACAAAGTATTATTCTACTTGTTTAATAGACCAATTTTTTTCTTTAAAACCAATAGCCCCATGGATGCTCTCTTTCACATTTCTAAGGTTCTCATCCAACACCTGCACCTCTATCTTCAATTTTTGGTATTTTGGATGAAATTAAAAGTAACATAATTAATATTTAGATTAAGATAAAGAATAAATATATATTTATATAATAATCTACAAAAATTAGAACTTACCATGGCCAAATATTTATCTCAGCAATAGTAATAGTGACAAGATTCTTGTCACGATTCCACTTGTTGTAGTATGACTATGCCTTGAAATTCAAATTAACAAAACTATTCAAAATTATTTTCAAAACTTCATCCCTGTTGTAAAAATTATCGGTGACTACATTTCCTTTTTTTTCTTGAGAAAGAATACCATCAATCACCATCGGTTGATTTTTAACCAATGATTTTTTTCTCTGTTTTCAAAATTATGATATCCATCATTAATTTATTTTATCAGAGCTTTCACTCGATCTCCCACATCTTAACCTCCTTATCAGGAATAATATTTTCCATGACAAGAGTTGTAGTATTTTCTAACACATGGATGTCAAGTGAAAATATGGTCTTTACATCATCATCCATTTTTTCCTGCAGTTTCCTCGTTGGGGAAGGAGGATCTAAAGAGCATACTAAGCGTGGGATTTTATTATGAATAGATTGTGTCGATACGTGGCATGCCACCTTGAATATCGCATGTAAAAAATATTTCAAACCCAAGATACTCCTCATCCATATCTATTTTGTTTACAAAATAATGCCTCTGGAATTCGACACGCCTCAATCTGAAAACCGGGATCAAAATTTTTGTGAAATTATGAGTTTCCTTACTCGTACTCGGATGACAGAGGCAAAAGGGCAGGTAAGACATGGACTAATGCACTCCTTGTGTGCTTTGAGATGGATTGGGAGTAGAGATGGTGGTCGTGGGTGTGGCATGGGTTGAACTTTAGATCGCAAAACATCTGCAAGCATCAATACTTTAACAATATGAGATTCAGTAATCAATGTGTTAAACTTTTTAAATTAAAATACAAACAAGTGAACAGTATGAATTTCTTACACTGTAAATGTTATCTGTAATCACTGCTATGGCATTATGGGAAAGGATGGTGGCGGCACTGTTACGGAAAATCTTGAATTTAATGATATTTTGAAAAAAGAATGATAAATTCGTAAAATAAATTCAAAATTCTAATATAAATAAGTTTTAAGTCACTATTTTTGTGTTGATTTGTACCTGAAGTTGAAGGGCCGGGTAGGTTTTGCGGCAGATTAATTCTCTTCATGCTCAGGTATGTATGTGGCATCTTTAATAGTATGAGAAGACTCTCTCTGAGGTGATGCATATATGCCAAAAAAGGATGCACATTAGGATAATGAAATTAGAAATATGACATTGTAGAGAATCATAGATTCCAATTATCATTAGTTTATAAAATAATTAAACAAAAATTAAAATGATTGTGTAGTATGTAAAACTTAAAACTGGATTTTCCTTCTACGTAGAAGCATAACACATTCTCTTCTTGCTTTGGGACCGAGCCGATTGTGAAAAATCCAAAGAACCATGCATCCATTTGTTTAGTCTTGACTCGGAGCCCAAGAGTCATTGAACACAAGTGACATCAATTGTATTGTTGTCACTAGACCCCTTAGGCCCAAATAGGGTTATGTGAGAAAACTTCCGCATGATGGCGTTTCTAGTGCTTTTCTTTATTTGACCTATTCATTGCTTCAAAACATAATTACAAATTACATCTCTATAAGAATTAATTTAGTAATGCTTTTTTAAGGAATCCAGATTAAATGCTTTTATAAAAAATACTAACCAACTGTTGGTCCATAGGAATTCCATGTTTTTCCATCTTCTCGTGAAGAATAGTTGGAATAGTTGTGGATTTGAGTCCATAAAAATGATTATAATATAAAGAAATAACATGACAAGAAGAAGAAATAACTACAAGTAGGATTCAATTTGGATTTTTCAATTTCAGAAAAAATCTTTCACACAAGATATGTGCACCAATCGTATTTAATGCTTTGGAAATGGTTTGAATAAGGTAGTACATTTCTCATCGAAGAATTTTAGTGTATCTTCCCGTAACATGATATGCAATAGGAAAAATTACACCATGGCTAGGAGAAATGGGTCTTTGATAGATTTTTATTGGCCGTTACCACCGACATTGTTATTAGTCGTTAACACTAACATTGTTACTAGCCGTTGACACTAACATTGTTACCGGATGAAAACATTGACAAGTGTTACTCAACGGTAACACTCGACAAGTGTTACCGACTAGTAACACTAAAAATGGTGTTGACATGTAACACTCGACAAGTGTTTCCGGCTAGTAATACTATCAAAGATGTTTTCATTTGGTAATAGATCGTACTTGCACTTGGCGGTAATAGTTTTACTTTTTTACTATTGTCATTCAGTAATAAAAAATTGCCCCACCATTTTTGAAAAATTCCTTCCTTTTTCCATCATCACGAAACCCATTTTCATGCTTTTGCCTACAATGCAAATGGATTTTTCATCGGATTCGCCACCCATTCTATAATATTTTTTTATGGGGGTCTTAAAATGAACCCAGATGACCAAACTCACTTCAAACTTGAATACTAACATTTTAACCTTTAAGGCCAAAATCGGTAGGGTAATTTTGAGCACTTGTATATTCCATTTTATCCATTATACCTATCTAAAATGTTTCATCTCCACATAGATAATTTCCCAAGGATTCTATAAAGCTTTATTTTTCATCCTGGAACCTCCATCTCGGTCCTAAAACTACAAAAATACAAAACTAGGGTTTCTCTCTTTCATCCCAAAATAGCTAGAACATGAAACCTATGAAAAAATTAGCTATTATTAATTATCTACAATTCCAAATCAATACATTAGTATTTACAAGAAATTTAGATACCCTACCAAGCAAATCTTCCATGTCGCTCTGCTGCTACGGTTTTAGGAGGATTTTGAACCAACTTATCTTCTTAACATTATTCATAAAATTATGGAAACTGAAACTTTCTCATTATTGTTTAAAACTAGTCTTATATCAATGAAAAATAAAATTACGAATCCTTAAGGTCCCATGCAGAGTGTGTGTTAGAAGGTGAGCATCTAAATTTTCCAATTCGAGCAAGAATTTTTTTCTACAAAGACCAGTTTTAACGAAAAACATCATAACTTGATGTTCCTTCAACATGTTGACCTAAACATGTTCTTGAAGCACCATGAATAGTTATTCTATGCATGAAAACTATCATCCATGCTCAAATATTCCTAAAAATCTCTATCCAAAATGAATTATATGTGCATAATTATCTTGTCTTCACAATCTTTCTTCCCAAGGATCATGAAGCATCATTAAACCTTTGAGAACTGACCAAAAACTCATCATAAACATCATGTAGAGCATCATCATGATCTTACCATACTTGAACATGACTTCCTTTCTCAAAAAATCATGCCACCATACCATGCACCGTCCTCTAGGTCTAGGAATAGGCCTATAATCACCTGACTCAACCATGACAACCCATGAATTTTCCATGATGACCACATGCGAGACAATTAGACACCATTAACACACCTCTAAGAAAATAATGAAACTATATAAACCTTTGGGAACCATATAATAACCATCCATGCTTGCACCATACCCAAGACCGTCATTAAACACCTTAGTAACTTGACCAAACCATGACACTAGTAGTCAACATTTGTGTTTGACCTTGATTTACACCTCATCGGGACTCATATGACATCTACACAAACTTTTCCATCAGTGATTTTGACATTAATGACAACAATAAAACATAATGGTAAATAAAATCAACTTACTAATTAAGGAAAATGCATTTGTTTCCCTGCGACTCATTCAAACCTTGATCCCCAATTTGTGGCCTCTCCTTCAACTATAAATATGATGCTCAATCCTTTTCAATTCATACTTGGAATATTTATTCATATGTAGAAAAAATTTGCTCATGTTCCATTTTAATTTGCATACCAAAAGTTTGTACATGTGATCACTCATTTTCTCATAGCATTCCTCTTCCATTTGGAGACAAGATTGGAGCATCCACAATAAAACTATCCCAAGAGATTCAAAATTGTAGTAACACTTTAGCTATCTCATTAAAGGTTACAATAAGACTCAAAGGAAGGTTTACATTTATTTACTTTCTTATTTCTTCATTAATTTCAATTTTCCTTGATTACAAAAGCTTTGAAACAGAAAAGTGATTAATAGGACACCCAATCCTCAAGTTTGAACTTATTATTTTCTCATATAGGATAACATATTCATCCTTATTACCATAGAGAGTGTTTGTAATGTCTTTAAATATTTTTTCCTTCTTATTCCATTCAAAAAACACCTTTGTTTCAACGTTTGACCCTACATTTTCGAGTTATAACTCATACATAAAATTGATGAGATCAAACTCATCATCCTCTACCTCATGGATGTCCATTTGAGTTAATGTGGTTCATAAATATGTTATAGATAATTTTGAACTACATTATTTAAGGATGATTAAATTTTCAAAACATGCAAGACAATGAGGGTTACTAAATTAAGTTAAAAGATATTTCTCACCTCCACCTTCTTCCTCCGATTTTTTTGAACACCATTAGTGTTGAAGAAAACTTTATTCTCCTTCTTATGATAAGTCGGATTACCTTTCAATTCTATCTACTTTTTATTCATAATGAACACTTCATGATGATGTAAAGGTGTTCTCTCATCATCTGAATTAGATTCAGAAACTATGAAATTTTTATCTCATTCTTTCCTTTGATGAAGTTTTCTCCTAGAGATCATGAAGCACTTATATAGGGCTGTCCTTTAAAACATAAAGTGCACATAAGTCATAATTCCTTTTTCCATAAAAAATCATCGACTAAATTGATTTATTTTCCTCTTCACACACAACAAGAGTCATCAACCTTAGCGAGAATGTTATTAGTATTCATAAATACACATGGATACATTCATGAATTATTTTCAATAAATTATTTTTTCTTATATCATAACTAACTGTAATAAATCCTACATCATAGGAATCATGTTCAACATATATTTGGAGTTCAAAAGGGTCACAATCATGGTAAACATGGGGCTCCAAATAAAATGAGTACATGATAGAAATGTTAGGAAACAAATCATGGTCATGGGGTTATATATAACCCCATTTCATTAAAATTAAACCCCATATCTGTATATTCCTTCCTCAAATCCTTAAAGTCCTCACAGACCTTTAAAAATAATAAATCTAGACCCTCTTCACAAGGATTCTATGCAAATTCAATTTCATAAACATATAAGCCCTTGGCATGAGAGATAGTTTAAAATTTTAAATCCAATGATAAATTATTAGTGGGAATTGGTTTCTTTAATAATAGTTTATTTCATCACTTAATGCCTCACTATAAACAATAAGATCATAATATTCACTAAGTGTAATGTGTTTAGGAATTCTATTCCATGCCTACCAAAATCTTAGATTAAAATCTGAATGATTTCACCCTTCTTCCTCACCATATTATAAAAATAATTTGTAAGAGAAGCACAATAAAATTTATCAACATACTGCTCAGTAAAAATATGTTTGAATTCATCCCAAGAATCAGTAATTTTATAGGAATCTCATAATACCATTCTCGGACATCATCATTAAGACTTAGAATTAATATTCTAATACCTTTATTCTCAACCTCATAATAATAAATCAAATTGATAAATGTTTCTAAATATCTTTCCTCTTCTTTTCTATAGTTACCATCACACTAAAGGTATCACATCTCTAAGCACTTTATGGAAAGGAACATGAAAATCAAAGAAATAATCCATATCAATAGGTTTGAATATATGATCTATGAATGAATTCCTATTTTCAACATGAGGAGATATTCTACCACTAGTACAAGTATGATCCAAAAATTCCATAAAATTATTTAGATTTTTTTAATCACAAGGGTGACTCGAACCTCCGGTGAATTCCTATTTTCAACATGAGGAGATATTCTACCACTAGTACAAGTATGATCCACAAATTCCATAAAATTATTTAGATATTTTTAATCACAAGAGTGACCTATAACTCTAAAAAGATAAATGATGGTATCCATTTATTTATTACCGCAAATATTACATAGTTAAAACAATCACCCACTTTGTTGGCATAACTCTAAGAACCATTGATATGGTCTAAGAAATATCTCAATATACATTCCCAACAGAGGATTCACTAGGAAAATGAGAGCACTAGTTTTGAATCCTTTTTAAAAAATTCATAACACAAACCACTAGCATCAAAGTGTTTGGAAATAGATAGAAATACTAAAGCACACTCATCAATAAAATAGGAAGGAGTTTCCACTTCACAAGGAAGAATAAGATGAAAAATATTTGTAAAAATATGGAATGCTAAAAATGAAGCCAAGGCACACCAATTAAAATAAAAATGGCACATTCCGGGAATGATGCCATATTTTTGGCTCTTAAATCTATTCCAACCATGGATTTGATGAAGAGAATTTTAATGATGAGTTAGTTATATTAAAGGAAGTTATCTTTAACAATATGGGAATGGATTCATGGCCAAAAATGTGAGAAGGAAATTTAGTTATCTATTTCTTCTGGTTTTGTAAGGCCAAGGGGAGACACCCTAGCAATTCTTATAAGAAGATGACTATAAAATTACACTATATCTACTTATGAATGCAACCTCCTTAAATAAACACCAAATTAAGTGTCACTTGTGACATATCCACACATTTATAGTGAAACAAATAGACTTTAATTTATCTATTACAGAGGTATAAGGATATCCATAACTTACATGTTTTATTAAAAATATTTAAAGCACCTCAAAAAAGAGTGAAGACAAATTTATAACAAAGAGACTTCTAAATAATATAGTAATATGAAAAAGAAGTCTCAAAGGGGTAGGACAAAAAATAAGAAAGGGGGTTTGATCATTTTGACTTCCAATGTGCCTTGTCCATTGGGCCAATCATGTAATAAGCTGGAGTCAAAAATAAAAAAGAATCATTTCAGTTTACACAACTACTTTAATTCCCAACAATTCAAATAATTAAGAATCCACATTCACTGATAGTTTCCCAATTATTAGACCTTTGTAACTTTGAGTCCAAAATATAGCATTAGATAAGATTCTTGAGAGAAAATTAAACTATAATTTCACAATGATATTATAATTAAGTTCTTTGGTAATTACACATTTGAGCTCTACACCTAATTACCACATGAAAATTCTAATAATCTAAGTGAGTATACTCCTCACCCAAAGGATATCTTCTATCTAAATCAGTTATCTCATTTATGCCTCAAAAAAACATACATGGTTACTCTCTCATACCTTCATTACAATATCTTTGAGAAAAATACTACTAATCTTATCTCTACCACCTATAATAAAGCCAAAAATTACCACCTCATACTAGACCACCAAAAGGGATTAGAGACCCAAAAAATAATGGAAAGCTAACAAATGATAAAATTAAGTGTAGGATTCATATATTTATACAATTAAGAGAACATTCTGTAATGGAATCGGGGGGAAGTTTAGATCTTGAGAACCAATGAAAAGAGAGGAGAAAACATGCACATATTGATTAGCACAATCCAATATTGGTCAAATGACATATGGAACCAATTGGCATTCAATTGAATATCTTAAGTCCACATTCACATTTTTTGAGTAGCACAACACTCTCAAGAAGCACAAGGGAGGTCCCATACATGATGAATTTGGAGAAGTGCATTGAAAAATGGTGGTAAAGGAAGGAAAATGCCATGAAAACTTCTTCCACAAAATATTTTACAAATATATCACCAATTCACCCCAAATTCATTCCCAATGTGTATCCATCATCATAAAATTTCCAACGATACTAGTATTATGTGATTTTTTGTAGTCAAAAGTTATGGCCATTTGAGATTTCTCAGGTTATTGAATACATATGATAGCTATGATGTCATTAAATTTAAACTTAAATCTAATACACCATGTTTCCTATTCTCATCGGTGACCCTATTAAATGATTTCTACCCAATTTGAAATAATGTGTCCACATCCTATTGGTTTTGGGATTTATATTGAGTTGTGGAGCTTAATTGCTTCACATTAGCATGCTTTACAAACTTGCTGAAAAAAATAGTACCCTGTCGGTCGGCTGGCCGATCGGTGTCGATCACCTGGGGACCTGGGTATCGTAGAGGCAAAGGAGGAACTAACATCGGTTCGGGTAATCGACATACATGTTACTGTGTGTGATTGTTTTATTTAACTCACAGGGAATTAGATCTAACCGTTGATATAAAGTTAATCTAATGGTTGTAATAGTATAGATAAGTTACCCTAAGTTTGTATAAGGTTATATAAGCTTGGAAATTAGGTTTAGAAGTAGAATAAGGAAGAATTGTAAGAAGGAATTCTTAGAGAGAGCTTAGAGAAGCTTGTGAGAGGAAAAGTAATGTACATCATGTAAGGTGTGGAAGATTGTAGATCTTCAATTGTATATCCTCTTGAATAATATATATTAGTCTTTTCTTGGTGTATGTAGCCCATACTGGGTGAACCACATTATATATGGTGTCGTCTTTCTCTTGTCTATTTTATCTTCTGGTTAAATTTTGTGTTTATTTCTTGTATGTTTTAATTGATTATAGATCTTTACAACACTGGTATTTGATTTAACCCCAAAAATGGTATCGTAGATTTTCTTCTGTGGTTTTGTATGTTGATATGATTTACTCATAGAGGTTATCGATTGAGTGGGAGATACAACAATGGAATAAGATGGAAAACAAAAAGTTGAGAAATTTGACAATTGTAATTATCATCTATGAAAGATCCAAGTGAAATATTATCTCAGTATCATAAAGATCTATACTTACCGTTGGATGAGAAGACAAGACCTTCAAATATGACTGATGAAGAATGAAAAATTCTTGATAAAAAGGCTCTCGGGATCTATAAGATTGAGCCTGAGAAGCATCGTAGCTTCTGATATAATAGAAGAAGCAACCATGGTAGACTTGATGAAAGCTTTAACTAATTTACATGAAAAACCAAGTGCATCGAATAAGGTTTATTTGATGAAGAAATTATTTAATTTTAAAATGCAATAAGGTGGATCTGTGTCTAATCATTTAAATGATTTACGTTCTATAATTATTTAATTAAAATTGGTTAATATTTCTTTGATGATGAAGTAAAATCACACTTATTCTTATCCTCTTTGCTAGATATTGGGATACTTTCATAATGGTAATTAGTAATACAATGTCTAATTAAAATATTTTAAAGTTTGATGATGCGGTTAGTATAATCCTCAATGAAGAGATACGAGAAAAGTACTGGAGAATCATCATCTCAAAATGATTTGAATGTGGAAATCGGGGGAAGATCAAAGGAGAGATCCAAGAGCAATAAGAATGGGAAATCAAAGTCAAAGAGTGGTAGATTGAAATGCCCATTTAAAACACCCCACTTGAGATCTAAGAAATAACCTAGGATTAGCTAAAAATTATGGGATACATTTTTTTGATTAGAAGTTTCGCAAACTGTGACAGTTGCGATGCAACAATGCCACTGTGAGTTCCGAACAAATCTAAAATTACAAGAACAAGCCTTACATTTATTAACAATTATCAAGTTCACATGGTTCAAGGTTTAGGGTTAGGGGTTTCAGTTAGGTTTAGGTTGAAATTTATCCCCATACCAATTCTCTAACAGGCTTAGAGTTTCAACTTGATTTTATTACAATTAACACTTCCAAAAATTCCTTAAATCATTCCCATTGGATAGGAAATTTTCTCACCTTTCCGATGATATAAAGAAGTCCTCCTAACTCCTTCAGGAACTCGAGATATGGAAAACGGAGTTTAGGGGTCAAATTTTCCCCAAGGGGACACATGTCAAGAGGAGAGGAAAACCCCTTTGGCAGGTTGGCAGGTCGAAGGGTGGCTTTAGAAAATTTTCCCCCCGTGCGGCGCAAATTCGAAACTTCTCCCGCGCCTCTGTGGGTCCCCGGTGGACACATGTCAGCCTAACGGGCCAAAGTAGGGAAGAAGAGGAGGAAGGGCGGAGCGGCGGGGTTTATTTGTGAATTTCGCCAAAGGGAGGGGAAAGGATGAAGTTGGAAGGGCAGGTCTGCTTTCGTGAGGAGAATTTCCCAAGGCGGGGACGGGATGTGGGGCCGATTTGAGCATCAAAGGGAAATTTTTCCAAAAAAAAAAAAAAAAAAAGGTTGCGCGGGTCTTCTCTACCCCGCTTTCACCCCCAAGTAGCCACGTGGTGCTCTATGATGGGCGCGGGCGGCGGGATGAAACGATTTTTAAAAAAAAAAAAATTAAAAGGTCAAGGGGAAAAGAAAATGCCGTACCTCGTCGCTGCCCCGTGAATAAACATGGCGCCCTTTGATTGGCTGCGGGCCGGCGGAGGAAAAGATGAAAATTTTCCCAAGCCAAAATTTTCAAAAAATTTCTAAGGATTTTCCGATGGGAAATTTTTGGGTTGCGGGCCGGGAAAATTTTCCCAAATTTTCCCGCCAAGGCACAAAAACTTCAAAGTGCCATAACTTGAGCTAGAAAGATCGGTTTTAGGAAAATGAGGACATTCTGGAAAGATCTCGATGCCCTCTTTGCATGGGAAACATAAATTTTACTTTTTGATAAATTTTAAAGGGTAAATTTTGCAAAAAAGATCTATAGGATTTAATTAGAAAACTGGGAATTTCTAACTTTCACATTTGATTAAATTGGATCTCCTCCTTCACTCAACATGCAAAAAAACAAGGAGAATTGATCTAGGAAGGATTTAAAGTGGTTTAGGAAAGTAAATTTGTTCAATTTATTTCAAATTGTATTTTTCCAACAATTGACAGAAAAATGACTGAGGAAGGGATTTGATTCGATTTTGCAATGGTTAAATTGTTTTCTTAAGTTTTCTTTGTCAATTTGAGTTCATTTATGAAACAACATACTAAATTTTAACATCTCCAAGTTAATTAATGTGTGCAGGTCTGAACTGTACATTTTTATTAAAATTAATTGCCAGTTTTAAGTTTGTAACAGAAATCCCATTTCTAGAAATTTGTTTATCAAATTCATCCTTCAAATATGGCACTTCATTCCTAAACTAGTCCAATACATTCAATTGTTTAGAAACAAACCATTTCAGAGCTAAATTGCAATTCTAATTTCCACTTTAATATATTTCAAAAAAGAAACAATGCAATATAATTCCCTCATATGTATTTCTTCTTCTTTCAATTTTCAAAACAGAGATTCCAATCACAATTTTAACATTCCAACTCAACCCAACAATGCAATGAGAAGTAAACTTGCAATTCTTTATTGACTTCAATTATACAACTTACATCTTTCAATGTTTGAAAGCAATAACAAAATTCTATTTCTTTCTTTTCAAGTACAAAATATAAATGTCTTTCACAATTCAAATATCCACTTTCATAATCAATCACCTACATCTTTTCTTTACAAAATACCTATTACAATTTCATCCACTTCAAGTGGGAAAGGTTACAATGACTGTGTTTTCACAAGGGACTATCAAACTATATTTTTCCTTTGCTCTAGGACAGCAACATGCACATTTTCTCTTTCTCCAAGTTGATCACAACAAGAGAGGGGGAAAGGAAACACTCTCCACCCAACCAAGACATCCAATGAAAGGAGAATCCTTCCTTCATCATTGGCCCCGAGCCCCAACCAAAATACAATAAAATGTGTAATTCAACCATGGCAACAAATGGATTCCAAAACACACAACATTCTTTCAACATGCATATTTTAATATAAAACATCGAACAATACAAAACAACAGTTTTCAACTGCAATTTAAAACATTTCAATCAGAACTCAGGCTTGATCATACAAGCCAAAGGAGCAAGGTTTATGGGGGAAGCTACTTATGCCTCCCAATTGGAATTTGGGCATCCACCAATAATAGTCCACCAAATTAATCCATCACACACAAATCCTTATGTCCCCCACAAATCCCTCCTTATACCCCCACATATTTCCTTATGCACCCACAAAGTAAGAAATGCAAGCTATTTCTTTTCCATGGTGGATCCCAAACTCAAACTCCCTCCACAAAATTTTGATGCCAATGGTATTCCCTTATACCCCCATCTAGATTCCCATATCCTTCTCCTACACCATTCCTATGGCAATCTACCCAACCAGCCAACAAATACAATAAAACATTTTCCATACACACAATACAACAAGAAAATAACAACAATAAAAGAAGGAATAAACTCCTACCTCTCCATGGTAACTTTGGTTTCCAAACAGAAAGCTTCAAGTGCCAAAACATAGTCCAAAATAGTAATGCCAAGTATGAAGTTATCTCCAAATTCCTCCACAATCCACAAGAGCTCCAAATAGCAAAAATGCACCCCCAAGGAAGAATGCAAAAAGGTTCAACAACCAAAACAAGCAAAGAGTTTGAATTAGATAGAAGAGGGAAGAGAAGAGGATGTTGTAGATCCATGTGGGATGCCACATCACACATCCTCGATTGAAACACAAAAGACAAAATTACATTCTCTAAAGCTCAATAAAGAGGTGAGTGAAAAATGGCACTTTACTTACACACTCCAAAAAGCCCACACCTCAAGGGAAAACAATTAATTAAAATGTAAGAAAGTGAAATTAAAAACATGCAACATGACTTATAAAATTCATTAAAAAAAGTCACAAATCACATCTCCATCTCAGTAAGTATGGTTGGTAGATTGAATTTAGAGGCATGGGACAAGTTTTACTTGTGCCACAAGCCTCCAAAATAGCCCCCAATGACAAATTCGAATTTCCATGGAGGTGGAGTATTTCTTACTCGAAAATCGACTTACACAAGTTCTTACACAACTTACGCATCCCTTACATAATTAAATACAAATAGCGAACAAATCTTATGATTACTTTCCCATATCCCAAATTGATTTATTTAAATTTTAACCATATGTTTCCTCACATTAATCTATCACACTTTTAATTAAATAAAGAAAGGAACACATTGCTAATAAAATACATACAAAAATAATAAAAGGAATAAATTAATAAAACACACAAGCCCATGGTCAAATGTAAAGATGATTCCCCCAAACAAAACAACACACAACACAATAAAACAAGTTGCCATGGTGACCTTGTTGACTTCACCTAGAATTCCATTTTGGTTGGTCTTTGATCTCCTAATGTTTTGTTGTGATATTTTTAACTGTAAAATACACATAACTCCTTCGGCCTCGTGGCCATATCAGAACATCCAATATGATACAAATAAAATCACTAAACCAACTATATAAATGAATCACAACAACATCAAAGTAACAACTACATTATTTGCATTTTTAATCAACCACTATATCATCATCATTTAATATCCATGTCAAATAGTGTTTCATTATCCACATATAAGGTGTCTCTAATAATCATCATGCATCATAATCAAATCTAGATCAGTAATAATCCATGATCAAATTTCTAACATCACACTAAGTCATAACATAATAATGTCTATAAAGTAATCACATTATCAAAATAAGTATCCAAAAGGTGTCAAAGGGAAGTGGGCACTACATCCCCCTCCCCTTAGACTCGACTTCCTCCTGGAAGTCACTAGAACAAATGTGGAAACTAAACTCGTAATGAAGTAGCATCCTCCCATGTAGCTGTAGTCTCATCATATCTGTCCCATTGCACCCAAACTTGATCAACCTCTCTACCTCAAAGGCCCAGGGTCCTACAATCTATGATGTGAACGGGCTCCACCATCACCTGCCCCTAATCCTACACCTACAATGATGTCCAATCCAACACATGAGACATATCTTCAATATATCTCCTAAGAACTGAAACGTGAAAAACATCATGTATGTGAGACAACTTGGGTGGCAATGCTAGACGGTAGGCCAAACGGCCGATATGCTCCAAGATCTCAAAAATACCAACGAATCTAGGAGCTAACTTAGAACCTTTTCCATAATGGATAGGGCTCTTGTGTGGCCTGACAAAAGGGAAAACCTTCATGCCCACATCAAAACTACAGTCAATCCTATATCTTGAGTCCGCATACTTCTTCTCGCATTTCTTGTGCCTCCTGCAATCTCTGCCGATCAACACCACCTGTTGCTCCATGTCTTGCAAAGATCTCGGTCCAAGAGAGATACCTTGTCCTCTAACCTATCCTAGCTAAGCGAGTGTCCTGCACTCTCTACCATACAAAGCATGAAAAGGATCCATGTCTATAGAACTCTAAAACTATTATTGTAGGCAAACTCCACTAAGTACAGTAATCCTCCCACTTAGACTTGCTGACCCATCACATACATCCTGAGCATATCCTCTAAAATATGATTCACCCTCTCAGTCTATCTATCTGTCTCAGGGTGATATGTTGTGTTGAAGTTGATCCTCATCCTGAGGACATAGTACATGGTAGTCTAGAAATGTGAAGTGTATAAAGGATCACAGTCATAAATGATCTTCTACGAAATCCCATGTAACCTAACAATCTCATCCAAATACACTCATGCCACTACTCTGGTGGTATAAATGGTCTTCACCGGAGAAAAGTGAGCCAATTTTTTCAACTTATCAACCATGACCATGATGGCATCATGGTGATATCTCGATATCGGTAGCCCAACAATGAAATCCATGGAAATGGTGTCCCACTTCCATAACAGTATAGCATGAGGATAGAGAAGGCCATTTGGATGTTGATGCTCACCTTAACCTCTAGCACTCCAAACATTGTGACATGAACTGATCCACATATCTAAGAGTCCTCTCCAATTATACAACCTATCGTAAGGTGGTGTGCATCATCTTCACCCTTGGATGGGCTGAATAGGGTGCACGATGTGCCTCTACCAAGATGTCCTGCCTCAAGCCTCCATCTCTGGGAACATATATCTGACCTCTGTGTCTGAGAAGACCATTTGTATATAAGGAAAAATCATCAAACTTCCCCTCAAGGGGCCTCTGAGATTCGATCTCTGCTCGAACTGCAATGTAGAAGCTGCTAAAGAATCCTGCTCCATAAATTTGTGCTCATTGATGTGGCCATAGCCACATGTCTCCATCTACTAAGGCCATCTGCTACCAAATTCTCCTTCCCCTTCACATGCTCTATCTCCATGTCATACTCACAAAGTAACTCCATCCAACACCGCCGACAAGTGTTGAGATTGGGCCACGTGAAGAGGCGGCGAAGACTCAAATGGTCTATCCTTAGTGTGAATATCCAACCAAGAAGAAAGTGTCTCCATTTGACCAAAGCATGCACAAGATCATGAGTAAGATAATTAAGCTCATGATGCTTGAGTTTGTGAGACTCAAAAGACACTACTCGCCATCTGCATCAACACACCTACAAGCCCTACTAAAGAAGCATATGTGCAAACAAAGAACTCACCACTGTGGATCCAACCTTTGCAAGACTAGGTGTTGTAGTGAGACACTCCTTCAGTGTCTTGAAGACCTGCTCACATCTGTTTGACAAAACAAACTTCTTCCCTTTGCTCTGAAGGGAAGTGATAGGGTGCGCAATCCGAGAGAAGTCTTGAACAAATCTTCAGTAGTATCTTGCTAATCCCCTAAATATGTGCACCTCGGTCACTATAGTGGGTGCTAGCTAATCCATAATAGCTCTAATCTTGGAAGGATCATTTGCGATACCTTCCCCGGAAATAATACGACCCAAATATTGCACCTCTGTCTTAAAGAAAGCACACTCATCCAAGTTCTCGTAAAACTGCTAGTCACGAAGACATTGAAAAACCTGGCGAAGGTGCCCCTCATGCTCCTCATGTGTAGGTGAGTATATCAAAATGCCATCTAGGAATATGAGAATGAAGTGATCTAAAAAGGTCCTAAATACCCCATTCATCAAACTCATGAACACTACAGGGGCATTAGTCAAACCAAAAGGCACCACTGTGAACTCTTAGTTCCCATATCTCGCACGGAAGGTAGTATTATGAATGTCCGCTTCTAAAATCCTCAACTGATGGTATCCTGACTTAAGATCAATCTTAGAGAAAACTATGGCTCCCTTCATCTGATCAAACAAGTCATCAATACGAGGAAGAGGATAACGATTCTTGATCGTTACCTTATTTAGTTGGTGGTAATCAATACACAACCGCAAGGATCCATCCTTCTTCCTCACAAAGATCACTAGGGCACCCCAAGTGGATACACTAGGATGGATAAGACCCTTCCCAAAGGCCCTCAGTGTAACTTGAGCTCATAAAGCTCTGGGGTGGTCATCTGATAAGGTGCTTGTGAGATAGGCTCTACTCCAGGAACTAGATCTATATGAAAATCAATCTCACGTGGGGGTGGTAACCTCGGTATCTCCTCTAGAAAGACATCATAAATCTCTCTCAAAATGGTATGATCATCTAGCGATGGTCCATTAGACCCATCCTCGATCTCACATCACTAAGCTGTAACAACATACATCTAACAACCCCGTCGCATACACCACTTAAGGTGAATAACGAGAGATGGTGCGAATGGAAATGGGTCTCGACCCCTAAAATCACCGACTCTACTCCCAAATCATCTAGACAAGATACGGTCTTGTGATAACAATCCATCCGGCCATGTGTGCAAATAACCAATCCATACCCAAAATGACTCCAAACGATCCCAAAGGAAGGATACAAAGATCGAGGTAGTGCGCGAAAGGTCCCAAATCCACTACACACCTCTTAGCCGAGTCTCACAAAGATATTGACTCCAAAATTCATCTCGACATCCCAACTAAGACCTGCCTAGCGCACTTTGGCCTACATCGCTCTACTAAAGATGGTGTAATGAAAGAATCAAAATAACTAGAATCAAACAATACAGAGGTAGGAATACCACCAATGCTACCTGTGGTCTCATGACTATGTTCGATGCTCTACCTCTCAATTCTCAACTACTACATAAATCCTATGCCACGTGTCCCATGTCATGAGCAATTCGGCTCATAAATTTGTGTCTTACCCTTGTTGTTAGGGTTATGTGGGCAATCTCTCCAAAAATGTCCAGTAACACCACAACCAAAACATCCTCCTGATCCTCCCCAATGAGTAGCACCTTTAGCGGGTGCCACTGGAAGTCTGTGGTGTGGATCACGATGATCCAGCTATGGTTTGATGAGGCCTTTGCTAGCGAGCTCTGTTTGACTCGGCTCTAGGTCCACACGTGTCTGATGGGACCCCCAGGAGGAGGCCCCATACTCCGACCTCTCTGCGTGCACTCGGCTCTCACGTGGAGTCTATAAGGTGGATGATATCTTGTTGTTTTTGTTGCTGCTTACTATGGCCTAAAGGATGACTGTGATGTACCCTGGACACCACAAGGAAGGGTATTGACCACCTTGATCTCTTGTCACGCATCACATTTGTATGCGGCTCCGAACTTGGTCTCTAGCATGTCGGGTCTCAATGGCCTCGGCTAATGTACGTGGACTGATGAATCTACACTACACCTCGATATCAAATTCGAGCCTTTGGATGAACCTATGAATCTGCACCTACTCATCCTGCATATACTCTACATACTAGAGTAGATCTAGAAATCTACTCTCGTACTACGCTGCGAAAGAGAATCTGTCGGAGAGGTCATGGAACTTGTCGATCCTGCTCTATGAACCTCCATGACAGAGATACCTGCTCTATATCTCTCCTCAAATAGCTCCCAAGTCACTATATCGTCAGAATCAACATGGAGCTTCTACTCCTCTATCCTCCACCATACTCATGCTCCATCCCTCAGTAGATGGATCGCAACATGAGCTTTCATGTTGCTAGAACAAGGAAAAATCTTGAAGTAACTACTCAAGCTCACTAGCTAGGCCTCTACCTGAAATCCACCCATGTCACCTGAGTAATGTGATGGCCGAAGCTTTAGGATCTCCTTGATGTGATCTACAGCTATGGTTTGGCGGCCTCTAGGTCTCTCTGCACGCTCATCCCTAAGCCTAGGGCTTCGACACCTCTCTCTATGCTCTAGAACTCTATCACCTTATCCCCTAGGTGGTGACTCTGCTCTTACTGACTTCACATGGGAGTTCTCTCCTTTACACTCCTCACTGATTTGAGGAGATACCTGACCCTCAATGGAAGGGGCTCTATCATGACTAGTTGCATGTCCTCCACCTAATCCTCCGCGTAGAGCGATATTAACATCCTAAAGGGTCTATAGAATACGAGGCGGGATGGCTACTACACCTAATCTAGTGGTGGTGGTAAGTTTGAATCTCTGTGAAGGTTTCTCTCACTTCGTATGATCCTCCTGCACTGAGACCAAAGCAATAGTTAGTTCTTTGGCTAAGTTTTACATAACTTCCATGTTCACTAAAATATACAATTTCTAGCTAAGTTTTTTCTAGATTCAAAAGTGTGCTAGGTGTAAGTTTTTATGTCTCAAGTTTTTAGTGTGCCCAATGGTCTAAGCTTCTAAACCCTTTGCTCGATACCAAGCTCAAATTCCCATTTAAAACAACCTATGATTAGCTAGAAAATTATGGGAATTTTTTT